>JAHZTW010000001.1:298634532-298692304 GCA_020283515.1 Alliaria petiolata
AAAAAAAAAAAAAAAAAAAAACTCTTTGTTTTCACCTTGTTTATCACTCGTAACGAGAAAACGACATTTTAGGGTTTTCTGGTCTGGCTGGTCGAGAAGAAGCTCTTGATTTTTCGTTGTTGGTTTTATTTATTTCACGCAGCGGCTTGTTTGATCTCCGATCACCTTCAGGATTCGTTACTTCTTCTCGTTTCTGAATTGATCGGAGAACAAAAACAAAAAAAAACAGAGTTTGTCTCCCTGGATCTTATTTTTGCAGTTTATATCTGTTAAATTTCTAGAGAGTCCGTTTGACATGGATGAGATCTGGGAGAGAGCCGTGGAAACGGCATTGGTCGGCGAAACGGAGCCTCTGGCTGCTCGGGTTCTTACCCTCGACGGTGCAGTCAAGTGCGTCCAGGGCCATCTTCCGCGACGGGAGCTTCTCGAGAAGTTTCGTAACCTGGAGCACTTATCGATAGCTAGCATCGGCGTTTCTTCGCTCGATCGATTCCCGCGGCTTGGAAAACTCCAGAAGCTTGTCCTCTCTGACAACAGAATCGCCGGTGGCCTTGAGTTTCTAGTGGAAGCGGGTTTGGGTTTGCTCCGTGACCTTGATTTATCTAATAATCGGATACAATTGGTTGAGGATCTGGTGCCTCTGGCTCAGCTGAAACTTGTGTCGCTCGATTTGTATGAATGCCCCGTGACGCGGACGAAGGATTATCGATCTAGGGTTTTCGGGTTGGTTAGATCCTTGAAGTATTTGGATAAGGTGGATGGTGAGGAGAATGAGAGACCAGAGTCGGAGGACGAAGATGAGATTGATGGTGAGGAGAGGCCAAATGTGATGAGCAATGGGCACAGTGAAAGGCTTGTGGAAGCAGAGAAGGAAGCTGATGAGGAAGAGACGGATACAAATGGGGTGAGTGACCATGCCAATGGGTTACGAGATGAGCATCTGAATATGGACGGAGAAGAAAAGGATGAGAGTGATGAGGAAGATGGGGAAGATGAATATGAAGACGATGGCTTTATTGTTGGTGATGCTGAGGAAGATGACGAAGAAGAGGTGGATAACGATGAGGGACGTCTCAGGGTGCCGCCGCCACCGAGGAATTGGGTGCAAAGGGAGATAAACGGAGAGTTTGGTGGCCATGAGGGAGCGGCAGAGGCGGTGAGATTGTCAAATCAGATGAGTGATTTTGCTGCCAATGGATCTCAAAATGTGCTTCTGAATGTGGACGATGAAGAAAACGATTACAGTGATGAGGAAGATGGGGAAGATGAATATGAAGACGATGGCTTTATTGTTGGTGATGATGAGGATAGTGATGATCTTGGTACGCCACATAGGAACGAGTTGCTGAGGAACATCATAATTGGAGAGATTGATGGGCATGAACTGGACGAGGAAGAAGAAGAAAAAGAACAAGGCGTTGAAGATAGTGAAGAGGAGGAGGTGAGAGATTTATCTTCTTGATATTTTGTTGTGTTGTTTTATGATTATATATATATATTTTTTTGTGGTTAACTGATTAGTTTTTGACAGGATGATGAAGAGTATGGAGGAGCAGGGCACCTAGCTCAACCTGTGGCAGAAGCAATCGAAGTAGATGAGGAAGTTGAAGGCGAAGAAGAATATGACGACGATGAAGTTCAGGCTCTGTATTCAATTGCATCATCTAACCTTAAGAGGAATAGAGATGAGGATGATGATGGAGATTCTGGTTCCAGTTCTTCAGACAACGACAATGATGATGAGTAGGAGAACAGTCTGGAGAGAGTTTGCTTAGTAGGAACTTTGAGTTTGATTAATAGGAACTTTGATTAGGATATAATAGGATTAGGAGGAGTACTTTTAAAAAGTCGGTTAAACAAAAGAAAAAAAGGTGTGAATTTTGGCGCTAATGTTCTAATATTCGTGAAGAAAGACGTTAGGATTTTAAATTGCAGTTACGGAGTCTTGCTTTTTTTTTTTTTTTTTTTTTTGCCGCCCCAACGCTCTCTTAGTCTACTTTTTTTCTGAATGATGATTGGTCCAGTGACAATTACTAGAAATTTTTGATTGAAATAAAATCAGATACAAACAGCACTGGGATTTTCAAATATCGAAATGAAGTTAATTTGGTTAAACTTTAGTAATAGTTTTTTTTCAATCAGAATAGTATGAAGTTTTAGATTATTATATCGAATCTAAATCGATTTCAAGCCCTCAATTTGGAATCATGAGTCTGATGATGACATATGTCTGATGACAAGTGTATAAAATGAATCCTCAATCGATTGTAATCGTTAAGTGAAATAAAATACATAAATTATTCATAAACTTCAATCTCGTTCCTTTAGATTTATCTTTGCTTCAATCTCGTTCCTTAATTTATCTTTGCTTTCACCCAACAACGATCACAATGTTCTCTATGTTGAGTTTTAACCAAAAAAGTGATATCTTATATAAAACACCTGGCTTTGATGCATGTATGAAAACTTTTGTACAGTTAACTTTTTGAAAAAGATCAAAGTAAAACAGTTTTTAGATTGTATACTAAAAATGCAAAGCTAATAGAAAAACTTAATTAATGGATGAAGCCATGAAGGGGTTTCAATCCTTGTTTTTGGTAGATCTAGAGAGATTTCAAGGAATTTAAAAAAACATCAATTTTTAAGTATTCTCAGACTAATTAAGTTTTGTTGCATTTAAAATTTAATAGGTAGAAAATCTATGCAGAATTTAAATATGAATATCTCTTTAAGAAGTGTTACATCTTTGAATTACATCTTATGATACTTTAACCAGAGATACATTACTAGACTACTAGTAGTATATAATTAATTAGGGTATTCAAATTTCTGGTAACTAAAAATTAAAAAGTTATCTAAATTGTTAAAAACTACTCTAAATGATCGTAAATATCCCAAAATATATGAATTGTCCAAATCCAACAACTACTCGATCTAATAATAAATCTGGCGCTGTCAAAAAAAAAAAAAAATCCGGTAATAATTCTAAATACTCTACATGTATCCTAAAATATTATCCATTTTACTAAAAATAATATACTATAACCAGAGATACAAAAATCTAAAAATTATCTGAATTGTTTTAAATGATGTAAACTGTTTAAAATTTAATCAAAATTGTTGTAATTATTCAAAAATATATGAATTGTCCAAATATGAATCCAACAATTACTCCATCTAATGATAAATCCGGTAATGATCATTCTAAATATTTTAATTACATGCATGCATTCTATTTCTACCTGGTATCCAGGTTATTGGTAATAACATTAATGATTTACATGTACTTCCCCATCACTATTATTTCGAATTTGACATGCCTAAATAAACACCCCTAGATAGTTGTTACTTATTTATTATTATTACTACTCATCATGATACTTTAACGGTTTAACAATTAAAATCCTACGTTGACTAATCAGCTCCAAGTATAAATGGGCTTTTAAGTGGCCCATCACAATAGATTCCAGAATTTTATTTTTATTTTTCCCCAAGATCTCTGATCTGATTTTAATGCGCTTGACCAGTAAATCCGTAAATCTCACTGTTTTCGTTATTTCCATATCCTTCTCTCTGTCTTTTTCAGTTCTTTAAATCTCTTCTCTAGTAACGTTATTTCTTCTCCCTCATTGATCAAGAGAGAAAATCTTCCCAACAAAATTCAAACCCTAATTGCAAAAATTTCAGTTCTAATTCTGCATCTTCCCAAGTTTCAGTTTTTTTTTATAAAAAAAAGGGATTTTTTTCTTTTTATGTAACGTTTCCTCAAAATCCGAGAAGATAGTGAAAATGTGTCAACTTTGAATTGACCTTCTTCGATTTTTTTTTGTTTTTGGATTCGATGAAGAAATTGAGAAGCTATTACTCGAATGTGAGGCATCATCAGAATCATCATCATAACGCTGTTTCAGAGAGGAAATGGATTTATTTCCCTATCGTGATTGGTTCGATCTTCGCTCTCTTCTTACTCTTTCTCACAACCCTAACTTCACCTAACGGAGCCCGATTCCTCCCTTTTACCCGACCCGTTTTGCTAACCGGATCTGGATCATCGGCCTTCGTCGAATCGAAGATCAAACCCAAGCCAATCTCTTCCCTCCCTGCTCCGCCGCGATTCGCTTACTTGTTTTCTGGATCCGCCGGCGACGGGAAATCTCTCCGGCGAACTCTTTTGGCTCTTTACCATCCGAATAACCGGTACGTTGTTCATCTTGACCGAGAATCTTCGGCGGAGGAGAGAGAGGATCTCCATGGATACATTCGAAACTCGTCTTTGTTTGGAAGATTCATTAATGTTCATATGATCGAGAAAGCTAATCTCGTGACGTATCGTGGACCTACGATGGTCGCGAATACGCTTCACGCGGCGGCGATTTTGCTCAGGGAAGGAGCTGATTGGGACTGGTTCATCAATCTCAGCTCCTCAGATTATCCTCTAGTGACTCAAGACGGTGAGATTCTAAAAAAAAATTGAAACTTTGTTACAAAAATTGAAACTTTGTTATGGTTTTCGACACAAGGTTTGACCTTTTTTTTGTTGGGTGTTTTGTATATCAGATTTGTTGCATATATTTTCGCATTTGCCGCGGGATTTGAACTTCATTGATCATACTAGTAACATTGGATGGAAAGCGTAAGAGGACAAAGTTTAGATTTTTTTTTGTTTTTTCTGTAGCTTTTGTTTCATATAGTTGAAACTCAGATTTTGGAGTTGTTTTTCTTTTGGTTTTCTTTCAGATCACAAAGAGCAAAACCGGTAATTATAGATCCTGGACTGTATTTGAACAAGAAATCTGATGTTTTTTGGGTTACGCAAAGACGAAGCATCCCAACAGCATTTAAGCTCTTCACAGGTGCTTGCTTGATCCCTCTAAACCCGAAATCGGTTTGATAGACTTGGTTGCTCGTCTTTAAGTTGTGTAGCTCTTTAGTTCGAAGATTTGATCTATTTCTAGTTGGTTGAACAACACTGAATCGTCATGCTTAGATTGCTAGGCAAAACTTTCTCATCTCTGAGCAATTTGCAGACTTGATTGATTGTCATTATGTTGCATAGCTGTTTAGTTTGGTCGGTCTTTCTCAGATTGCTCCATTTCTCATTGGTTGAACAACACTGAACCATCATGCTAAGATTTGCTAGGCAAAACTTTCATCATTTTCAGAACATTTGCTAAGAAAATGTCTGCATATGATCCTAAAGAGTAAAGAGTGAGTTAGCTGTTGTGTGTTGCCTTTAATTGTGTAAAGCCATTTGATTTTTCACATTGTTTCGATTTCAGATTCTTCTTAAACTAACATATGATACTTGGAAACAGGCTCTGCATGGATGGCGTTATCTCGGCCGTTCATCGACTATTGTATTTGGGGCTGGGATAATCTACCTCGTACGGTCTTAATGTACTACTCGAATTTCCTCTCCTCACCGGAAGGATATTTTCACACCGTGCTCTGCAACGCCGAGGAGTTCAGAAACACAACAGTAAACAGCGACCTGCACTTCATAGCGTGGGACAATCCGCCTAAGCAGCATCCGCACCATCTTACTCTTGCTGACATGAACAAAATGGTCAATAGCAATGCTCCCTTTGCAAGAAAATTCAGAAGAGAAGATCCTGTCCTCGACAAGATCGACGATGAGCTTCTTAACCGAGGCCCTGGGATGGCTACACCTGGTGGTTGGTGCATTGGAAGCAATGCAAATGGGACTGATCCTTGTGCTGTTATTGGTGACACCGATGTTATCAGGCCTGGTCCAGGCGCTAGGCGGCTTGAGAATCTGGTTACTTTCTTGTTATCACCTGAGAATTTCAGACCAAAACAGTGCAAGTAAAATCTTAGTGAATCACATTGCAGAACATCACAGAGATTGAATCTAGCATCCTTCTGGGTTTAGATGTGATTTAGGATCTGATAGTATCTCTTTGTTAGTCGAGAGTATAAGTGAAGATACTGAACAATTTAGGCTTTGGCTCTTGGGGAGCATGTGTGTCACAGATTAATGTATTGTTTGTAGTTCTCACATGTTCACAGATTTATCAGATTGGAATTTTGAGATTTTCAAGTGTTTTCTTCTATTTCACTTTTTGAAAACTTTGTTACTCTGCTTTTTTAAGTTAGTTAGTTACTATCTTTCAACTTCTAAATTCGGCCAAGTTGCATCTGTTATTCTTATAGAAGGGTGTCATTTATTCAGATGGACACCTAGAGAAACAAATACGGTGGCAGATGTTCTATCGAAGACAAGCATTCCAAACGATGATATATATTCATTTTTATGTACCACCAAGTATTAACTCTGTTTTACATGATGATTATGTAAACTCTTCTTTGTCATAATATATATTCAGATGAAGAAAAAAGTATATATCTGATGCTTATTCATAAATTATATGTGGTATTTATTAATATATTAATGTTAATTACTATGAAATAATAATATTACATACTCTTAACATTTTTCAATTTATAACACATTTGAGGTTTGAAGTTGTTTGTCTCCAAAAACAGAACCTCAAATATAACTTTAGTATTATTATATTTTGCATTTTGATTATACTTAATTAAGATCATATAATTTTATAAATAAATATAAAACATACACAAAAAATAATATTAACAATAATAACTAAAGTTATAACATAAAATTTATAAATAATTATATAATAAAACATTACATTATAATATGATATTACATAAACTTAAAAACAAAGCACACCAACTCAGAAATTACAAGCAAAATATGTTTTTCATTTTAAGTTATTTATTTAACTTTAAGTGTAAAAGTTAAATTTATAAGCATATATGTAAATATTAATACAACATATAATTATAAGGTGAAAATGATAAACATCAAAACTATTAAGATATTTTTTATGACATAACTAATTAAAAGGATTAAAAGTGCAAATAAAAATCTAAAACCTTAAAATTTGAGGTTTTGAAGTTTCTTTTTGGAGTGAGCAAAACCTCAAATCAAATTTGAGGTTTCTTTTGGAGATAGAAGAGAAATAACATTAAACTTCAAACTTGGTAGACTTGATGGATTCAGTGGTTAAGAAGAAAACGATAGAAAGCTTTATCTCATCGAACATAATGAACCACAGATTTTGAAAAATTTGTGTTTCTTGCTGCCATGTTTCTTCTTGTGTTCACTACGTAGGTGCCTCTGATAGCTGTTCATTCTCTCCAGAGTTTGGACGAGATTATTCAGGGATCGATCAACATCGATTGTATGGTTTCTGGCCATCAGATTCTCTGCGACATCAGCTGGAGAAATTGTTGTGTCCTTCAACAAACACATGATTTTTTCGAACAGAGGATGATGATGATCATCATCAAGATCCAAGTAATTCTTGGCAAGAATCTTGAAAGCTTCATAATTGCAGTAATACATGGCGATGTGAACATCTATTCTTCCTCTTCTAATCAAAGCTGGGTCGAGTTTTTGCAAGTGGTTTGTGGTGAACACTATGATCCTTTCCTGCCCACAAGCTGACCAAATACCATCAATGAAGTTGAGAAGCCCAAAGTGTGTAACCGAGTTCTCATCTTTGCTTTTTTCTTCGTTATCTTTCTTCAAGTTTCCGTCTCTCTTGACTCGGCTACTGGTGAAGTCTACAATGCAATCTATGTCTTCAATAACAATAAGAGACTTGTTGGATGTTGATGTGAGCAGTTTCTTCATATGTGAGTTGCTCTGTATAGATGTGAGTTCGAGATCATAGATATTGTACTTCAAAAGATTAGCCATAGCCGCGATCATGGTGGACTTACCGGTCCCCGGTGGCCCATGCAGCAAGTAACCTCTCTTCCAAGCTTTGCCGATCTTCTTGTAATACTCCTTCCCATTGCTGAAGGCGATTAGGTCATTCATGATCTCTTCTTTCTTCTTTGGATCCATGGCTAGTGTCTCAAAACTCGCGGGATGCTCAAATTCGATATACCTCCACATATTTTGCGGGCTAGGGTTTTTTTTTTTTTTTTTTTTGGTGCAAATGTGAAGATTTATACCATTTTCGATTTTACATTGTTGCTATAACCAACTTATTACATAACTAAAATACAATATTGAAAGGCTATTAAGGAAACCTAAAACAACGAAAATATTCTTCGAGAAGAGACGGCGAGCTTGCGCTGCTGGCTAGAAAGGATAGCAGACGATCTCTGAGCATCTTGTCGACGGAAGCGGCGATGGCTGAGGTAGGCGATTCCACGGCGGTGAAGATCCTTGCATTGCATTCCCTCCAAAGGAGGTAGATAGTGACTTGAAACCAAAGCTTTGCAATGATTGGAGACGTCAAACTTGAGATCATTGAAACCGCAGAAAACAGATCCAATGGTGGAGACTGCCAAAATGGAGCGGCTAACTGGTTCCAGATCACTGAGGAGAAGGGGCAACTAAAGAAGAGATGATCATGAGTTTCGATCCCGGTAGAGCACAACGCACAATTTTCGGGAACACTCATTCCCCACCTGATTAATCTATCTCTAGTTGGTAATCTTGCCAATAAAACCAACCAAGCTATAAACGAACACCGAGGGACCGATTCCTTAAACCAAACAACATTATGCCACGAAACAGTTGGAGAGGGGACCCTTAAACGCTCCCAAGTTGCTTTAGAGGAGAAAAGATCGACAAACGTTCCAGCACTATTGCGCCAAAGGAAAACATCACAACCCTAGCCTTATGAGGTGGAGCTAGTGTCGTTAGAGTGATCTGGACCGTTTGAGCTTCCTCAGAACGTGCTGCTGGTAATCTCTAAGACCCATTTACTGTAGCCAGTGCAACAGATGCATCTCGAGGTATCCTCAGCTGCCTCGGTCCCCGCTCTCCCATGAAGGTAATAAGAGGTCCTAATTCTGTCCAACAATCAAACCAAAAAGAAGCTATGCGGCCATCACCAACCTCGCATCTAAGGAAATCATGGAGAACCTGTTTGAGTTGAAGCATACTTCGGATTGGACGAGAAAACCGTGGTGAATCCTCACTTTCCCAATAGCTCTTATGGTGAAACACGTTTCTATTAAGCCAAGCGACCCATAATGAACCTGAATTTGAAAAGAAATTCCATATTTGCTTCAGCCGGAACACCATTTCAAACTCCTCCAAGCGCCTAATGCCAAGGCCTCCCTCTGATTTAGGCTTACAAACATCCTTCCAAGCCACTCTTGCCCCTGCCCCTGCTGCTGTAGTTGTTTTGTTCTTCCATAAGAATGCCGAACACAGAGAGTCCACTTTTTCATAGAATCGTTTTGGCAAAACAAAGACGGAACTCCAGAAGTTGACCATACCGTATATTACAGATGAGATCAAAGTGATTTTTCCGGCGAAAGATAAAAATTTCGCTGTCCAGCAGCGGAGCTTGCTCGTTATTCTTTCGACGAATGGTTGTAGCGTTGCGAAAGATATTCTATTTGCGTCAAGTGGCAGACCAAGATATCTAGTTGGAAAAGTACCAAGCTTAAACCCAGAAATTGCACTTAGCACAACCACCTCCAACTCCCGATAACCCCCAAAGAACACCTCTGTCTTTGCAACATTTATATCCAAACCACACATTTCTTTAAACTCAGCCATAACATCAGTTATACCCGTGAGAGATAGCCTTGATCCTTCAGAGAACACAAGAAGATCATCAGCGAACAACAAATGAGTTATCTGAGGATCCGAACATTTTGGATGAAGTCTGATTTTTCCTTGAGAAGTCGCCTTTTCCAGCAGTTTTGATAATACTTCCATTACCATGATGAAGAGGTATGGTGATATTGAGTCTCCTTGTCTCAAGCCTTTTTTTGCCCGGGAAAAAACTTGCCAATTCACCGTTGATTGAGATAGAGAAACGTGGGGAGGTGATGCATTCCTTGATCCAAGCTCTAAAGAGAGGTGGGAATTGTTGAGCCTCTAAGAGTTTAAGCACGAAATCCCAGTATACCGTATCAAATGCTTTCCTTATGTCGACCTTTAACATACAACTTTTAGGGCATGACGCCTTCTCATAATTTCTTATTAACTCCGAGGCAAGCAAAACGTTTTCCCCAAGACTTCTCCCTTTTAAAAAAGATGCCTGGTTTGAGCTTATGCATTCCTAGAGAACCGGCTTTAGTCTATTAGCAATGATTTTTGAAATCACTTTATAGGCTATGTTACAACAACTAATTGGCCGATAGTCGCTTAACTTGCAAGCTTCAGACGTCTTTGGAATCAGGGAGATAGCAGTGTTATTCAAATCTTTCAACAGCCTACCGTTTCTGAAAAATTCCTTAACCGCAGCAATGATATCATTCCCTACTGTGTCCCAAGAAGCTCTGATGAACTCCACTAAATAACCGTCAGGACCAGGGCTTTTATTTAAAGGCAAAGCAAAGACTGTGGCGCTAATCTCTTCCTCTGCAACCTCCTTCTGCAAAGCAGAGATATGATCCTGCGAACATCTAAAAAGAAGGATATCCTGCAGTTGAGTAATGGATGCAGGAGAAGATGGGAGATATGTGTTGCCTATAATACCTTGAAAGTATTCCGCCGCATGAGACTTTATTTCCTCGATTGTGCCTATCATCCTATTATCACTGTCTCTGAGAAAATGAATATGATTTCTCGTGAGTCTCTGATTTACTGTTCTATGATAGAAAGCAGTATCTCTATCCCTCACATGCAACCACTTAACCCTTGATCGCTGTCGAAAAAACTTTCCTTCAGCCTTGACTAGCATTTGCCACTTTACTCTAGCCTGATGTTCTTCATTAGCCGTTTCTGCGGTGGGTGATGTTAAAAGCAGCCTTTGCAAGTTTGTGATAATTGAAGCTTGGTCTTTTACTCTCTCTGAAATCCCACTGAAGTGACGCTTATTAAGCTTCCTGAGAACCGGTTTCAATAACTTCAATGTCTTTGCAAACTTTAACTGATTCGATCCTCTTATTTCCCCACATTTCCAAGCCTCAGCAACAAGCTCTTTAAACTGAGGATGGTCAGCAGTATGATGATAAAACTTGAAAGGCTTGGTTACCTTCCTTTGCAAGGATGGCATCCGAAACAAGCAAGCCGCATGATCCGACTGATTAGGCTCCATGAAGTCCGCAAAAGCATCCGGGAATGCATCTGACCAATGACGATTGATTAAAGCATGATCTATTTTCTTAGATATTGGATTGTTCTCTTGATTATTCCACCAAGTAAATGGTAATCCTTTGGCTTGTGCCTCAAATAACTCAGCATCCTGGAGTGCAAGATTGAAATCTTCTATTCCTGACGTGTCAATATCAAGATGCTGAAAGTTTGAGTGTTGGGATGATCTCAACAACTGATTGAAATCACCTAAAACCGCCCAAGGAGAAGTCGAAACCGGAGTTGAAGCATTCAAAGTTTGTAGCTCATCCCAAAGAACTTGCCGTTCATCAATGGTATTGTGACCGTAAACAAAAGTAACTGTGAGGTTGATTTTCTGCGCTTGGATGAAAATATCGCAAGTAACTGCTTGAGCAGATGCTTGGTAGACAAAAACTGAGACTGTAGGATCCCAAACCACCACAATGCAAGCCGTTTCGTGATGATCGAAGTTCCCAAAATATTTCCAACCTGCCGGAATGGCGCTTACTATGCGCCCAACATTTATTCGTTGTATATGCGTTTCATAAAACGCTCCGAAAAGTGGTCTATGGATATTAATCCAATCATTGGTCATAGAGTGGCGTATAACACTATTAAGTCCTCTTATATTGCACACAAAAATCATTATGATAAAAATTTTATAGTTGGGTTGTGGCCTTACGGCCACTCTTCTTGCGACAAACCAAGAAGAAAGGAGCTTCTGAGTCTTCTGAAGCCATATCCCCGACCTTAACTGATGACGATGATGCATCCTTATTCTCAGCCGTCGTAGATATCCCATCATTAGCCAAGCTAGGAGCATTCTTGTAGAGCCCCGACCCGAATTTCCTAACCCGCGGCCGAACCACAGTAAATTTTCGCCTTTCTAACCGATAACTTAGATGAAGTTTAATACATTCATTCCATCTAACAACTTAACAAAGTCCATCTCATGGTCTTACTCATTCACGAGTTAACTAGCTACGCATTAGAATAACAATATCAAGCGTCAGCTAAACCATACATTGGCCACTCTGCATTATCCATGAACGTCCCATACCGTCCAGACCTCATTCGCAGCTTCAAACACGCTCCTACTGACCCAGCCACTGTGCTGGCCAACCTACAAACACATCTCCCCCCCCCCCCCGTACTTAGTCACTCAACCAACCATCCCCACATGATCAAGTACAGAAGAGAGACGGCCCGGATCCCCGATCCCTTGCACGTCCAGACACGATCCACACGATCGCCAGACACGATCCACACGATCGCCAGACACAATCCATACGATCACCAGACACGATCCACACGATCGCCAGTGAACCCAACCACGATCAATCCTGATCGCCAGCCAACCCAATCATGATCTTCCTGACCATATCCACGTTTCTCATGACCACGGTCCTGGTCCTCTCGGGTATCTCTCGGATATAACCGACTCCTCTTGACTATTTCTCGGCTATCCCTCGGATATAGTCGAATTCTCTGGACTATCTCTCGTAAGCCCCACTTTCTCTCGATCAGAACATAAATCTCTCGGTGAAAACTAGAGCAGAACAGAAATCCCTCGGACGTAGTCACGCGTCTCTCAGATCCAGTCGACTCATCTCGGCTATTGGTCGGATATCACCTCGCCCGATTAGCATCTCTTGGCTATATTTCAACCCGGTAAGAATCCCTCGGATAAATCGATCTTTCCTTCGGTAAATCGACCACTCCAAGTCGATTCTCTCGATCAGAATTCCCAGAAACAGAACTGAACACGCGATCTCACCACGGCTCTCGAATCTCTCGGACGTACTCGATTTTCTCTCGGCCGAAGCTTCTTTCTCTCGGATAACTCTCGATCCAGGCAGAATTCATTGGACAAATTTGATCCTTCCCTCGGTAAATCGAGCACTCCAAGTCGATTCTCTCGATCAGAATTCCCAGAAACATAACGGATCGCACGATCTCTCGAACAACTCGGATTCCTCTCGACGAAATCTTCTTTCTCTCGTGGACCGCTCGATCCATGCAGAATTCCTCGACAACAATCGTGCCTACCCTCGGTAAATCACCTATTTCATATCGATTACCTCGGCTGGAATTTGCAGAAACGGTGCAGAACATGCGATCTCTCGATGGCACTTCTTTTCTCTCGGGAGAAATCGCCTTCCCCTCCTTTTCTTCAAGAACAAATTCGGCTCCCTCGAGATAAATCCCTCAAACTCCCTTATAAACATGAAACCCTAGCAATAATCCGCTTGGTCAAGCCTTAGCCGACGGATCTCGGTTTTCTCTCGGTTATAGTCGGTCTGTTTTAAGTTTCTCTCGGCTTAATCCGGACGGATTCATTTTCTCTCGACTTAAACCTGAACCGCTCGACTAAACTTGCGAACCGCTCGACCATTCACGGGATAAATCCTTTTCTACTAAGGATAAACCGATTTCCCTCGAGTAAAACAACAGCCCACGGCCTAGTACCCTTGTTTATCAACACTTAGACAATTTCCACAATATTTACTCGGTCCAACCATTTTCACTCGACACTAGCCACGGTACCGTCCATCTCTCACGGACACAGTAACTGTACAGACCATAATCACATACACAGACTAACCTCACTCGTACCAGAACGTATACACAACGGCCATCCCATGACCGGCACGACCATAATCAGGATTTCTGGTCGCGCATGCACAATTCTCCTGCTCAAGAAACTGCCCCTTTTCAGTTGCAGCCACTTTAATAGGATCCTCGTATTCAATAACTCCTGCCCCTACACCGACCTCAGTACATGGCACCTGATCTTCAGTAGTGTTACCAACCGAAGAGACTGTATTAGTAGCCAGCATATCACTCGCAGTCCCAACGTTCAAATGACTATCCAAATGAACATCTTCTGACACAGTCTCAGTTGTACGAGTGTTTAAATTATGCCTTTTCCTACTTCTAGACCTGCCTGGTCTCACACGCTTCCCACGGCCAGGACTAGAGCTTAATGTGCGGATCTGTTTGGAGGCAGCTGTCCCATTTTGGCAGTGACTCTGGGTGTGCCCGAACATGCCACAACCTTTACATTTCAATGGCAACCATGGGTAAGACACGGAGATGTGTGCTTCACGACCATTTGAGAAACCCGAGATAATTTTTCTAGGAAGATCCTTTGTTAGATCAACTCGGACGTAGACCTTTGCAACCTCAAAAGTCTCCTTCCGTTCTGTTTCCGGTGCTAAAGAGACAGGTTTACCGACAGCCGTAGCAATTCGACTCAAGCTTTCCTTGTTGAATAATAGGTAGGGAACTTCACGGAATTCGACCGGAACAACGGCTGATTCCAGTGGCAGCTGTTCTGGATTGAATTCTGGGGACCAAGGCGCCACAAACATCGGGAAGCCTGCAATATTCCAGACATTTCGGCTGAGGAGGATTCCTCTCGTTCTTCCATTGATGACACGGAGAAGGAACGTTCCAGGACCAATAATATGGACGAAAATGCGGGGACCTGATCGCGCGCATAAAGCATTTACAACTCCTATGATTCTTCCCATTTCCGGCGTATCTCCATGGAAGCGGGCAAAGATGAAATCTTTGAACTCGTCTTTAGCAGCCTCCAAGTTTTCATCAGGGATTAGAACAAATGGGACCCCTGATACATGTTGAGAAGGAGTTCAAATCTCTTCTAACTGAGAAGAATCGGTGATGATTTTTGACCATTTCCTTACCGGACGAGTAGTAGCGACCGAAGATTTTGATTGTGGCGGAACCGTATCCTGCTGACCGGCTTCATCCCGAATACTCGTATCGGAGACTGCGGCCTCAACGACAACGATAGGAACGACTGGAAGCACAGTTCTTGACTGCGAAGCATTTTCTGGATCTGAAAATGTCCCAGTTCCCGAGACAACGGAATTCTTCAGATCGGTAGAGGTATCGACTGGAGGAGGCAGAACGGAGACACCCAAAGGAGGTTCCATATCTGTTGGGGTTGAAATGACTCCGGAGCTACCGGCCAAAGAGTTGCCGGAGAGAGATTTCAGAGCAAAGTCTGAGGATGTGCGAGTCAGCTGGGAAGACCCACGGAGAGCCGATTCCGCCACCGGAGGACAAGAGGAGGAGCTCTTGCTTTTTCTAGCAGCATATCTGGTTGACTGAAGACACCGCTCTAGGAGCTTTCCAGAGGCAGAGGCTACGGCGGAGATTCTCGTCGGTCGGCGAGGGGCCGACCCACGGCGGGGGAGAAGAATTTACGAGAGAAAAAAGTTTTAGAGGGAAGTTTTCAGACTTGCGGGCTAGGGTTATTTGTAAACAACTTCATCTTCCTGTTCTTGGCCAGCTCCAGTTTCCCCTTTTCCACCACATGTTGTAAGTATGAAGTGGTTATAACACTCCGTGCACGGCTGTGGAAAGTGAGCTTGTAGAATAAGTCTCCATCAGCGTTAGCCACAGTTTTCCACCAAACTTTGAAACCTTCATGCTCATCGCTGATGGTAGGCTCGTCACGTTTCAGGACAAGGTTTTCACACTCCTTCACGTGGATTGCTCTGAGTATATTGGCTTTGTCGGTGCCTTTGGACCTAAGGTACTCGCTGATGGCTGCGAAAGCGTGGTTGAATTGAAAATCTTGGAACGGTGGGAAGCTGATCTCTATGTAAGGAGAGAACAAGTTGGTGTAATGGTCGGAAAGTCTTTGGACAAGGGAGTATTGTAAGATTCCAGAAAAAAGAAACTCTTTAATTGCAATCTTGAAATGATTAGGAAGCATTCGTTGAATCGTTGCCCAAATGAACAACAAACCGGCCAAACTTGAACCTAGATTTCCCAATATATCTCCCATCATCATTGTTTTTTCCCTTTTGTGTTTGTGTTTGTGTGATTTGCTTCTGTTTCCTCAGTGGCTTATTTGTAGCGTAAGTGAGTGAGTTC
Organism: Alliaria petiolata; assembly: GCA_020283515.1. Lineage (NCBI taxonomy): Eukaryota > Viridiplantae > Streptophyta > Magnoliopsida > Brassicales > Brassicaceae > Alliaria > Alliaria petiolata. Next base: position 298,650,527 of record JAHZTW010000001.1, read on the forward strand.
ATTAAAAGACAAAAAGAAATATGTAAATCATTTGCTTAGGATCCTTTATTTATGAAATGTTTACGAATCTTCTGATTCATGTCGACAAATGATTATTATATTTGCCGACTTGACCTTCGTTGTTACCGACTAAACCATGGCGTGGCGGCCATGTGGAAATCTGAAATTTTAGTTTTCAATTATTAACAAATAGTAATTATTAAAATATTACAACGGATTAAATCAATTAATACTACAAAACACAAATAAAATTCTCTCTAACATGACTCATAAGCCTTTTGAAATAATTTTGGAATTATCACATAAACTAAAAGTAATCAGTTATAACGACGGTTATCTAAAGATCAACATCTTCATCAACCTTTAGTACCTAAAACAATATTTTTTTATTTCACATTTTATTTACTTTTTACTAATGGTTGTTAGCTTGACGGCTGAATAGCGAAATAGATGAATTGTAAAATAGCGGAATTAATAGGATGAAAAATCTTAAAACTGAATAAAATAGCAGAATCAATAAGATGGGAAAACTAAAAACTAAATATATTTAAAATGCTATTATTTATTAGATGAATAATTTTTTGACTTCTTTCACAAATGACCTACTATTTGTGGTCAAACATAAAAATGACCTCTCTTTCTTCTCTCTCCAACATTTGTCATTTACTCTCAATTCTATCCTTCACACCATCACTTATTCACAAAAATGCCGTTAGTTCTATAATTTTTTTTTTTTTGCAAAATAACAAGAAAATAGAAAAAGACACAAATATCCACAAGAACTCTCATAATTTCGAAAATGCTATCTTCTTCAATATTTCCAACCACCATTAACAACCAAATTCAAGCTCTATAAATGCTTCAACAACTTATTTTCGAGCACTAAATGCTCTATCTTTCACCACATAACTTCATTATCTTCCATTTCCTCTCCATATTCATACCAAAAACTCTCTCTTTTTCGTTTTACAAATCTTGCATTCTTAAATCTTGTCATTTTTGGTGTTTCTTTCATTAAAACGAGCTCAATCGTCTGGGCTTAGTTGCTAGAGGTGAAACACGATGTTCTGAGCTCTCCACGAAGCTTATTACGAGCTCAAACCGGATTTCTTTTCATCCATTTTTCGTAACTTTTCAGATCTGCTTTCCAAAATCAGACCGCCTGAAGTCTGATAGTCAAAAGGAGGTTACTTTTGCTATTGACCAGTTTAAGGTTTTGTCGGTGTAGACTTCACTTGAAGTCTGCGAACTCTCCTTTGAAAACAAAAAAATATACATGCAGACTTCAGCTGAAATCTGCACTCAAACGAGGTTAGTTTTGCATTTGACCAATATTTGACTTTCGTAGAGTAGACTTCAGGTGAAGTCTGGTCCCGTCAGACTTCAAATGAAGTCTGCACACTTTTACGACACAGGTTAGTTTTGCATTTGACCAAAACTTAAAAACATTGACCAGAAAAATCAATCAATTAGTAGACTTCAAAAGAAGTCTGCTAAATTATAGATAATTTTAATAAATAATAAATTATCAATAATTTAGCAGACTTCAGTAGAAGTCTACTAATTGATTTTGGTCAACTACAAAACTAATCTCTCGGTTTTAAGAGTAGACTTCTAGTGAAGTCTACTACTTTTCAGACTTCGGGCGAAGTCTGCTTTACTAAAGTCAAACTTGGTCAATTGCACGAGTAACCTCCACTTTTCAGTGCAGACTGCTAGAGAAGTCTGCATAATTTTTTCGAATTCAGCAGACGTCCATAGAAGTCTGCGCGAAAAATTCAAATTTTAGTCAATTGCAAAAATGACCTATTTTTATCATGCAGACTTCAGTAGAAGTCTGCGACGTAAAAGTCAATGTTTTGGTCAAATGTAAGGTAACCTGAAAATTAACAAAGGCAGACTTCTATAGAAGTCTGATATCATTTCAGACTGCTAGTGAAATCTGCATTGTAAATTTCAATTGCAAAAGTAACCTAAACGATCACAGAATTCTTTAGCCGTCTGGTGGAGCAGACTGCTTTTGCCGTCTACTGCGAGTAGACGACTAGTGAAGTCTGTGGGTTTAATGTTTTTTAAAAATGTATTTTTAAAGATATCTATAATGAATTTCTTAGAATTTCTTGCTCTTACATGTTAGTTAGTTATTGTTGTTACTTTGAAATGAGTTTATAATTTTAATGTGTTATAATTATGGTATAATCAATTTTCTTGTTAGTTTAGTCATGTAGCTTATTTGTGTTGGCTTCGTGTGAAGTCTGCTTCTCAGGTTTGATCTAATTTCTTGTCTGATTGTCTTTTTTACAGAAAATGGTTCAGCTAGCAGCTTTTTATGGAGAATGGGTTTGGAAAGACTTGTCGTGACAATTTGTAGTGGATAATCGCAAAGGAGGAAGAATGTTCTTTTTGAGTGATGGATGTACACATGGTGAACTTGTGGAAATGGCACAAGAGGATTATCAGCTGGATAAGAAAACAGAGGTTGTAGAATTAACCTATTCGCTACCGGATTCAATGTTGCAACAAATGGCTCCAGATACTCCTCCCATGCATGTTACAAACGACAGACAAGTTAGAAATTTGGTGGAGTTAGGTAGAACACATGTGGTGCGTCTCTGTGTTTCAAGTCGATTCTATTTGGATTATGGCAAAGTGAATGGACAGGCAGATGGGGATTGTGATGAAGAAGATGTTGATGAAGAAGATGCTGAAGATGGGAAGTCAGAAGATGTTGACGATGATGAAGATGGAGAGTATGAAGATGTTGACGATGATGAAAATGCGAGTGTTAAAGTGAAAGATGAACTACCAGCTTACTCTGATGATGAAGACTACAATGTTTATGGGAAGGTCAAAGATGAGGATGAAGAGGATTATATGATTGATGGTAAGAGGGTCAAATTACGTTGCTTTGGTGAAGGAGGAATTTCCAATATGAAATGGTCCGACAATATCTTTGTCAAACAGAATTTTGCTAGCAAGGATGAGCTGGTCGCAGAGTTGCGTTTAACAGCGATAATGCTAAAATATGCTTTCAAAGTGTACAAGTATACACCAACGCTATTTGTGGCTAAATGTCGTGTGAAAGGATGCAAGTGGATGATTAGAGCGTCAGTGAAGAACGAAGCAAAAACGTTTTGGGTGACAAAGTATTTGAAAGATCATACTTGTTCAGTGGCAGATCGGTTTGCTCACCGCAGACATTCCACTCCGAAATATATTGATAGGTTGTTTATAGAGCGTGTTAGATTAATTGATGGAATTGTGCCCGAGCATATCATAGATTCTATGAAGGCAATGTTTGGTTTGAAGCTTGATTATACCACTTCATATAGAGTATTACTCAATGCATAAGAATTTGTGAGGGGATCAGCTGAAGATTGATATGCGAATCTGTTTCCTTATCTCCATCAAATCGAGAAAGCCAATCCGGGAACTGTCACTGGCCTTGAAGTTGATGAGCATCATCTATTTAAATATATGTTCATAACGTTTGGTGCATCTATAGCTACTTTTCAGTATCTCAGAAGAGTTATTGTTGTTGATGGGACTCATCTAAGTGGCAAGTATGGAGGTGTTATGCTTATCGCAGCTGCACAAGACGGTAATTTTCAGATTTTTCCATTGGCTTTTGAGAATGGTTTTTCACCAAATTGAGCAGTTGTATTACAAATCAGTATCCTTTGGCGATAGTTTCTGATGAGAATCCCTCCATTAAGAAGGCGTGTGAGAAGGTACTCACATGGGCAACACGGGGGATATGTTATTATCACCTACAACATAACATAGTGACAAAGTTTCATGGGAAACACCTCTTGTACTTGGTCAAAGGCGCTGCATATGCGTTTACCCTTCATGATTTTAACCGATATATGGACAATATCCGGAATATAAATCCCGAGCTAGCAACATACTTGGAAGATGCAGACGTGAGGTTGTGGTCACGAGTTTATTGCCAGGGAGAGAGATATAACATAAAGACGAGCAACATTGCATAATCTATCAATTCTGCACTTAAGAGAGCAAGAGGATTTTCAATAGTGTTCCTTTTAGAGTATATACGAGAGAAGCTAGGGAGGTGGTTTTATAAAAGGCGAGAGGATGCTTTGAGTCTCACTACTTGCCATTCTCGGGGAGTTAAATATTTGTTGGCGGTTCGTGAGCATTTTGCAGATGATATGACAGTGGAACATATAGATGGTTGGCGATACCATGTGAGAGGAGGATCAAGAGATTGGGTTGTTGATTTGGAACAGAATAAGTGTACATGTGGTGTCTTTGATGTTGAGAAAATACCTTGCTCACATGCTATTGCAGCTACAGCAGAGGCGCAATTGCATGTGGCTACGCTTGTATATCCTGCCTATGCGAAGGATTATCTATATGCAACTTATTCCCAGAATATTAATCCCAGAAATCCCAATATTCAAGCTCCAGACATGACAGTACAAGTTCTTCCTCCATAAGTTAAGCGTCAGCCTGGTAGAAAAAGAAGTCGAGGTGGCAAACATGGCTAGAAATCTCAAGGAGGAAACGTTACATGCCGAGGAAGATGAACAAGCATTACAATTGTTCAAAATGCAAGCAACCAGGCCATACTCGAGGGAAATGTGTAAAAATCCCTAAGTTATATTTTTGTCTTTGGAATTATGTTTCATAATTCGTTGTCTACCTTGTTGATGAATTGTGAGGTTCATTGGTTTTCCAAATAGGTATGGAAAGATGGTGAGGAATTGTAAGCTACATAAGGTGACTTCATTTGAAGTCTACACGAGATGACTTCAGTAGAAGTCTGCTGTCTGATATCTGCTAAGCGATTCTATTTTGCACTAGTATTGTTTTTTTTTTACCGAACCTGTAACATGTTATGCACTTGTAATGTTGATGAACCTGTAACGTGTTATGCACTTGTAATGTTGATGAACCTGTAACCTGTTATGCACTTCTTCATCCTCTCCATTGATATATTATCAAAGTTACAAAGTTACAAAAGTACCAAACCTACAATGGACAATTCCATTGATAGGTACAAAAAATTTCTACCTGTTACAACCATTGCCAGGTCTCAAAAATAACCTGCAATAACCTCAAAAAAATCATTGTGTTTTTCACCACAAAATATATTTGGTTCTTACACCACAAAATATATGCAAGAATCTAAAATGTTAAGGCGTGCCTCAGTCATAGACGTCCAACAATGAATACGGGCGTTCCTCAGTCCCACAGATGTTAGTCTCATCAAAGATCTCTTCCGCTAGTTTATCCTTAATCGCCCGGATGTTGCGATCACACAAGCTCGAATGAAAGGTAAGTCCAAGTGCATGGCACTCAATATACTTCAAGCAGTACACTCCACAGTCCCCACTTTGCTCGTTTTGGGGTACTCCTGGCCCTTTACTTCGCTCATGGGTGAATGGATCACTTAGGTACTTCACCTTATCCTCTTGAACAACTAACTCCTGAAGTAGATAAGGAAGCATAACAGCGATAGGCTTCACTGCAGCAGCAATTTGCTCATCGGAGGCGTGAGTAACATCGCAGTCCCATACTACAATGCGCTTGTTCGGTATTGAGATCCATATAGCCACCCAATGATATCCAGTGATGTGTAGAGGAGAGTATATATCATCCACCTCCAGCCCCCATGTCTTATCTGTTCTGCAATAAGTGGGTTCTTCACCGGTATGGTAGTTATACGACCCAGTAGGTAGTAATCTTCCTGACCCATCAGGAATAGGAATAGAGTCTTCAAAATACTTGAACTTCGCAGCCCACATCATTTGAAGTATGATATCAAGGAACCAAAGTCTTTCCGTCCTAAACCATTCTGGATGCTTCAAGAATCGAAGTCTCAGTAGATTAATTTCCGCATCAAGGTGCTGCATTTTAGTAAACAATATTAGTCCAAATCATACGAAATTATAAGTCTGAATCATATGTCTGCAATAGAAGTCTACTAAAAAATATATGTCTGCAATAGAAGTCTACTAAAAAATAGATGTATGCAATAGAAGTCTACTAAAAACATATGTATGCAATTAAAGTCTCCTAAACAGAAGACTGTACCGTGTCGAATAGCCATTTCTTCGGAGTACGTAGAAGCCAAAACCAATGAGCGGCAGATTTCGGCTTCTTTTTTTGATACTCTCTGTCAAAACCAATTAATATACGGATGTTAGGTATTTGTGAAATTAATTGCACGCAAATAAGTACATTTTGAACAAACAAAGAAATAGGAAGTAGTTACTTACGGATCAAGTTTCACCCAATCAACTAACACCTTCAATTTTTGCTTATCCACAGAAGCAAATCGATCATATCCACCACCATTGGGAACAATGCCCTTTGCAGTGTTATTCCCTTCAAAAGGGTCAACTTGTGATGCAGTAAGCCTCCTCAATCGGTCACTCTTTGCTCGAGCCATAATCATAGCGGTAGTTCTCCTAACCTGTTGATTCTTTCGCATACCATTGACGTAGTCTACTTCAGAATTTTTTTATGAAGCATAACAACACTTGGTTCGTTTCCACCATTCACACTCTCGCTTAGAACTTCATCATTATTCTGCATTTTTTATTAACAGCAAAATTCATTAATATGTTGTAAGAGAGAATAAAGTGTCATTCATAACATTAAAATGAGAAAACATACAGAGTACAGAAACAAGTCCAAACACACCAAACAAACCATTCAACACCCAGATAAAACACAATAAAAATGAACAGAGTTTAGAAATGCTTCGAATAATCTATTTCGTCGTTTTCTTATATCTGCCAGATTTTCGGGGTTCTTTAGTTTTGGGAGAGGGTTTGGTACTAACCCCGACGCCGTGAGTTTCCTCCTTGTTGCTTGCATTGGCGCCTTTGGGATCTTCATTGGATTTGACATGCTCATCCCCACCTTGGTCTTCCTTCTGCTCTTTGTTTCCACCTTTCACTGCCTCTATTGATTTCTCTACAGCTTCTACCTTATCAGCAAGGTCTTTAATCTTCTTCTGACAACTACTAAACCCTCCCATCATCTTATCAGATAGGTCTTTGAAGCATTTCTCCAAGTGAGTTCTAAATAGATTGTAAGTAGCCTCATCCGCCACTGAATCAGACTCTGACCTACACCTTTTGCGAGTTTCATCATCTGAATCGAGGCTTCTTTTATTCTCAATAGTGGCCTCAGACTTCACATTTTTTTAGACCTTCAAACCCACATCCCGCCAATGCTTCTTATTCCACCTCCAGGGACCTTCACTAAATTGTCCAAATATTGCTTTCACAATATTTTCTACCCTCACATCATCTTCATCATCATCCCACAATGGGAACATTTCTTCATATTCCTTGACGACGCAATTGTTTATACGGACCTACAGATAACAAAACAATCCACATGAAACATGGTACAAAGAATTCAATCAAACAGATGCAAGAAAATAAAATGTCACCATGAAGTTACCTGTTTCAACATAGCCTCTCTGACATATTTTCGGCCTCTGGATCCTTTGTACGCCTACAACGGTGGAATTGGGTTATTTGGAAAAGGTTCTGCATAACCAGCTGCGAAATCCGGCAGACTATTGTACACCCATACTTGCAGAGCTTGCACACACCCTTCGAGGTAATAGCTCTTCGTCAAATCTCTTTCCTTCACCGACTCTATCAGGACCTTAAAGGCCACTCTTCCCCATGGGTAGTTCTCAAATTCCTCCAAACCCATCACTAACCTAGCCAGGTTAACCCGTGTGACTGTTGTGCTTTTGCGTCCTTCTATGAAACCAGCATAGATGCCAAGATAACCCAACCTAATATGATCCTCCCGAGACCATGATTCACATATCTTGCAAGCTGTTATTATCTCATCAGTACTTGGACCCAACTCGATATCCACTCCAAGACGCTCCCAGAATTCTTTCATCTCATTAGTAACCTCGAACACCGGCTGTTCCAGATCCTTAACATACTCACAGTTCAATCCAGTGAGAAATTCAAACTCATGCAATGAGAATCTTACAGGATTTACACCAATGAGACTCCAGATCTCATACTTCTTGTCCATGGCTAGCTGAAAACTGAGCATATAATGTACCAGCCTTGAAGCCCATCCAAATTCCAGTTGATAGAACTTCAAACACACACCTAGTCTCGAATCACAGAGCTCTGCCCACTCGTCTTCCCTTAGAGCTTCGGGTAGTGCAGTAAACAGTCTTGCATTGTCGCTGTAGTAGCGTATGTTCTTGGTCGGCTGGGGCTCATCGCCTTTTGTGAACATTGATAATGGAAATTGTGGCGAAATATCCATTCTGCAGAGATGTGAATCCAATAGAAACAGGAATCAGAAAGAAGCACAAGTTAAAGTTACAAATAAGAAAGAAGCATAAGCATCTCCGCGAGAAGTCTGCTCACGAAGTCTCCGAGAGAAGTCTGCTCACGAAGTCTCCGAGAGAAGTCTGCTCACGAAGTCTCTGAGAGAAGTCTGCTCACGAAGTCTAAACAAGATGCCTAAAGACGAAGTCTGCCTTAAGATTTACCTTCACCGGCGGCGGAAGGGCAATAGATGAGAAAGCAGAGGAAGCCCACGGCGGCAACGAGATCTGCGAAAACAAAATCAAGTTATAAACAAAAATGGTGTAGAAAATAAAGAAAAAAGCCGCAACGGCAGTGGCGACACGGATTGAATCAGGTCTGTTTGGTTACTCAATTTTATGACATACGAGAATTTCGACCTCAGCGTAAGAAGAATTACCGTGAGGATTGTCTAGCGGCGAGGATGACCGGTCCCTGTGACAGAAGACAAAATCTTAAAAGAACAGGCGGATTGAATCAGATCTGTTCGGGCGGCGCAGAAGATTATATCAGATATGTTCATCAATAACGACAAGAAAACGAAGATATAAGACAAGAGGCGAGGCGGTTTACCTAGAGAAGAAGATTGAAGCGGCGAAGGGCGGCGATGAGAATTACCGGCAGCTAAGACGACGATATCGCCAAGGGAGAATTGTTCTCTCTCTAGGGTTTCTTTGGTTTTTTTTACCAAACAATAACAATAAATTCTGTAAAATCTCTTTATATATGTCAGTTAACTTTTTTTTTCTAGGTTAGAATTGTTCTGTTCAGACTTCATCTGCGGTCTACTTGCAGACTTCATATGCGGTCTACTTGCAGACTTCATCTGCGGTCTACTTAGGTAATTTTCAATTTCAGACTTCATATGCTGTCTAATTAGGTTTTTTTTCCAATTTCAAACTTCATATGCTGTCTAATTAGGTTTTTTAATTCCAAACTTCATGAAGTCTGAAGGAGGGTAGATTTAATATGAGGTTTGAGTTGGTATTAGCAAATTTGTTTCATACAACCAAACTCGATTTTCATTGAATATACTCGATGTTCTGAAAAGAAACAGACTAATATCATATAATTACGAATTAATATCATATAATTAGGAATATACTCGACCATTTCCAAAAACAAAATGAAAGGGTCACCGATTAGAAATACATAACAAATCCTAAACTAAGAGTTACTCAAATCATACAGAGAAATATTATCAAACCTACGAGGATTACACATGCCACCATCATTATCTTCAGCTCAAAGTCTCTGGAACGCTGCTTCTCAAGAACTAACTCCTTTAGTTGAGCTATCTCTGTCTCCATTTTCAGAATGCAACCATCCATTGAATCCATCCGGGGCACATGAACATATTCTTGTATCTCTCCTTGATGTTCCACAGACTGTCTGAGCTCTGCAAACTCTTCAATCATAGCCTCATCCCACCACTTTAAGAAATGGCACCCACCATCCTATACAAGCAAGTAAACACCTTATAATACAAAATTTAACTTTTTCATAATAAGAAAATTCATACTCCAATCGCAATCAAAACCACAAAACTCTTATTACCTCCCTTTTAGGGCATTCATAGAATCTCCTTCCCAGATTCAGATCTGATGTGGATTGGCGTTGCACAGGCTTCAAACCGCAGCTACAACGGCAGGGAAATCCAAGAGTTGCTAGGACTCCATGCCGAGGACTCGAATTCACTTATGGGAATCCATAATCAGAAAATCCTAAACTTCTGGAACTACTAGACGGCTGGCTGTAGCTGTATCGCCCCATAACGGCGACTACTGAGAGCGAGGAGAGCGAGAAGACCGAGCGGAGAGCGAGGTGACCAAGTGGAGCGCGAGGAGAGAGGCGGCGGAGCAACGACAGGCGATGGGAGCGGAGGCGAGGGGAGCAACGAGAGGCGAGAAGAAGCGACGAGCGGAGAAAGGAGAAAGGCGACCGCCGCTTAGGAAAGAAAATTGATTCTGATTTTTTCAGGAAATTAGGGTTTCCATTGGATTTATATAAGGGGACCAATTTTCCGGTTAGGTTATTAATTTCCGGTTTAGCAGACTTCCTGAGCAGTCTCTGAAACCCTAAACTCTAAATAGACTTCTTGTGAAGTCTACTCACCTCTTCACGCAAAATGTATACCCTAAATCAATAATTTTCATTTAATAGTGAAAACTTATATAACAACTATAAACTAAAGTTAAAATCGTTTACTATATTCTTAATTTACCACTTCTATCCAAACTTATCATTTAAAATAACAAAATTATCTAACCCTAAATCTAACCCTAAAGATCTCCTTATTTGGTATGGTATGTAGTTTGTGGTTTCTTTGTTTTAGTACTAGCTATATCCTTTGTTTTTACCTTCATTATATATTTTGCTTTAAATTAATGCATTTTAATGAAATTTTAATTTATAAACATTACAATTACTTATATTTTATTTATGTAACCAAAAGTTTTTTGAAATTATTTTTTTATTTTTATAATTTAATTATGAGTTATAATTATGATACAGACTTGTACAACTACAGACTTCGGAAGGATCGAACAGTCATTTGGGTTTGGATTTTTTTGTTTGGTCATAAGGGAGAGAATTGTCATTTCCATACCCCTTTGAGTTAGTTTTGCGTATGATGAAATAAGGGGTCAAGTTAATCGATTAGATTTTGACATGTGTTAAAAAATTCAACCAATTAGATTTTAATATAATGTTTACATAAATCTAAAAATTAGTTTTAAAAAAAAAGTTTATTTTATGTTTTCTAGTTAGATTAAGAAAATTATATAATCTATTACTAATGCTAAAAAAATCAAAAAGGTAAATAACAAAATTAAGAAAAAGAAAAATAACTTTCTTTTATATTTTTCATTTAGATTAAGGAACTAATACTAAAAAGAAAATAAAAAAATCAAAAAGATAAATAAGAAAAAATTAAGAAAAGGGAAAATAATTGTTTTTTAATGTTTTTCATTGCTAGAATAGATTTAACCATTTTGGTCATCCGTTTGTTTCGCTACGTTTCAAACTTTTTATATTCAAAAATGATCTAATTTGTTTTCTAATTTTTCATGTTTTTTTAATAAGTTATGTAATATTTAATTATAAATCAGTGTATATGAAGATCACATTCGAAGTTAAAATAATTGAGATGCATGTGAGTCAATCGATCAAATTTTGACATGTGTAATAATTTTTATTAATTAAAAAAGAGTCAATTATGGTTAAAAAGTAAATATAATTAAAAAAATATGATAATCAATTCGTCAATGTTTTAGAATAAATATATATATATATAAGTACTAAAATCATTGAAAATAAATATAATTCACATAAGAATATAAAATTCTCAAAATTTAGAATTATTTAATAAAATTTAATAGGAAACAAATATAAATGAAAATAAAAATATATTTTCAAGAGTAATTCGATTTTTTTCTTTATTAAAAAAATTATTTTTACGGATTTTAAAATATATAACTAAAAATCCGCATAGCGGACATAATCTAGTAGTTATATAATAATGCATAAGTCATCTTTTTCTAATCCATACCAAAAACTAAAACAGCGCGTTGCCTAAGGTATTCTACGGACGAGATCTAATCACATATATTAAAAAGCCATATCCATCAATCCCGACCGTTCAAAAGGTTTCATTATTGATTTATTTTAACCTCCTAAATCCTAATATACCAAAAAGACAGTCGCATTAAGGAGATCTACGGCACATATTTTGAAAAGCTTATACCTCTCAATCTGGACCGTTCAAATGCATTCCCATTCATCCGCTCAAATGAACGGACAGGCAATTTCTTCATTACATGTGACGTGTGAAACTCGGTGGAATATGACTTATGATGAAATTAATTTTTCATTTTTGGTAGAATCAGACGAATTAATTAAAAGCTCAAATGATAACTGAAGAAGTATCTAGATACCTCCATGGCTCCGTCAACCTGACTTATGAAGTCGATGGAAGCATGTAGCGTACTAGCGTGGTAATAACTAAACAAACTAATGGATTAGTAAATAAATTCAAAATTAATATGAATATGAATCATATTTTGATTGGTAAAATGGAGTTGTTCCTCGACGATTTTTGCGTTGATATTTTTTCCCAAGAATATTTTTGAAATATTTGAAATACAATTTTTTTCGTAGAGAACAAAACCTAGAAATTTTAAGTCATTTGACATCATTTGTTGGTTTTGTCTGTAGATTGTTAAATTTCACCAATTCTATCATTAAATGTCACAATTTAGTCCAATAAAGCACATGGAACTCATCTTTTTGCAGAAAAAAAATAAAACCATACTTAAACAGCAGTGCTCAAGGTATTCTACGGTTGAGATCTAATCACAAATCTTGAAAAGCATAGCTTTCAATCTGGAATGTTCAAATGCTTTCCCATTCATCCATTCAAATGCCGATAAATTCCATACCATTAATATTCAAAATGTTATTTTTTTAGGCAATGTTTTCATTCACTTAATAGTTAATACTTATGCTTACTGTAACGTGTTGACACTACGATTTTTCCATCTTTGTTTTTACTAATTACATACATAATTACATATGTATGTATGGGATAGAGTGAGTTCGAACTTATATGTAAGCTCAACCGTTTAAGTGATCGCGTTTGTTGACTTATTGAAGTCTTTCTTATATAGTTTTTCTTTTTTGAAGTCTTTACTTTAGTCTTTACTTTAGTTGTACCGACCATTTTGCTACTTTTGGAAAGTTCGGAGCAACTATCATCACCATTCATGCATCGATTAGTGACGAATCGATTAATGACTTTCACCGGTAGGAAAATGTGAAATAAGACACACAAAAATAACACCAGATATTCAAATCGAAATAACATCTAAAATGTATGAAATTTATTTTATAATGATTACGACATACATGTTACGTTATGTTTGACAACGGCAGATTTTTGCGTTTTGCATCCCATGTGTCATACAAGAGAGTATTACAAATCATTTGGAAAGTAAGGTGTATATTTTGAGGGGCAATTATTAAAACCATCAAAATCTGCCTATGAAATGAAATCTATGACACCCGAATGAAGAATTCTCTAGCTTTTTACATTATTTTAGCATATTTTTATCATTACCATTTTTCCTTTATATATGTGATTAAGAAACTTTACGTTATGTGGTATTATCAACATGCTAATGTTAATTACTACGTAATAATTAAAAAAAAATCTTCGTCTGTTCTAAGAATTTTCCCAATTTTATATTGTGGAACAAAAAAAAACAAAGAAGAAGATGTGTGCATTATATATACCCCTGTTCGGAAATGCGCTAGGCGTTAATCGGACGGTCGGTTCGGGCCTAGCGTCGAATCAATTAATCGGAAATTATACGAGGATTAATCGGGGATTAGTTTTATGATTTTTATCTAGTTTTATTGAATATATAAGATTTATCGTGTTACAAAACATTAAAGTTTAACTTGGTGTAGTGGTCTGAGCTCTTTTATGGGTCTTAGAGGTGCAAGTTCTATTCTCACAATTGAGAACTTTTGTTGGTCATACTTATTTTGACTTAATAAAGGGTAAAACTGTCTTTTCAGTATTATCTTCTTCCTTCTTCTCTAACCCTAAGTCGAACACGCAGCCGACCACCATTTTTTCATCATTTTTTTCTTCCAGTTTTCTCCAATTTGTACCCAAAATTCATAGATCTAGTACAACTATACGATTTTCAAGCAAAATCAAACACAAAAACAAGTTTTTTCAACATTTTTGAGCTGATTTCTGTGAAACCACAATTTTAAGCATAACAAACTACATTCACCGATTAATACAGCCGATTACCACTATTCGCCACGGTGAACCATCGCCCACCGACTTCTCGGCCGCAGAATCGACCAGTCGGCCGAGTTTTCGAACAGGGTATATACCCAAAAATTGATTTTTTTTTCTGTCTGGAAACAAAATTGATTACAAAGTTGAAAATAAAATCAAATTATATCTAAGAACTTGTTCTATACATATGTTTGTAGTGCGTTGTTGATCGGAGAAATCCCGTGTGTTGTCTGTCAATCTTTCTTTATCCCAGTTGCTATGGGTTCGTTGAAGAAATTCCGTATTATATAAATGTTTGTTTGTGACTATATCTAACAAAAATCATAGATGGTTGTGTAAGTGAATAAACTTAAACTTAAAGGAGTTCAATTCTCCCTCATTGCGTTATTTGATTTTTATGGAAAATTGACCAAAACGACGTAGTTACATTTCACATGAAGCAAGTTAGATTCTTCGGGGAAAATCGGCCATTTCCTGCCTCAAATATAGATTCGTGTTAAATTTATATACGAATTATAGAATCGTGCTAAATTATACCTAAATTACAGAAAATTTCAAATTCCATACACGTAATTTAAATTTCATGCCCGATCTATCATGTTTGTGCCAAAACCGATTTCCGACTAAACGGTGTTAACGAGACGTTAACCGTTGCTGACATGGCCTCCACGTAGGAGACGATGTCGTTTACATAAAACCGAACACTTACATAATATAACAAAACGGCATCGTTTGAACCACAACAATTTATTTGGTTTGGGGGTTTATTTTCTTCTTCTTCAACCTCGCGACGATTAGAATTAGGTTTGGGTTTCTTTGAATTCCTTTTATTCTGTTGGTTGATGTGAGGAAAATGGATTCTTAACAAAAAACTGATGCAATAAGAAGCCAAAATATATGAAGCCAAAGATGTTTCAACATAAAACTGATGCAATAAAGCCTAAAACGCATGCCAAAAGCAAGTATCAAACTCGTGAAAAACATAAAATCTGGGGAAAATGAGAAGCAATAACGTCTAAAACCCAAGCCAAAACAATGGCTTTGAAAAAACCAGATTCTAAACCGAACAAATGTTAGTCCAAAGCAAGTATGAAACGCCAAAAACAAGCCTCCAGTCCACAAAAACCTACTCCACAACACCTACTGCCGCCGAATCAAACACCTACTACCGCCTCATCAACACCTAAAACCCTGCAAAATCATCATTATATACACATAATTAGAAATAATGTCAATCCATCAAAACAAACAAAAAACAAATTATGGAAGATAAGTACCAACTTTTAATCGACATGTTCATTTTGTGATGGTTGGCTTTGGCTTGGTCCTTCCCCATGATCAGATTCAATATCATCTGAAGGTTGCTTTTTTGTGTAAACCGTGACAGGACATCTTCTGATATTATGGCCTGCAGCACCACACCCTCCACAATGAAAAGTTCTTCCTTCCCTAGTAATTTTTATAATTTTTGCTGGAGGCTCTTCTACTACATTCCCTTTCTTCTTTTTCTTTGGAGACTCATTCTTGCCCTTTATTCTTTTATGCTTCTTCTTGGGACCCTGAGTTTCTTCTCTTGCTGGTGGTTGAATCCTAGATTCACCTGATATCTTCCATAGGTCAATTCCATTAACTGCCCGAATGGGATCACTGTATTGCTTTCTCCATTTCTCTGTCAAATACCAATCAGAGACATAATCCTGAGGATCAAGTTTTCTGTACAAAATCACTCGCAGGACATGGCGGCAAGGAATCCCTGTCATATTCCACCTCCTACATGCGCATGTCTTTGCAAGCATGTCAACCGTATAGCCATTGCCATTTTCATTCACCTCATACTGCCCATTTCCACTAGGAATGACTCGGCAATTCTTGTGATGCTTCTCCTCTTCCTTGATAGTCATGGCGACTTTTAAAGTATACTTTCCTTGATGCTTGATGGCCTTGTTCTTTCTTGTATCCATATGGATCATAGCCTGCCGTCTTATTGTTTCCAGCATCTCTACTAATGGCATCTCTCGGGCTTTGTTAATAGAATTGTTGTAGGATTCAGAGAAGTTGTTGGAGACATCTTCACACACTGAATTGTAAGTGAAGAAAGCACGGCTACAGTTTTCTGGATTCCTCTTCATCACTTCCTCATACACACCAAGATCTAATTTTTTCAATGCTTCAATTGCTCTGTTATACTCGCCCGTGTTAAAACTCTTTGCAACTGCCCAGAACAATGCTTTAGGTAATTCTTTGCCTCGATATACTCTTCTTAAGTTGCCATAGATGTGGCGTGCGCACATACGATGTTCCACTTTTGGCAATTCTTGCTCAACAGCATTAATCAAACCCTGTGAACAATAAACAAAAGACAGCAACAATAATATAAGAAGAAGAACATAACAAAAAGAATCGTATAAAATAGAAGAGGGAACTCAACTTACTTTCTGCCTATCGGAGATAAGAGTGAACCCATTTCCATCATGGATTTTCAAATCATGTTTCAGCTTCTTAATAAACCAGAGCCAATTGTCTTCGTTTTCAACTTTCACAATAGCCCAAGCAACAGGAAAGAATTGGTTATTAGCATCTCTTCCTACGGCTGTCAAGAGTTGACTTTTGACATTGTTCTTCAAGAAACACCCATCTATTCCAATTATTGGACGACAATAAGCAATCCATGTTTTCCGGAGAACTTCAAAGCACACATATAACCTGTCAAAGGTCTCTATACCATCATTTGTTACTGTCCCAACCTCCACGGTAGAGTTTGGATTAGATCTTGTAAGAAAAAAAAAACACAAAGTTAGATTAGCAAATTATAAAACGAAAAATCAGAGATATTTTACTTACTCTATCAATTGTAGCTTGTAGTCCTTTAGCCTTGCAAATTGCTCATCTTGTTCATCTTGAATCATTGTCAATGCTTTTCTCTTACCTTTTCTACATTGATCATTTGAGACAGTCAAGTTGTATTTCTCCTCAATTGCATCTTGAATTGCCTTTGTCTTGTAGGTAGGATCTTTCCTAATGTCGTTCAACAACAACTTAGCAATGATCCCATCCTTCACTACCTTGCTAAACCCGTCCTTCATACATGTATGATGATCATCGAAAGTCTTAACCATAAACCTTTGTATTGGTTTTTCAATAGCGCAGTAGATTCTGAAATTGCAGCCACCAAGTGAACACCTCACTTCAGACTTTTCGGATCCCCATCTTGTAAACTTCACATTATATCCCTCCTTAAGAGCATATTCAATCACAGCTTGCTTGAACTCAGATATGCTGTCGAATACCTGACCCAATCTAATATCTCCACTTCCTTTTTTGCACCCTACATATTGTCTTTGATCTTCACCATCCTCACAGTCTGAATTTGGAGGAGTATCCTCATAATTGTCATGTTCGTCTTCCTCAACCATTTCATCATTGCCATTACCTCTGTTTTCTTCTACACCATCAACTTCAGCTCTACCATCGTTAGCAACATCCGTAACACCAGCATTTGTGTTATCATCACCATCAGCTCTATTATCAGGAATATCGTCTCTGTTTTCAATAACATCACCAATAGCTCCATCATTCGGATCTTCAAGCTCCATGAAAACATCAGCTGCTTTTGTCCACAATACAGCTTCACACATTCTCTTAAAAGTTCCATTACCATTACACAGCAACTTCAACTCCGAGACATCCTCAAAAGGAAGTTTGTACCAAATCCTTTGCCCAATCAAAGACATGCTTAAAGACTCCATCAATTTAGTGAACATGG
Organism: Alliaria petiolata; assembly: GCA_020283515.1. NCBI lineage: Eukaryota > Viridiplantae > Streptophyta > Magnoliopsida > Brassicales > Brassicaceae > Alliaria > Alliaria petiolata. The sequence goes on from JAHZTW010000001.1 coordinate 298,668,438, forward strand.
CTTGTGGAGAGCTTATAAGTGTGTTAACCTCCCCTCCAACATATGTCGTTATGTTATCCTCTGAAATTTCAAACTTTCCGTTGTAGTACACTTGGAACATTGCATCGTGAGAGCTGAAACAACAAAAAAAATTCGAACTTAACAAAGACGAGGTTCGAACTTAAAAAAATTCCAAACTTAACAAAGACGAGGTTCGAATATTGCATCGGGTTTCATAAAAACATACTGGAATTATTTAGAAACCGTATACTCATCTCATCAAAGCTATATAAATACACAAATACACAACAATATGTAATATACAATCTCTACAAAACTGATTGAAAAAACCCTAATTTCGGAGTTTACCTCATCCTTGCAGGGCACAAAGAGATGACGCACAAAGAAATGAGATCCAGGAAATAGCCGAACCTCCAAAAAAGAATTCGATTTGGTGATTGCTGAAAGCTTGAAAAACGTTTTGTCTTCCTCTTTTTTCTCGTCGACGAGAAGAGAGAAAAACTGTAAAAACTCTAAGTGTGTAATCAAACCATTCTTATTTACTCGTATTCAAACCAAATGAGTTCGGTTTGTTAAATTCCATATATGTTCGGTTTTATGTAAACCGACATCGTCTCCTACGTGGCGGCCATGTCAGCAACGGTTAACGTCTCGTTAACACCGTTTAGTCGGAAATCGGTTTTGGCACAAACATGATAGATCGGGCATGAAATTTAAATTACGTGTATGGAATTTGAAATTTTCTGTAATTTAGGTATAATTTAGCACGATTCTATAATTCGTATATAAGTTTAACACGAGTCTATATTTGAGGCAGGAAATAGCCGATTTTCCGATTCCTCGGTGATTAAATAAATTTGTACCGCCCTGAAATATTCCCTTTACATTTCACTTGAGGATTCAAGTAATTAAGTTTTCCTACACAATATGCTCAATTGATAATATATTAAATTAAATAAAACAGAAGTCGCTTGTTTTCTGTTTTTGGAATTGTGCTGACAAAAAAGTGAATACTTGAAGTTGTATTTGTCAACGTTGAAAAAAGTGTGAGACGTTAGATAGTTAGAGATTTGCATGTGCATGTGCGTGTATACGAGTCATTATTTTATTTTATTTTTGGTCAAGTCAGAATTTTTCAGAATTTTTAAGTGAACTTGTAACGTTCATTGCAGGAAACGTGTAATATATGGAAAATATATAGTTTGGTTTTCTAGAACACTTAAATAATTTTCTAGAATAAACAAACACTTATAAATTCTAGGGACAATTGGCAAAATACTCCATTTAGGATTTTAAATTTGAAAAATACACTGTTTTTAAAAAAAATTATATGTAATAAGACTTTTTTGACCTTATTATTTATTAAATTATAAATTATATATTTAAAAAAAATAACAATTGAAATCCGAAATTATTAATATTATAATTATTTATGTTTGAGATAAAGATATACTAATTATTTAATTTTAAAATTATATAAATAGAGAAATGTTTTTAAATATTTTAAAAATTTATTAATCTTTTGAAATATTTTAAAAATTTATTTAAAAAGGAATAATTTGATAAAGTCAGGAATTATCATTCAAAATAAAATATAAAATAGTTAGAATTGCTCATCTTGCTAGTGAGCCGCAACTTACAGTCAAAATTCTCTTCCTTATTTGCTTCAAATCCTCTATCTCTTTCATGGTGTTTGTTTCAGACTTCATCTTTCATTGAGATAGAGATCCAATGCATCTTTTTTTTTTTTTAGGTATGGAGCTTGATGAATTCCTTTCTTGTTATAGACTGCACTTCTAGATTCGCTGTCCACATGATATATTCTCGGTCGTACGTACTTAAAATTGTTATAGCACCTCCATTTACCTCCTGTTGTATTAACTAAAAGACATATATGATTAGTACCAATCAATTCATTCAATTTTTTAATTTGACTGAACTCGTAAGTTTTCGTGTGACAAGTTTTTGCCGGATCAATGATAAAATACTACCTACCGTAACGGAACGTGCAGACTCATTTGTTTTATACATAACTTTTGGTAAATTGTTAGTTCCTTAGGTTTTTTCTGTATTCATTCCATATACAATACAGTTTGGTAAAATTTCACTATAAACTACAATAAGTTGATATGGTGTTCGATCTCTATATTTTCATACTTTTATTTATTTATTTAATTTAAATAGTAGTGTAATTATAAACTATTAATTAGGATAATTTAGTCATTTGATATAGAAAAAAGTGTAGTTTAAAAAAAACAAAAAACAGTGTATTTTTCATAATAAAATCTGGTTTTAAGATATTTTCCAAATTTACTCTAAATTCTATTCATGTAAATGCTCGAGTCCTGAATTGATTTTCTTGAACTGGTTTTTGTCGGTCTACCATGCATTAACCGTTCTATTTTAAGTAAAACCCTAATTGAAAATCTTATGAGACTTTCTAATTCACATAATAAACATATCCCATTATATTATTCTTTGGAAATATGTCACGATCATATTGAAAGCCAATATTGACATTTGACACCCATTGTAATTAAGAGAACATTACCATTTACAGAAAGTAACTGTAGTGAGATCGAAATCGAAAACACCTAAAAGTAACTGTAACTCGCGGAACGACAGCAACTTATTAGTTAACTGATTATATATATTATATATATGTTTTTAATATTTTTTTACAGCACTTATTATTTAAAATATTGACAAAGTAACATAAAATGATGAAGTACCTTAATTGTTTGGAAATAGATAAAGATACTGACTTAATATATGGAAATAGATAAAGATAGTGAGCACTGAGAAGCGTCGAAAGTGAGAAGCGTGGAAAGGTTACTGAGACTGGTTACTGGCCGAGTCTGATTCTGAGCTCAGGCACGATTGGACGTACGACAAGCTTGTTTGTGTGAAGCTGCAACTCCTTCCAGACACGAGATCCAAACTTCGCCAGTTCGAAAGGTATCAGGCCATCTGCATTGGTCACGAGAAGGGGAGCGCCGCGGTCGACCAATGCTCGTATGACCATAACATCACCTCTCAAAGCAGCTACGTGAAGCGCCTTTGTTCAACGTGAAGATCAATTGAGAGAGAGAGAGAGAAGTTAGAAAATAAAGAAAATTAAGCACCATAACAAAACAAAAAATTAAGAAAAACAGAGAGACATTAATATAGAACTCGTTAATTAAGTTTTTGTTTTTGTTTTGGATATATGTATAAAAATTAAAACAACGTAACCCATTAAAAAAATTTAACAACATTAACATTACAAATTCTTGATTTCATCTTATATATCATTATTTAAGTTTTTAAGTAATTAATATTATTTTCATATTGGTTACATATATAGTATATATGACTTGAAGAGACGATTTCCATATATAGAAAAAAGTAGCAGCGAGATGTCAGAAATTAAGACAAGATAGAGAGAGATAGAAAATGTACGCATGCACGGTGTTGCCTAGCCCATCATTATTTGAGTTAACATTACAAATTATTCGAAAAAAAAAAAAATGTAATTAATATTGTTTTCATATTGGTTACATATATAGTATATATGACTTGAAGAGACGATTTCCATATATAGAAAGAAGTAGCAGCGAGATGTCAGAAATTAAGTAAGACAAGATAGAGAGAGATAGAAAATGTACGCACGGTGTTGCCTAGCCCATCAGCGGCCGCCACGACGTGGGGAACAGCTTCGGTTCTGCAGTTATCCAGAAGAACGTTGATGAGAAAAACACCCTCACTTCGAATCGCCAAGTGCAACGCCGTCTGCCTTTGGTGGTTAACAGCCCGGACATCCGCTCCTCTTGCAAGAGCCGCCCGAACGCAGTCTCGCTTGCCGAGCGCCACCATCGCATGGAGAATTGTGTTGCCACGGTTGTCTATGCCAATGTTGACGTTTGGCAATGCCCCTATAGACAAAAATTGTATCATCACCAATCCGAAATAAATAATAAAGCACATAATGCAATAATGAAGCAGAATATGCAATAATAAAGCTTACCCAACAATCTCTCGAATTCTCGTGTTTTGTTGCGCCTCGCCTCACTGAACAACCGAAGAAACGCCGGCAAGACGTTTCTCTCCGTGAACTCAACTTCGTAAGTGTTGGCCATTTTGTTTTTTTTTTTTTTAATCTCTCTCTGTTTATCTCTAATTAATTGTAAACTAACACACATGCATATGGTAATATATATAGAAGATGAAAGGCTCTCTATCTTAAGCAAGCTCAAACCTCACATATCATCTTTTCATTACGGGTTGTAAAATTCCTCAGTATCATATTATAGGCTTGATATGAGCCCATTTCATTGGCCCACTAGTAAAATTAACGAAGCCATAACCTAAACTCAAAACGCAGCGATTCGTCATGAACCTTGTCCACGTTTTTGTCAAAAAAAATGTAATAATAATAACATGTCCATGTTTCTTTATCGGTTTTGGCTTTTTTACTTTATGCCCTAGTTGCCTTCTCGACGACATGTTTTTTTTTTTTTTTTTTTTTGAAAAAGAACAAATTTTATGATGCTACTATGAGTTGTGTCAAAACGTGCGTATTTACCAAATACCAATAACAACTAAGTTACTAATGGTATTTAAAACAGTATTTTTCTTGTTGTATTACTATCTTTTATCGTTACTTCTTATTTCTTAATTCTTTCATCGATATTATATATAATATATCACATTTTTCTATTAAAAATTCTTATTACTTTGTTTATCAATGAATCCATCAAAAAATAAATTAGATAACTTGCAACTAGTATCTCAAATCTCAACAGAAAAATATGATTTTACAAATTTTTTTTTGTTCGTGACAGTTTTAGGATTTTTTCCCATATTCTACTTTATTATTTATATCGGATTGGTGATGATACAATTTTACGTAGGGCCCACCACATTTTTCTAGAAAATTTAAAATAGTTTTTCAAAGAAGTTGTATCATCTTTTTCAAAAATTTTATTTATGTTTTCATTATCATGACCTGGCTAATGGGTTATTTTGTACCAATCTAATTCTAATCAATAAAAGAAATGATGGAAAAAAAACCCTTTTTAAAAGAAAAAAAAACAGTGGAAAATATAAGTTATAATTTAATTGTTAGAGCAAAAATGTAAATGGTGAATGACACCATGTATACTAGATGAGTAAAGTGCATAGACAACGATAATTAATGGTGAATGACACCATGTTAACGTTGAAAAGTGTGAGACGTTAGATAGTGAATACTTGAAGTAGTAGTATTTGTTTGTTAACGTTGAAAAGTGACGTTAGATAGTTGCATATATAAGAGTCATTACTTTATTTTATTTTTGGTCAAGTCAGTCATTATTTAATTTGATTCATTGTATAGCATTCAATATTGCAAGAATTCTGTATTTATTGAGTAATCATACCAAAATTAAAAATATCTGACGCTGCAAGCACAGTTCTTTATATATATATATTTTTTGTAATTGTAAATGTAAGCATAATTCTTTATTAAATGTTCTGTATGAAAATGATTCACCGGTTTTTGTTTTTTTAGCATATAATTATATGCTTTTTATTAAATGTTCTAAATGAAAATGATTCACCAGTTAGTCACAATTTTTTTCCGCATAATAGAACTGTTAGAACACATACATTTTTAGTATCCTTGACTACAGTATTACTGTTATCTAACTTTATGTAATTTACTTGACACATTAGAAAGAAAAAATGTTCCTACGAAACTTTTACATGTCGACTCTTTTGAAATAATAAGAAAACAGTTATATATCTATAAGGTAAACTATAATTAATTGCATGAGGTTTGCAAAATTAACTCCATCAACCTTCAAATAGGGCCCACAAAATTTTCCTAGGAAAATAAAATAATCTTTCAAAGAATTTTTATAATCTTTTTGAAGATCATTATTTATGTTTTTCATTATCGCCTAATGGGTTATTTTGTACCAAACTAATTCTAATCAATAAAAGAGATGATGAAAAAAATCATCAACCATAAACACACATGAATATATATATATATATATATATGCATGAATCGGTTATGAGACTCCTTGCGCGGTTGTGAAAAGTGAGCTTGTAAGATCTTTCTCCATCGGAACTAGTCGCAATCGATCTCCCACCAGACGTTAGCTCCTTTGTATTCGTCTCTGATTTTAGCCTCGTCCCGTTTCAAGATCAGATCTTTGTTTTCCTTCACCTGGCTTCCTTTGAGATGTTTGGATTTGTCGGTTGCTTTTGACCCAAGGTAGGTCTCGATGGCTGAGAAAGCGTGGTTGAGACGGTATCCATCGCTCTCCCGGAAGTTGATCTCGACATAAGGAGAGAAGAAGTTAGTGAAATGATCAGAAACTCTTTGAGCGAAACAGAGTTGTTGGAATGAGACAAAAGAAACTCTTTGATTGCAATCTTCAAGTGATTAGGGAAGATTTGTTGAATTGTTGCCCAAATAAAGAACAAACTTACCATCGTTTATACCAACAATGATCTTTGTTCTTTGTGTTGTTTCTTGTGTCAACTCTCTTTTGACTTATTTATTGTTTATATTAAAGTAAAACCTCTATAAATTAATAATGTTAGGACTTCAAGATTTTATTATCTTATAGAGTTATTAATTTATAGAAATATTTTCGGTTTGAGTTTTTAACATTCATCAAGAAACAATTCAGAAATATTTTCAAAACTATAAAATTCATTTAGAAAATATCATATCAAAGAATTTAAAGATAAATCAACAATGTTTATAAACTTAAAATAATAATTTAATCATATTTTACTATATTACTTTAGTTATATATGTAGATATATATGGTTAGATGTATAATTATTAATTTAACTTATTATTGGGACCAGTGGCGGAGCCAGAACTTTTATTTACCGGGGGCAAAATATATAACAATAAAATTAATATATATATAAAATGTATAATTTTTTTTTAATGAAAATTGTAACATAAACAATTTTTTATATATATTTAGACTAGTACCACGATAGGTTTTAATAAGTAAATTTGTTCATTATATAATTTTTGAAACGAGTTCTAACTTAATAATGTGCATACCTTATATTAAAAAAACATTACAAGTCTATGATTTCTTTTATTTTTTACAGTATAAAAGATACTTGATAGTGAAATAAATATATATTATTGATAGAATTTCAAATATAGTAAATTATTTTTAAGAAATGAATCTAATATATTGTGTACAATAAATAATAACCATATAAATTCCAAAATAGCAATTTAAGGAACGTAGACATATAATAAGATTAACCATAATTACAACAGATTTCTAACCATACCTTAGTGATTTTGGATTGTGTTTTGATCTCTCGTAGAAAAATGAAATAAATATTTTATTTTTGGAAAAAGGTTGGAAAGGAAAAAAAAAGAGGGGGCAAACAATAAATTCGACCGGGGAATTTAATAAAATTAACCATAATTATCACAAATTTTGGTAATTTATAGGGGCAGCTGACCCCGTTAGTCTCACTACAAAAAAAATGGTAGATTGTATCACTTAAATTGTATCACAAAACTAAGTGATACTATTTTGAATTAGTTATTTATAAATGAAACAAATATACATGGCTTAACATCAATTATGATAATTGATATTATAATTAAGTAGTTTGACATCAATTCAATAAAAGTGATACAAATTTTATTAGTTTGTATCACTTTAAAAAAATTGATATTAAAATATAATGTTACATCAATTAGGTGATCGACGTATTTAATAATTTTTGTTAACATCACTTCTAACAATGATGCAAAATTAGCATCAATAAAAACTGATTCTAATAAAAATTACACTAATAATATATACATAATTATGTGAATTAGCTTCAATTATTAAAAATGATGTAACTGTTTCGTTATTTAGCATCATTATAACAAAATCGATACAAAATTATAAATTTACATCAGCTAAATAATCGATGTAACTAATGATTTTGGTTAACATCATTTAGAAAAATGATATAAAATTTATATCAGTTAAAAGTGATGTAGCTAACGTTTTTTATTTTATCCCACATTGCTAATAGATGAAGAAGTTAAAGAGAAACCATCTCTATATATACTGAAACTTAAATATCTAATATTCATATTTATTGGTGAATAAAAATAATTTTTTATTTGGTTTTAACCAATAAGATTAATTTTCTTTTTGGTTTTAACCAATAAGATTAATTTTCTTTTTGGTTTTAACCAATAAGATTAATTATATAAAAATAAATAACATAATTATTACAATCAATTATGATATCTCGCAGAAATTTAACATCAATTATATATAAGTGATAGTAATATTTTAAATCATATATTTTAAATGATACAAATATAAAGTCAGTTATTATAAATGATACAACTATTAAAATCACTTATTAAAATTGACGCTAATTTTAACATCAATTATTATAATCGTCACAAATACTAACATCACTTTTAAAAATTGATGTAAAAGATAACATCAGTTTTTGTAATTGACACATATTGAAATCAATTATAACAATCGATGCAAAAATAAAATATATTTGCATCGGTTGATAACTAACTGATGTTAATTATTTGCATCACCACAAACAGAGTCACTTTTCTAAGTGATGTAAGATTCATTTGCATCAATTATAAGTAATGCAAAAATATATAATAAATGATACAATCTACCCCTTTTTTTGTAGTGTCTCTACCTAGATTCGCCCCTGATTGGGACCATATATTTACATAAGAGTTTCAAAAAATTATTATCTTATTATTTTATCGAATTTTACTAATTTTTAGACTGTCCCGGCTCGGAACCAGCAAAATTTATTAATTTATAGTGATTATTAATTTATCGAGTATTAATTTATAGAGATTCTACTGTATATAGTACAACATAGTAAACATTTATCCTTTTGACGGAAGATTGATTTTTTTCTTAAGTGGAGGTGGTCTTGTTAATATATATATATATATATATATATATATTATTATATAAAGTAGGATGCGTCAAAGTTGCTAATTAATATGATCGCGACACGTGGCGAGTCAATCGATAAGATTTTGACATGTGGTAACAAAATTCAACCAATTAGATTTTAATATAATATACTTACATAAATCTAAAAATAAGTTGCTAATTAATATGATCGTGATACGTGGCGAGTCATTCGATAAGATTTTGACAAGTATTAAAAAAATAAATTTTAACATAATACTTACATAAATCTAAAAATTAATTAAAAAACAAAAAAATAAGTTTCTAAAGATAAAAGGAAAACCAAAAAATCAAAAATGTAAAAAAAAAAATAATAAAAAGGAAAATAGATATAATTTAAATAATAATATAATAAATTGTGCATAAAAAATATGTTATTTTCATTATAAATAAAATATATTAGTAAATAATACTTTAGATTAAAAACTATATAATCAAATAATAATCCTAAAAATAAAATGATTAAAATAAAAAGGAAAAATTTTAAAAAATAATATCAGTCTATTAAAATCTAAAATAAAAACAAAATTAAATAAAATTAACTCCAATTTAGGAAAATAATCTTATTATATAATGCTTGATGTTTCAAATTTGCTAATTAACATGATCGCGATACGTGTTAAAATCTATCGATCAAATTTTGACAATATCAAATAGATTTTGTTTCAGAATGTAAAATTTGTATTTTTTTCACCAAAAAAATATATTTATTTTATTATATCAAAATCATATCTGGAAATAGTAATAAAATTTAATTACAAAAAATATAAATATAAATTAATAAATAAATTATATTCTTTTTTAATTTTATTTTTCTTCACAAGTGTTCGAATTTTATTTTTACCAGGTTAAAATGTTTTATTCAAAACCCTCATATATGATGTAAGTTAATCGATTAGATTTTGACATGTGTTAAAAAATCCAACCAATTAGCTTTTAACATAATGTTTACATAAATCTAAAAATTAGTTTAAAAAAAAGTTTATTTTATGTTTTCTAGTTAGATTAAGAAAATTATATAATCTATTACTAATGCTAAAAAAATCAAAAAATCAAAAAGGTAAATAACAAAATTAAGAAAAAGAAAAATAACTTTCTTTTATATTTTTCATTTAGATTAAGTAACTAATACTAAAAAGAAAATAAAAAAATCAAAAAGATAAATAAGAAAAAATTAAGAAAAGGGAAAATAATTGTTTTTTAATGTTTCTCATTGCTAGAATAGATTTAACCATTTTGCTCATCCTCGCTACGTTTCACACTTTTTATATTCAAAAATGATCTAATTTGTTTTCTACTTTTTCATGTTTTTTTTAATGAGTTATGTAATATTTAATTATAAATCAGTGTATATGAAGATCACATTCAAAGTTAAAATAATTGAGATGCATGTGAGTCAATCGATCAAATTTTGATATATGTAATAATTTTTATTAATTAAAAAAGTCAATTATGGTTAAAAAGTAAATATAACTAAAAAATATGATAATCAATTCGTCAATGTTTTAGAATAAATATATATATATATATAAGTACTAAAATCATTGGAAATAAATATAATTTACATAAGAATATAAAATTCTCAAAATTTAGAATTATTTAATAAAATTTAATAGGAAACAAATATAAATGAAAATAAAAATATATTTTCAAGAGTAATTCGATTTTTTTCTTTATTAAAAAAATTATTTTTACGGATTTTAAAATATATAACTAAAAATCCGCATAGCGGACATAATCTAGTAGTTATATAATAATGCATAAGTCATCTTTTTCTAATCCATACCAAAAACTAAAACAGCGCGTTGCCTAAGGTATTCTACGGACGAGATCTAATCACATATATTAAAAAGCCATATCCATCAATCCCGACCGTTCAAAAGGTTTCATTATTGATTTATTTTAACCTCCTAAATCCTAATATACCAAAAAGACAGTCGCATTAAGGAGATCTACGGCACATATTTTGAAAAGCTTATACCTCTCAATCTGGACCGTTCAAATGCATTCCCATTCATCCGCTCAAATGAACGGACAGGCAATTTCTTCATTACATGTGACGTGTGAAACTCGGTGGAATATGACTTATGATGAAATTAATTTTTCATTTTTGGTAGAATCAGACGAATTAATTAAAAGCTCAAATGATAACTGAAGAAGTATCTAGATACCTCCATGGCTCCGTCAACCTGACTTATGAAGTCGATGGAAGCATGTAGCGTACTAGCGTGGTAATAACTAAACAAACTAATGGATTAGTAAATAAATTCAAAATTAATATGAATATGAATCATATTTTGATTGGTAAAATGGAGTTGTTCCTCGACGATTTTTGCGTTGATATTTTTTCCCAAGAATATTTTTGAAATATTTGAAATACAATTTTTTTCGTAGAGAACAAAACCTAGAAATTTTAAGTCATTTGACATCATTTGTTGGTTTTGTCTGTAGATTGTTAAATTTCACCAATTCTATCATTAAATGTCACAATTTAGTCCAATAAAGCACATGGAACTCATCTTTTTGCAGAAAAAAAATAAAGCCATACTTAAACAACAGTGCTCAGGGTATTCTACCGTTGAGATCTAATCACAAATCTTGAAAAGCATAGCTTGTGCAATGGTTTTTGCCTTATCGCTCACGATCAGATATACAACAATATTCCAAAATTCTTTATTCCTTATTCGATAAGGATAAGGAAACTAAAATATTCCGTAAAAGATATTGACTCAATCTTAAAAGATTATCGAACTATGCAAAATTCTTTTGGGAATATAACAAATTTATGAAAATAAGTTAATAAGTATTTAGCTCAAACATAGAATAAGTGAAAATAAGTTAATAAGTAATTATGTTAACACTCGACATGAAGGTGAAACCTTAAACATCGAATTCAACTCTTTGCACACCTTCTTTTCCTCGTCCCAATCACCGAGGCAATCCAATATGAATTCCGCTTTCTTTAAACACTTGGAGTTTGCTAGGATGTATGCCACAAATTCGTTTTCTTCCTTTGTTCCGTCAAATGTTATCCACTGAAAGAACTCAAGATGTGTTACCAAACATTCGGGAACACGATCCGGTTTGTTCCACAAAAGTGGGACATTTTGGTACTCCTGAAAATTAAACAGCACAATATACACGTTATGGTTAGTGTTAGTCCATTAAAAGTGCATGCGCTTGGTTAATGGTGGAAGGATGGTAATTTTGTTGGGTAAAAAGAAGGATGGTACTTACAGTGCTGATCGTAAGACTTTTAAGTTTATGATTAGTTTTTAGCAGAAGCATAAGTTGTTCGACCCAGTCCGAGTCACATGGCACTATCATAAGATCAACAAGCTGAGAGAAGTTGTCGGGTTTACACATAACCTGTAATGACAGACATATTAATTAACGTTACCACAACAAACATTTAAACAAACAAAAACAAAAAAAGCGGGAGCTCGAAATTACTATCAATCCATGGGTCAAAGACTCAAAGTCAAAGATAGAGACGTGGCCGCGGAAAGATATCTCAGAAATTTTTTATCCGGGTAGCAAAAGATGTCAATCTCTGCTCGAACAATGCGAGGCAAATCCCCGATACAACAAGAGTCTCCTGAAGAATCATCAATAGAGAGATTCTTTAATGCGGGACAATCTAAGACCAACGACCGATCATTGCCACGTGATAATGGCATATCATTCATGAAGTCGAACTCCTCTAAAGAAGGCACTTTCACACAGTAGTTTTTCACATTGTCATCTTTAAATCGAGCCACAAGCAAACATCTGAGAATAGGACAACTTGCTAGAAGCCTAACAAAAGAAACTTCATCTTCATACACCACACGCCAAAGGTAAAGCTTTGTAACGGATGGGAGGCATACTGAAGGAGGAACATCTAGGAGAATCTTCTCATAGAGCTCCAACTCAACGAGCGTTTCACAAGTGTAAAGGCTCTGAGGCATGCTGGTAGGTTTCGCGGACCACCTAAGTTGAAACAATAACTTGCGTACGCAACGATCAACTGCGTTTGCAACACATTTTGTAACATCAACATCAGTAGGACACTTTTCGCCAAGTCGAATACACAAGCTTTCTAGTAAAGGTGCCTTGTGGAGTTTCAACGATTTCTCAAGAAGCCACCAAACGCTCTCATGTTCACCATGTGTTGATTTCTTCGAACTCGAGTTTTGGCACCGTTGTCCAGATAGTCTGCCATCGCTTCGACAAAATCATGGTGGCCACAGCATCTTTTGTCGGAACAAACAACAAGATACCTACTAACAAATCATCGGGTAACGCACTGATTCTGTCTTGATCACAAATTGTCTCTTGAATTCTCTGAGAAATTTCGACTTTTTCTGCTTTTTCTGTAGCGGAAAGCATTTTGCTGAAAGTAAAAACAGCTAACTTCTTACTTCTTCATTTACAAACATGAAGAACATATGACCAAAACGAACATGATGAAAATATAAATACCAAGTGAGCAAGTATTCGGAGAATTTCTACAATTTAGTATTTATTTTTTTTTGCTAAAGGTTTTCTTCTTGGAACAATATGAAGTAGTAATAGCAAGACCATAACTATAATTAAAACCAAAATTAAGAACATACCAACAAGTCAACAAGCTATAAGAACTAACCTTGTTTCGGTCAACTTTAATTTCATAACAACATGAACCAACAGAAAAATATGTAGAGAAATTTGTTGTGCAGAATAGTAACCGAAAGACCGTAGTATCTCGGAAACGACTCCAGAAAAAATAAACTATCTCGAGAAGTTTTATGGTTTAGAGTATGATTTCTTATTTTTAATTGATTATTGCAAATAAGGAGGACGGCGTATTTATAAGCCTATACTTACGAAATGCCATATTCTTATTTAATATAGTATCTCAATTCATTTAATTTATCATAATATCTAAATGATTATGAAACACAAAAATACTAGGCTTTAATAAATAAATAAAAAAAAAGTTCTTTCGCAAAAAAAAAAAAGTAAAATATTAAGATATTATCTCAGTACTAATAATACAATTTAGAGCTAATTAGCCAAAAATTAATATGAATTCAACAGACGCGTGATTTCTATAAGTATGTAACATGTCATTGTTAATGTGGAAATCTAATTACATTTTAGTATTTTTTATAGTTTACTTTTTATTGTTTATTTGTGGTGAACAGTTGTATAAGAGGTAAAATCTTCCTGTTGTCCCATTTTTTGTATTTTTCTAATTCTTGTTTAAACTATTGCCCCTTGGCCTAATCATTTTACATTTTATTATATAAAAAAATGTTCTGACAAATGGAAAACAAAATAATACAACAATAAATAAGATGATAATTTCTTTCTTATATGATTTATTTGTGTTTATCTAATGCTCTTATCTGTTTTAATAATATAACATTATAAAAATTAATGAGCTTATATTATTTAATTCTTTTTATATATTTAAAATTTTAATTGATTTTTAAAGCATCAATGGTCTTTCTTCTCATTACAAATGATGTATTTATTAGCCTAAACTTAATAAAAATTATTATCTTCTTAATTAATAGAGTATCTCAAGAAATTTATCATAATATATAGATATGAAAAAAAAATTCAAGATATAGGGGCCGATTGGTAAGGACTGTAACTGTAAACCGTGACTGTATGCTTTTGGCTGTAGAAAATTCGGCTGTAAAAACTGTGACTGTTATTTTATATATTTTTAAAAGTTTGATTGGTAAAAAAACTGTAGAAATTGTTAATGTTATTTTTAAATATTGTAATTTTTTAAGATCAAAATTTTTTTTTTATGAAAAATATAAATTTTAAACAAATCATTTATGTTTTGATTTCTTTGGGGAAAAAAAATAGTAAGAATTAAAAAAGAACAAAAAAAAAAGTTTATGTGAAGAGAGAGAATGAAAGTCTTTAAAACTAGACTTTTAAAAAGAAAAAAAAACAAAGAAGAAAAATGAATATAACTGAAAAAGTGACTTTTATGACTGTACAAATAAATAAAGCCACAAAAGTATGATTGGTGAAAAAAAAACTGTGAAAACTGTCAAATGTGTTTAAAGTCTTCACAGTTCTAAAAGTCTAAATGCCAATCAGCCCCATAATCTTAATACTAAATAATGGATACATTTGTTATAAATGGCTTTGATGTAGAAGTTGTTCAATCAAGTTCCAAATAGAAGGCTGATAATGCTTAGCCAAACCAGCAAACAGAAATGAGCCTCCGGGAAAAAAAAGACGGGTGTCATCATTTGTATTTTATTGTGTACTTAGATTATATTTATGTTGATAGTTTACTTTTTAATGATAACTTTAAGTGATACAGATCAGCATCGGTTTACAGATCCAGAATTAAAAAAATGGTCTAACTTCTAATCCGTAGACAAAAATAAAATTTGGCCCCCACTCCCAAACTTTTTAGTAATTATAAGATACTTGGAGGAAATGGAATCACCTTCTCTAAACTCTTAAAGCAAGAGAAGTGGTTAAAAAAAAAATCTTGTGAAGAGAGAGGCTCATCACACTTCGCTTCTCAGAACTAAAAACATGAAGAGGACAAAACAGTCTTCGCTGAAAATGGGAATCTGTGTCCTGTCTCAGCCAGAACAGTACAAAGAGAATTTTTGCAGAACCCTACTTTAGGACCTATATAGCTTCTCGATTCAGTACTGAAAAAATATAATAAAATATCAAAACTGAGTAAAAGAATCCCAAATAGAAAAAGTAAAATAGCTAGAATTTGGGTGCTCAAAGAAAAAGAGAGCTATAGAATATTAGAATTTGAGCCTCTCCTGTTTTGCATTTCATTTTGTTAGTTGTTATTTCAACAAAAAAAATCAATATTTCCAAAGTATGGACACACGACAATACAAAAAAAAAAACAGAAAATGAATTTAAATATTTGATAAATAAATGAAATATAGTGTTTTGCTGAATTTGTGATTCCATAAACAAAAGAAAATAAATATAAAACATAATCTGACACAACAACAAACAACAAGAACACCGGAAATTTGTTTTCCGAGAACAGAGCAAACGTTGTTGCTTTAGCCAGACGGGAACACAAAAGCACACTGTCAAAAAATAAAACATAATTCAAACTAAAAGAAAAAGCAAGCAAAGAATAGTTAAACGTATTAATTTATCAGTAATAAAAGATAGACATGTTAACTGGAAAACCTAAAAAATTAGATAACAAATCAACCTACTTACTTAAATACAAAACCTAAAATTCTCTTAGTATCTCTACCTCACATTCATCTCCTCTGTTCAGAAACAAGATTACACAATAAAAAACATAGAGCAAGACTTCCAACACATAAAAACTCAAGAATCTTCTAGTTTATCAGCTATAACAATCTCCCGATTGTGTCTATGGAGTCACTTCATAGCATTTATAGCTTTTCCTCAGAAACAAATAGCTTCATGATACGAAATTTTAATCAATCTGGCGGTTTATGCTCAACTGTTAATAGGCTTGTGCAGTTTCATCGAACTCGTGGTGATCGTCTTGATGTCTCTGCTCTCCTGAAACAAAACATAATTTTCAAAACAAAAAGCTTTAAGTAAAGCAAACTTCTTTTTCTTGCAATGAAACTTTAAGTAAATTGGTCAAGTTGTTTAAAGACAGCCTTTACTCATTAGGCATTAGAGAAAGATAAAATTTTCGAAAGAAGACTATCTATCAGTTACATCTAAAATTAAAACATTTTCTGTTTCAAAGCATTTTAAAAGACCAATTCTTTACATACAACGAACAGTAAATGAAAGAAACAAGAATTATGCATAGATGTTGGGGAAAAAAACGAGAAATATGCGTGAGTAAAACACTACATAAGCCACTTCCAACACAGATTTCTCTAAAGATTTTGT
This sequence comes from Alliaria petiolata, assembly GCA_020283515.1. NCBI lineage: Eukaryota > Viridiplantae > Streptophyta > Magnoliopsida > Brassicales > Brassicaceae > Alliaria > Alliaria petiolata. The sequence goes on from JAHZTW010000001.1 coordinate 298,685,279, forward strand.
CTTTAAGAGCAAAATCATGGCTTTACCAATTGAAAAAACGAGTTTAAGAAATTGAAACATGAGAAAAAGATATGTACCTGTTATGAATAGGATCAGGTCCATTCGGAACTTTTCGCTTGCTAACGTAAAATGGATTCACATTTTTGTGAATTTGATGAGTGTTTTTACCGTGAAAACGCAAAATCTTGACCTTTTCTGTTGATAAAATCCTTGATGCAGAGTTCGGTAAGATAGCTAAAAGAAGAAACAAAATAACACCCAAAGACACAAGAGCTCTCATTATTCCCATAGTTTTTCTTCTTTCTGCGATTGTGTGTCCTACAAGTTAGTGTTGAACGTACCAACCAAACCAAAGACACAAACAGAGCAGAAGATTCATGATGATTTCTGAAGTGTCTGTCACATATGTAGAGAGAGAAAGAGAGAGGGCGATAGAGAGTTCTTTGGTAAAGAACAAGCTCCTAGGTCATGTTTTATATACTTTGGGAAAGCAAATCTGAGATTGGTTTTATTTAAAGACGAAGCACACAAAGCAAAAGCATTGTCTGTTTGTCTAAATAGTACACTCAGACAATGAGAGACAATGAGAGTAAGAGCTTTATGTGACATATAGGACCCATTAAGAAACTTTTTTTCTTTGTGTTGATTTGTGGATTTTCGTGCAGCCAAGTCATTAGAGATCTCACAAGCTCCCTTGACTAAATATATCATAAGCCTGCTTTAGAGGCGTAGGACAATATAACCTTCATGTGGCTGATTATAATTATATATTAACAAGGCTATTGCTTTGTTTAGCACTCTCTTTGGAGGTTTTACTTTAAAATAATTTAACAAATCTATCAAAAGAACCAATCGGAAATAGAGGAGCTACAACAAATTTCTTCCTTGTTAAGTAACTCTGTAACTCTGTCTTGCTTAATTAAAAAAAAAAATCCAATTAGCAATACAGTAGAGCATGTAGAGATTTGTAGAGGAAATTGTAATTAGTGTCTTCTTTTCTTGTCGAGGAATTTGTAATTATTAAGTTTTGTAAAAAAAAAAAGTCCAAAGATCTCATCTCAGAGTAGTAAACATAAATCTCAACAAGAAAAAAAAATTAAAATGAGGGGGATGTGCGTGAGGTCCATCAATAAATAACCCATTAGAATGATAATTTACATGGGCCGACTTTTGATTTTGTGATGGGCCCATTAACAAATCAAGAAAGGTTTCGTGTAGCCCACGTGACGACTTTTCTCTTACGTGCAAAAGCCCTAATCTCGCCTTAAATAGCGAAATTTCACGAAAACCCTAAACGCAGTCGATTTCCTTCTTTCAGTTTTCGGAGACAAACAAAAAAAAGAGAGAACGATGAAGGTTGTTGCGGCGTACCTCCTTGCGAAACTCGGCGGCAATGAGAATCCATCCGTCGTTGATCTGAAGAAGATCTTGGAATCTGTTGGTGCAGAGATCGACCAAGAGAAGATAGATCTGTTTTTCTCTCTGATTAAAGATCACGACGTGACTGAGCTAATCGCGGTTGGACGAGAGAAGATGGCTGCTCTATCTTCCGGTGGTCCTGCGGTTGCGGTTGCGGCCGGAGGAGGCGGTGCTGCTGCTCCTGCTGCTGCTCCTGCGGCGGCTGAGACTAAGAAGAAGGAAGAGGAGAAAGAGGAATCAGAAGACGACGGTGGAATGATGAGTCTCTTCGATTGATCTTATGGTAGATTGTTTCGATCTGCGTATTATCTTCTCGTTTTCGTTATGTCTTTTTTTCTTAATTAATTAGGGTTTCTGGATTTGTGTGGTTTCCATGGATTATCATCGGTCTCGGTAACTTTTCTACAGATTTTGCAAGTGTTATAGACTTGAGTTTGGTGAGAATAAATGTTTTTGGTTTCTGATTTTCATCAATCAGATTTGTTCTTTTGAGCATTCATGCTTTTTATTACATTGAATGGCATCTTCTACAGATGTGCCATCTAATTCGTATTGGATAGTGACATCATTCCATGAATTATGGGTTTTGACCACTCATGCGTTTTACTAGAAATCGTATGCAGTGACATATTTTTCAAGTATGCGATGGAACTTCGTCTAATAATGACCTTAAGCGAATAAGCATACTATTTGTTTATGAGGTTCCTCAATCCAATGTATTCCCTTCATCATTCATATGTTTTACTTGAAACGTGTGCAGTGAATGGCATATTCTACAAATATGTGATTGGATTTAGTATTGAATAATGACGTTTACTATGAATTATTTAGGGATTTTGCTAGTGTTCAAGACTTCAAGCTTATGCAAATAAACGTATTTTGTTTATATATGACGTTCTTCAATCTAGTGAATGACATTCATATGTTTGACTTCTTCTACAGTGAATGTTATATTCTCCAAAATGTGATTGAATTTTGTATTGAACAATGACATTTACTATGGATTATTTAGAGATTGTGCCGGTGTTGAAATCCTATGCTTTTTTTAGTTTTTTTACTAGAAATCGTATATATATATTGAATTATATATTCTTATAATCGGCGGTGGTATTTGTATTGGATTATTTAGTGATTTTGCCACTATTCGAGGCTTGCAGTTTAACCTTCAGTTTCTGAATTATGATGGTTCCTCGATCTAATTTCTTCCTAAAGAACTCATGCATTTAACTACTAACATTCTACAACCTGCGATCGAATTTTGTCAGTACTTTAAGAAAAAAAGGTTTAGTGTTAAACGCATTAATTTTATGTGAATAAACCTTGTTTGTTTCTGATGTCTTCTCAATCCAACTTATTCTTTGAATATCCTTTGCTTTTGGACTTCAAATCATATAACGTGAATCATCTTTTTCTTTTGTATAAATTTACATTTTGAGTGATTCTTTTGTATATATATATGAATTGTGCCTATCTAAAGTAAAAGCTTTTTCTTTCAACATTAGCATAAAGATGATGCAGGTCATTTTCTTTCTCTGTGCTGTCTCATTTCAGTTTTCTTTTCAGAAATTTTACATTCTCTGGGATAAAGATTTATAGCATATTCAGAGAATAACTGTCTCAAAAAAGTCGAATTTTGTGTGCAAAAAGAATCATTCATGCAAAAAGCGTTTTTGTTTTGTCTTTATAAGAAAGCTTGAAAGCCAAAACATATTCAAGAAAAAAGCGTTTTTGTTTTGTCTCATTTCACTTTTCTCGATTACACCACAAAAATGAATCCTTTTATTTTTTCTTCTTCTTGCAACAAAAGACTAAAAAGATTATGCTTTTTCCTAAACCGTTTCTCAAATCTTTGTGTTTTCTCCAATGCTTGAACCTTTATGAACATAATCCATTCAAATAAACCAAACCAAAACCTAACCGCAAATGCAAAATTGTTGCTTAATACAGAGGCTAAAAACCGAAACAACGCTAAAAGCGAAAAAAAGAAAATTCATAGAGAAGATGAATAACATTATACTAAACAGTTTCATCAGAAGAACTCAAAGTCTAAATAAGGACCTGATGAAGAATCTGATTGTTTTGAATGCTTGTCTTGTTGTTGCTGTTGAACTGATGACTTGAGGGTTTCGTTTAGTATCGAAAGATCGATAGGTTTCGGTATTTCTGGTGGGTTTGTGCTTCTGATTAGAGCCCAATTCACATTATCAAAGAAAGGATGTTGCTTTATCTCTGTAGCACCTTTCTTGAACCCTAATCTCTTCTTAGGATCTTTAGCTAGCAAACCTCGAATCAAATCCTTAGCTGCAAAACTTATAGACCCTTCAGGAAACTTTAGCGGTTGGCCAACAACGTTGAATAGCGTTTCGCGGTTTCCGTTTCCTTTAAACGGCGTTTTCCCGGTCAAAAGCTCGTAGAGGAATATACCAAAAGTCCACCAATCAACTGAACTTCCATGACCATCTCCTCTTATGATCTCAGGAGCTAAATACTCGTGCGTGCCCACGAATGACATAGAACGAGCATCCGTTGGCTCAGCTATTAGCATTGGGAGTGAATCCGAACCAGCCTTTTCGGTTTTCGCCTTTCTTGGTTTGCTGTTGAGGAAACGAGGCTTGAAGCAAGATGGTTGGATACATGCTACAGGTAATTTGCAGGATGGATCTACTATACAAGAAGGTTGAATACAATAGGAGGCAATGTGACAAGAAGGCTGTGAAGTGGACTGAATCAGTGTAGGGCTCACAAAACTCTGCAAGGAAAGATCGAAATCCGAAAGCATAATGTGACCATCTTCTCTCACCATCACGTTCTCTGGCTTCAAATCTCTGTACACTACACCCATCATATGAAGATACTCGAGCGCAAGAAGTACTTCAGATGCATAAAACCTGCAAATTCAACAACGGAAGAAACAGACAAAACAGAGGATCCATTATAATGTGAAAGGTTTCAACAGAAAACAATCAAATCAATTTGATTTTCACTATTGGCCAAACTCAAAAACCTTGTCACAAAAAGACAAAACAAAGGATCCATTGAAATGTTTTCAGAATCTTACAACTACACCGAACAACCAAAGCATTTGATTTCACTCTCAGACAAACCCCAAAAACACTGCCATGAAAAGACAAAACATGGGATCCATTATAATGTCAAAGTTTCATTTTTTTCAGATTCGTAAAGCTAGAGAGAACAAACAAAGACATATCTGTTCAATTTACGATTTTGTTTCACTTTCAGACAAACCCAAAACATGAAATTGAGCAGAAGAGGAAGAAGAAGAAGCTCTAAATCAAATTAACCTGGCGGCTTGCTCGGAGAAATGTTTTCCGGGCTGTTTCTGCCGGAGAATATGAAGATCTCCGCCGCTGCAAAACTCCATAAGAAGACAAGAAAACTTCTCAGTCTCGAAATGCGAGTAAAGCGTCGGCAAGAAAGGATGATCTAGCAAACCCAGAATCTCTCTTTCGGTCTGAGCCCTAACCAATTTCTTCCTCCCAATCAACATTCCTTTATCCATCACTTTCATGGCGAAGAAACATCCCATCTCTCTAAGCTCAGCCAAATACACACTCCCAATATCTCCGCATCCCAATTTCTTCAACAGCCTGAAATGCCCTAAACCCAGATCCTCGTTTTTACTGCATTTCACGCTCTGAATCGCGTCCCATCGAAGATCGTTCCCTTTGTGCGGCTTCGACGGAGAAAAGACCCTTTTGAAATTAGCCTCGTTCGCATCGAAAGATCGAGACTTTTCTAGATTAGCTTCACTGCTCACACTGTTACTGCTACAGAAACTCAAGCTGACACTGTTGTTGAGCCTAACGTCTTGAGAGCCATTACTGCTGGTTTTGAAGCTCTCGGATCCAGAAGCTGGACAGGAATCAGCATTGTTGCAATTGGAGGAACAATCATGTGAAGATTCGAGATTTGTAGTTTGTCTAATCATAACTGGAGAAAAAAAAATCGATAAATGAGAAGTGAAGAAGTGAGAGGCGAGAAGAAAGATGTTTCCTTTTAAGAATCTATGGGTTTGTGTTGTGTTGTTGATGGTCAAGGTTCTGTGATGTGACTCGAGGTGGTCAAAGAGAGAGAGAGAGAGAGAAAGAGAGGATTTTGAAAACATTGAGATTGTTGAAGAAAATTGTGTTTAATTTATTTATCAAAGAGGGATTTTCAAATTTTGAAACAGTGGTTTGATAAACTGTGTGTGTTGAGGGTAAAATGGAGTTTTATTTTTGTGGTTGAATAAACTTATGTGATTAACAACAATTAATTTTGCTGTTAAACCCAATGAAGCCATTAGTGGATAATACTCGTATCGTGTGTCACGGTGAAGATTGTATAAAATAAAATAAACAATTGCATAGTTCTAATTATATGCTTGTTTGTTTGTTTTTAAGTAAGAGTTGTGGTGCCTGCACATTAGAACTTAGGAAAATATTCCAAACATCAGCTTTGATCCATTTTTCGTATAACTATAAGTTAACGAAGTAATTCATAAACCTGATTTTAATATATGTTAGAAACGGAGATATTACAGATACTAAATTTTAAAACGTTGACATCGATCCTGTAAGATAGATTTAGCTCTCTCTCTCTTTTTCAAGTACCAAAAAAAAAAAACAGCTGAATCATGAGATGCAAAGTGAATAAGTGAGGATAATAATGCATTTAGATTTTAAATAAATAAAAAAGTGAAGAAATGAAGAGAGAGAGGGTGAAGTTCACGAGGATAGAACAGAAGTAGTTTTAGATTTCCTATAACATTAACCCAATTTAAAACACAATTACCAATACCATTTTGGACTTGTATTTGTAGAGTTTCAACGTTTGTTTATGACGTCTCTATTTTTTTCTTGTAAAATTAAAAGCTATGCAAGAAAGGCAAATAAAAATAAACCAAAAATACCTGATGATTATCTCATTTGAGAATTGATTTAGATATTTATTTGTAGACTTATAGCACAAATATTTGGTAAAGTATGGATCAGTTCCGTCGGTTTACTGAGTTATATAGTCTTATAGATACATTGTGGTTTCTTAAAGGAAGCCATAATCTTGATCAAATCAAAATTCTGTGAATCTGAATATAAAATTGTAGAGAAGTTGTGTTTGTCATTTTCTGAAAATTGGGATAATATATGGTTGGGGGAACGAATGTTTAAAACACCTAACTGTCTCAAAACAAATTATTCAATAAAAAATTAAGTTAAATTACAAAGCACCAATATAAATATTCAACGAAAAATAGAAATGAAAATACAAAATAGGCTAATTTATATAATATCGAGGAAAGAGTAAAAATAAACTAAATTAGAATTGCATAACAAGAGAGAATTAAACCCACGAAAATAAACTACTCCCTCTGTTTTATAAAGAGTGTCACTTTGAAGGTTTTCACACATATTAAGAAAACCATAAAAAGTTCTACTTTACCCCTTATTAATACTCTAAATAAATTTATTTCTCTTGTTAATACAATAAATGAATAGGGTTAAAACTGGATTTTTATTCAAATTTCTGCATTGAAAATATAAAACGACATTCTTTGTGAAACAAAAATAAAATCCTAAAACGACACTTTTTGTGAAACGGAGGGAGTAA
>JAHZTW010000001.1:298693889-298869941 GCA_020283515.1 Alliaria petiolata
ATGAGATTCCACTCTAGCTCCCAGCTTATACAACTTCTCATTATATGGAGTTTTGTAGTACTATGTGGTAATTTTCTTTTCCTTTTCGAAACCAATTGTTGGTATATTTGATCTTATCATTCATGACTCTGATCACTGCTATACAGGTAAAGTAACATGTCATGTAGTAACATTTTATGTGCAAAATAAATGCTCATTTTCCATTTGGCCGGCTATTGCCCCCAACTCCGGCCACCCGGTGCCAGCTTCCGGTGGATTTTACCTGCCATGCGGAGATACCAGACGCATTGATGTTCCTTGGGGTTGGAGTGGTCGTATTTGGGCCAGAACAGGCTGTGATTTCACTTCAAATTGGAATCAAGCTTGTGAAACAGGTAATTGTAATTCTAATTTCCAAATACAACAATCCTTTCATAGGAAAGAATAGATGTGAACATTATAGAGGTATATATTTAAAAACGATATACATGTGTGCTCTGAATGGTTGCGGTGTAGGAAGCATAAAAACGACATTATTTTAAATTACATTTGTTCTAAAATACTAGTTAATTCATGTAATCCAAATATTATATGTTTATATGATTTGAAGAGGGGAATTATACATTTTTAAAAACATAAGGTTAGAATTCTTAATTTTTTTTTGTTGGATTACAATGAATTTAAGGTGATTGTGATGGACGATTGGAGTGTAACGGATTGATTGGAAAACCTCCAGTGACCCTTATACAAATTGCGGTACAAGCTGACAAATCCAAACCTAATTTCTATGATGTAAGCCTCGTCGACGGTTATAACCTTCCCGTTGCTGTGAACTCCAAACCCGTATCATCCAAATGCACCATCTTAGGTTGTCATAAAGATCTCAAAACCACATGTCCCGAAGAATTACAGGTGACATTTCCACTTACTTTTTTTTTCAAAACCAGATTTAAATGCTCAAATCTCAAAAGGTGAAAAGGAATAACATTTTGAAAGTCGATGGATAAATAGTTTTACTCATAATTACATCAAAATGATGAACATATTGTAGATGAGACATTGCTTTTGCAATGTGAATAAACTATGTTGTGTTTGGGAGCGAAGTGATATCCTTTTTTGGGGTTATATGTGAACCAATCGCATTTCTGATACAATGTCCGGGTATTCGTTAAAATCTGGTTATCGATCTGTTCCGTAACAATTATTCAAAACCTTAAGAAAAAGTTTTTTTTAAAAAAGAGTAAATTACAATATTTACTATATAACTGAATTTAGTATCTACTCTGATACTTTTCGAAAAGAATAAATGCTGTCATGCTGATATTAAAAGTTTATTTTGCCCAGCCCTATCTATATTTTAAGTTTTTATTCGTTTTTTTCCACTTTCATTTGTATAGGTTTTGAACAAAGAGGGACGAGTCGTGGCATGCAAGAGTGCATGCTTAGCATTTGATAATGACAGGTTTTGCTGTCGGAATGCGTACGGAACACCGGAAAAGTGCAAAAGGACTACGTACTCTATGTTGTTTAAAGAAGCTTGCCCCAATTATTACAGTTATGCCTACGACACACCTCCTCCTTTGGTCACTTGCCCCGCCAAAGAATATCTTATCACGTTTTGTCCTTCAAATTGGGGTCATAGTTCCACGTAAAAAAATAACTCCAAAAGAACATTATTCAAATGATACTATATGTAATTGATGAACGTATGATTTGTATCGTTCGCTTAGATTTTTGCAACCTTTCCTTTATTAGGCCGAAATGCCCAAGTGCGTAATAGCGGATTGTGAAATGTGTGATATATATGGACCGTTGATCATATTATTTGGAAATGGTGGTGAAAAAAAAGTGAAATAAAATTCGGTTTTACTTTAAACTTCTAATCCCAAAATAAAGTCAACTAACCTGTACTAACCAGGCTAAAAAAACATATGCAAATACATTAGTTTCATATTGCAGACCGTTTCAAACTAAATCGAAATGAATTGAAATAGGATATAGTATTTGCATCAGTTACCCTTCTTTGATCATATATTTTTAGAAGTTTTAGGGTGTGTGTGTGTGTGTGTTATTGGGAGATGGATTTATAAGTTGAAAGATTTGTTAAATTTGTAAAGAGTTTTGTTAGATTTGGAGAGAGTGTATATTTAGAAAATCTATAAAATTATTTTATTGTAATTAATTTTGAGAATATTAGGTATATAGGTAGTATTTTAAAAGTTTTAAGGAGGGGTTATTGAGAGATGGATTTTAAAGAACTTTTAAAATTTTGAGATTCCATCATTATTGGTTTATAGATTCTTAGAATTTTAATAGAATCCATTGTTATTGGTTTAAAGACTTTAAAATTTCATCCAAAATTCTTTGTTATTCAAAACGTTTGGTTTTTAAGGATTCTATGATTCTATTAAAATCTTGTGTTATTTGGACATGAATTTTAAACAATTTAATTCATAAAAAAAGATTTAACAAGACTTTCAAAATAATACCTATATGCCTTGGATTCTCAAAGTCATTATAATAAAATACTAGGTGATAACTCGCGCCCTGCGCGGAGTGAGAGATTTATATTTTTTCGAGTAAGTGAATTTGAATTTAAAATATAATAATTTCTAATTATTTTAATATCAAATTTTAATTAAATTCTTATTAATCAACGAGATGAATAAAATAATATTTAGTTTAAGTGAAGTTGAATTTATTTTAATATTTAGTTTTTTATAATTGAAAAATTAAACTATAGTAAAATATTTTAATCCAGTTTTTATATAATATATTGTTATGTTGTAAATATAGTAGGAAAAAGTTTAAAATTTGAATAATATTAAAAAAATTAGAAAGATAAATGAAGAGATATCATAAATAAATTATGAAAACAATATCTGAAATAAATAATAATATGATTTGAAAAATAAAAGCACTAACATATGTTTTAGAGACATTTATTTTTAATAACTTTCCTTACATAATAAAAACACAATAAATAAAAATTATAGGTCGACGATTTTGTTAAGTGTTATTGTAGTCTATGAATTTGTACTTAATAGAATTAATTGAATCATGCTTATTTTGGGACTTACTAAAAGTGGCAGCCAAGAAATATATTTTCGTCGATTTGTTTCCTTAAAATTATTTTTTGACTTAATGAAATTGTTTTTAATTAAGTCACTTAATAATAATAATAATTTTCTTGTCCATTATTCCATATTTTTGGAATAAATAGTAGGTTTATATTATTCTATTTTGGGAAAATTCCATAAAAATAGCTCAACTAAATTTCGATAAGCTTTTTAATACCCAAATTATTTTGTTACCCAGTTTAATACGTCAACTTTCAAAATGTACCTATGTAACATTTTCAGACTTAACAGACACATAACATCCGTTATCTTTATATTTTTTAATAATAAATATTAATTTTTTAATCAATAATAAAAATAAATTTCAGAAAACTTTAAAAAATCTCCAAAACTAAAAAAAAAAATCTAAAAATATTCTAAAAATATTTAAAATGTAATAAAAATACAAAATTGAAGTTTATATAAACAAATAAATTACAATTTTAAATTTATATTACGAAAAAATTTAAATTTGAAAAATTCAAATTTTCTCTTGAAAACAAATTATTCCAAAAAATTCCAAAAAATCTAAAATTTAAGAAAATTAATAATTAATTTCAGATAAAAAAATAAATTATTATTTCAGTTTTAAATTTCAAACAGCAAATTTGTTTTTAAAGAAAATTTGGAGTTTTTTCAAATTTAGATTGTTTTGATTTTATGGAATTTTTATTTGGTGTTTGAAATTTAAAACTAAAATATTTATTTATTTTGAATTTTTTCAAATTGATGGAATTTTTTGAGTTTGTGAACTTTTTTGGAGTAAAATATTTTTAAGAGAAATTTTGAATTTTTTCAAATTTAATTTGTTTTATAATATAAAATTGAAATTATTAAATTTAATTTGCATATATAAACTTCAATTTTGTATTTTTGTTAAATTTTAAATTTAATAGATTTTTTAGACGTTTTTTTTTAATTTTGGAGATTTTTTTACAATTTTCTGAAATTTATTTTTATTATTGATTAAAAAATTAATATTTTATTATTAAAAAATATAAAGATAACGGCTGTTATGTTTCTGCTAAGTAGAAAATTGTTATATGGGTACAGTTTGAAAGTTGACGTATTAAACTGGGCAAATAAATTGTTAGAGAATTAAACTGGGTAACAAAATAATTTGGGTATTAAAAAGCTTATCGAAATTTAGTTGATGTATTTTTATGGAATTTTCCCTTCTATTTTTAATTACTAATGATGCATAATATTTTTTATATAAAATTTCTGGTTATATCAAAAAATATTTAATGGATAAATTTACTCTATTTTTTATTACTAATGATGCATAATAATTTTTATATATATTTTGTAGTTATATAAAAAAAACAGAAGGTGGATAATGATATATAATGTCAATAGTAGGTTTATATTATTCTATTTTTTATTACTAATGATGCATAATATTTTTTATATAAATTTTCTGGTTATATCAAAAAGATTTAATAGATAAATTTATTCTGTTTTTTATTACTAATGATGCATAATAATTCTTATATATATATATATATATATATATATATATATTGTGTAGTTATATCAAAAATCAGAAGGTGGATAATGGCATATAATGTAAATAGTATGTTTATATTATTCTATTTTTTATTACTAATGATGTATAATATTTTTTATATAAATTTTATGGCTATACCAAAAAAGATTTAATGGATAAATTTATTCTATGTTTTATTACTAATGATGCATAATAATTCTTATAAATATTTTGTAGTTATATCAAAAAACAGAAGGTGGATAATGGCATATAATGTAAATAGTTTATAATTTTAATATCTAAAGTAATTTATAGATATAAACGAAACTGATTGGAAAACATATGAAATGTTTTAGTGAGAGTGGTTGTGTGCTTATTATGTTGTCTTCAATGTCGTAAGTTCGATTCCACAAAGACGAAGTTAGTATATTTTTATTAATAATAATAATTTTAAATTCATTAAATGATATGTCAGAATGAATGTGGTGGTGACACATCAGCAAAATGGTACCATTGTAAATAAAAGGGGTTTGTGAGAATGTTTCTCAATTAATATATAGGGGATGTTTTATGGACTTCTAAATATACAAACTCTTCCCAAAACTAACAAATGTTTTTACAAATTTAACAAATCTCTCAACTCTTAAAATCAATCAAAACTTTATAACTCCTTCTCCCAACAACCCCTTAGTTATTGGCAGAGAGATTTATAATGATTGTTAAAATTTTGAGATTTCACTGTTATTGGTAGAGAATTCTGACATTCTTACTAAAATCCACTTACTAAAATTCATACAAAATCCATTGTTATTCAAAAAGTTTGGTTTTTAATGATTCTATCAATCTGTTAGAATCTTTGTTATTGAGACACAGATTATTAACAATTTAACTCATAAAACCAAACTTTAAAATACTATCTATATCCCTTGGATTCTCAAAATCATTATATAAAAAGATTTTCATAGATTTTCAAAATACACATAACTCTCTATAAATCTAACAAACTCTTTACAAATTTAACAAATCTCTCAATTTTTAAAATCATCACAACTCTCTCTCTATAAATTCTACTCCCACTAAACCCCCCCCCCCCTAAGTGTTAGATTTTGAGAGAGTTTTATGTGTTAATTTGTTTAAAATCCATGTGCCAATAATAAAGATTTTAATGGAATCATAAAATCTTTAAAACCTAAACTTTTTGAATAACAATGAATTTTGTATGGATTTTAAAAATCATCAAACCAATAACACTAGATTTTAATAAGAATGTCAGAATCCATTAACTAATAAAAATAAATTTTAAAATTTTTAACAATTCTTTAAAATCATTCTCCTAATAACCCCTTAGAATATTGACGAGTCAACATCATAGGTTCATCAGGTTCTCCATATCGAAACAAACATATCAATCGTCTCTAGATGATTTATTGTGCTTAATGCATTCAAAAGGACATCTTCTCTTTTTTGTTCAGCAAATATTTTATTGGAGATGTGACTCAGAGTCATGACAATCATATTGCTTTTTAAGTTAAACAATCATATTCGCTATAGTCGATTAGTATATATATATTTTAACTAGTATATTTTAATTTGAGAAGATGACATATATTATTTACTTTGACAATCCTATTGGATAGTGCATTTAAAATTATTATTATGTAGATCAGTTAAGAAATTTACCATGACTACTCTTTTTTTTTTTTTTTCTTTGCTTTCAGAGAACTAATTTCTTCTCTTCCTATGCATTTGGTATCAGAAGTCCTTTTGAAACTGCCTCTAAAGACCCTAGCGAAGGCTGAGCTCACTTTGCAAAGGCTGGGAAAAATACTAAAGAGTCAACAACATTCTCAACTCCTACCACAACCATAGAGGCTAGAGCGGCTCGCGCTAGACTTTCTCTGACCTCTCTTAAAAAGGCAATGACAGGTTCTTTTAGCCCTCTACAGAGCCAAAAGCACCAAACTCTCGACCCATCCAAGGTTGGATTTGTGCTCGAGATGGTGAAGAGCTTATGATTTGTAACCCGTCAACTAGGCATGCTCCCTTCCTAAGTTGTACTCCAGGAAAGAAGCTACTAGGGGAAAAGTAGAAATGTTTCTTGGATATGAAGCAACGATTCATTCAGCAGTACACAATGCTTTGTATGCAAGACAAGTCACCGGCTTTGTTATTATCACGAAGAACCGGTTGTTAGCAAATGACACAAAGTATTCACCATATGACTATACCGGGTGAAAACGCTTGGACAGAAGAAGTGGAGTGAAAGTATCGGCATTTCCCCGAAGCAAAAGAGGTATGCCTTGAAGGTATTATCATGACCTTCCACCTAAAGACACATCAGTTTTGACTGATCAAGTTACATGAGGGTATCAAAGTTGAACGTCGCAGAGATCGTACGGGTTTCCTGAAGATTCAATACAATCTACGCGTAGCAAAGGGCTCATTGGATGACAAGATTGATGTTTGGATCCTGTTGATAAGATATAGAAAGTATATATCATTCATCCTGTGATTACGCTTCTTTAACTCTAGAATATTGTTCACATTAACTCTAGAATATTGTATTCCCCTTACTGTACATTCCTGCTCTCTGTATATAAACAGAGCTATCACGATCAATACAAATCACCAATTCTATTTATTCAATATGGTATCAAGAGCCACATAGGTCTTAACCTATTTTTCTGTTTTCTTTTCTCCTCTCGCCGCCTCCTCCTTTGATCTTCTTCTTCTTGTTCTGCTACAAATCTCTCTGTTTTTTATTTTTTCTTCTGTTACTCCCTCTTCTTTTCTGCTGCAAATAATGGGTTCTGAATCCACAGCAGACAGAACATCCGTGTTCAATGCTCAAGATCCACAGAGTACATTACTCTCCGTCAACATGTCAAGTATCACAAAATTAACCAATGTGAATTACTTAATGTGGGGGCGTCAGGTTCGTGCTCTCCTTGAGGGACATGAACTCCAACAGTTCATCGACACCACGGACAACACTCCGTCTCCGAAAATTACGCTTGATGGTGTCGAGGCTCCAAATCCGGCATATGCCCCATGGCGTCGTCAAGATCGCCTACTTTACTCTTCCCTCATTGGTGCGATCTCTCTCGATGTCCAATCGGTGGTTTCCAGCGCTTCTACGGTGAAGGAAGTTTGGGATATATTGGCGGAGACCTTCGGCAATCCAACTCGTGGTCATATTCGCCAAATACGCTACCAGATTCGTACCTGCACCAAGGGTACGAAATCCATCAGCGAATATCTTCGCACCATCAAGGCGAAATCCGACGAACTTGCCCTTCTCGGCAAACCACTGGATCAGGAGGATCTAACCGAACAAATTCTTGCTGGACTGAGTGAGGAGTATAAACCAGAGATTGATGCGGTTAACGGCAGAGATAAACCCATCTCCTTCCCCGAGCTTCATGAGCGACTGCTGAACCGTGAAGCCATGATTTTGTGCACCGAGTCATCCTCAGTCGCTCCTATTGTTGCTCATGCCACAGATGCTCGCCCACGACCACAGCAGCACAACAACCAGAACCAGAACCGCCGCAACAACAACTACTCACATCAAAACTCGGGATCTAACAGGAATCAAAACCGGTTTACAAAACCGTATTTGGGTCGTTGTCAAGCTTGCGGTGTTCACGGGCATAGTGCCAAATACTGTTCGGAGTTCCGTATCGTCCGTGGCACTAACCCGCAACAGTGGTCCGCTCCTTCTCCGATGCAGCAGCCATGGCAAGTCGCATCGACTCCTCCCACTTGGCAACCTCGGCCAAATCCAGCGATGATGTCTGATTCGTCTACTTGGCTTGTCGACTCCGGTGCATCTCACCACATGACTTCAGATCTCGCGAATCTGTCTCTTCACAGCCCATACAATGGCGGTGATGATGTACTTCTCGGTGACGGCTCCGGTCTTACCATTTCTCACTCCGGTTCTTCTTTCTTCATTGTGCAAATCTAACGGAGTTGCTGTTACTTTTACTCCCACGTATTTCCAGGTGAGAGATTTACAAACGGGGGCTCTTCGTCTGGAAGGCAAGCCTAAAGATGGCACGTATGAGTGGCCGAAAATCCCAACTTCAAAACAACCTTCTCTTGCTTTTGCTTCGGTTATTAAAACTTCTTAACGGATTGGCACTCTCGATTGGGTCATCCGGCTTTACCTATTTTACAAAAAGTTGTTTCTCAGTTTAATTTACCTCTTTCCACAAATGTTTTGCTGGCTCAGCCATGCACTGCTTGTTCGATTAATAAGATGCACAAGTTACCTTTCTCTATCTCGTCTTTAAAATCCTCTCATCCTTTAGATATTGTTTTCTCTGATGTTTGGACATCACCAATGATTTCTATTGATGGTTTTAAATATTATGTTATTTTTGTTGATCACTTCACTCGATACACTTGGTTGTATCCTTTAAAAAGAAAATCCCAAGTTTCTGAGGTTTTTACAAAGTTTAAGGTATTGGTCGAAAATCAATTTCGATTCAAACTTAAAACGTTTTATACCTATAACGGTGGGGAATACATTGGCATTGCGGGCTTTTCTCTCCACTCATGGTATTTCACATATGACAAGTCCCCCTCATACGCCTGAACACAATGGCATTGCCGAACGTAAACATAGGCATATCGTTGAGACGGGACTTGCTCTAATGTCTCATGCGTCCATGCCTAAAACATATTGGACGTATGCTTTAACAACAGCGGTGTATCTCATTAATAGAATGCCATCACCTCTTCTGGATTTTAAAACTCCTTTTCAAAGTCTACATGGACGTTTACCGAATTTACAAAAATTACGGATCTTTGGCTGCCTTTGTTTTCCTTGGATTCGTCCTTATGCTTCGCATAAGCTAGACGATAAATCGACATCGTGTGTCTTCCTTGGATACTCCATTACACAAAGTGCCTATTTTTGCCTCGATCCCAAAACAACAAGAATTTATACATCGCGTCATGTAGTTTTCCACGAAACAGTTTTTCCTTTTGCAAAACCAACAAAACCGATTATTGAATCTAACGTTGATACAAATATTCAATCCTCTGTTTTTCCAGCTGTCACTGTCATTAAACCTGCAGGTTTTTCTCCTCCTGCAGCTCATCCTCCTATACATGCCGCTACTCCACTGACAACAGCTCAACCGATCACCATCTCTCATGAGCAGGCAATACCGGCCACCGAACCTATAAACTCACCAACGATGTCTTCAAACGACTCTCAGCCAACACACAATACCGACCATGCGTCCTCATCATCTCCGGATCAATCTCCAGCAGCAACGAATAACTCAGTTGCTCAACCTACTTCTCCAGCACCGATGGCTGCGGCTCCTCGTCGAACGAGTAACCGTCAACGCAAACCTGTCCAAAAGCTGAACCTCCACACCACAGTGGCTTATGATCCTAATTGGATTCCTGCTACAGTAGCCGAAGCTCTTAAATGCCCTCATTGGCTTAATGCCATGAGTGAAGAAATCACTTCTCAACTTAAACATCGTACTTGGGATCTCGTTAATTCTACTAATGTAAGCAATGTTGTTGGATGCAGGTGGATTTTTACAATTAAAAGACGCGCAGATGGTTCCATAGAGCGATACAAAGCGCGACTCGTAGCTAAAGGGTACAACCAACGTCCCGGCATTGATTACCATGACACGTTTAGCCCGGTAGTCAAGCCTGCGACGATCCGGATTGTTCTTAGCACCGCTGTTTCATGTGATTGGCCCTTAAAACAGCTTGATGTTACCACAGCTTTTCTTCAAGGACATCTTCATGATGAGGTCTACATGACACAACCATTGGGATTTCAAGACAAGGATAATCCAACAGCGGTCTGCAAGCTTCGTAAAGCAATTTACGGGCTTAAACAAGCTCCGCGGGCGTGGTATAATGAACTACGCACATTTCTCCTTCAATCTGGCTTCAAAAACTCCTTAGCCGATGCCTCTCTTTTCATCTACAACAACAATGGGATCCTTCTCTACATGCTGGTGTATGTCGACGACATTATCATCACTGGCAACAGTCAACCTCATATAACCCGGTTTATCGCAACTCTCTCTCAACGTTTTTCAATTAAAGATTTGGGTGATCTTACATATTTTTTGGGTATCGAAGTAACTCGTACAGCTGAGGGATTACATTTAACTCAAAATCGTTATATTATAGATTTGCTCCGAAGAACAAAGATGACAAACGCTAAGACGGTGTCCACTCCAATGTGCTCCAACACGGTCCTTACACTATTCTCCGGCACCTCTCTTGACGATGCAACAGAATATCGGGCAACGGTGGGCAGTCTACAATACCTTTCTCTCACTCGACCGGACATCTCTTTCGCGGTTAACAAGCTGTCTCAATTCATGCATAAGCCAACTACGGATCACTGGACAGCCGTCAAACGGCTTCTCCGCTACCTCTCGGGAACACCAAGACGTGGTGTTTTCTTTCCAGCCAAGAATACTCCTACTCTTCATGCATTTACCGATGCTGACTGGGCGGGAAATAAAGATGATTACACATCTACGGGTGCCTACATAGTCTACCTCGGTCGTCACCCGATAGCTTGGTCTTCGAAAAAGCAAACTGGCGTTGCTCGCTCCTCAACTGAAGCTGAATACCGCTCCATTGCCAACACAGCCTCCGAAGTATGCTGGGTCGTCTCGCTTCTCAAGGAACTCGGAATTCAGGTACCAACTACACCAACCATCTATTGCGACAACATGGGTGCAAATTACTTGGCGGCAAATCCCGTCTTCCACTCACGCATGAAGCATATCGCTATTGATTATCACTTTGTCCGTGGCTATGTCCAAAACGGTGAAATGCGGGTCTCTCATATCATGTCTGCAGATCAGTTAGCCGATACTCTCACAAAACCTCTTCCACGCGCTCGGTTTGAACTACTATGCGACAAGATTGGACTCTCCAAAGGTGGTCCATCTTGAGGGGTAGTGATAAGATATAGAAAGTATATATCATTCATCCTGTGATTACGCTTCTTTAACTCTAGAATATTGTTCACATTAACTCTAGAATATTGTATTCCCCTTACTGTACATTCCTGCTCTCTGTATATAAACAGAGCTATCACGATCAATACAAATCACCAATTCTATTTATTCATTACCTGTAGCAAGATGCTGATCAAAAGTTTACTTTTTGGTTGGAATATATGCGTGTAATGAAGAAGATAGAATTTACAACCTTTTTGGGATGCTCCTCTGCCAAGTAAAATGGTTTGCCAAAAACCAATTACATCTTATGTACAAAAATGAGGTAAGGTTTCAGTAAAATGAAATCTACCATCTCGTTGGAATAGAGAGCGTGACCATATTGTAATCATAGCAAGAACCAATGAAATCAATATTATATTTTCAGCAGTTTTATATTTTCTTATATGAATATAACTATGATATTTGAAATACCAATATAATCGATCATATCAAATAAAATACTTCAATAATTATAATGTTTTTAAAAAAACTAAAAAATAACAAACTGAATGTATGACAAAAATATATCTCAATAATTCAAAACAAAATGTAAAAAAGATAGAGTAGTACATTCAAACTTCATTCTCCAAATCTTCATCACCTTGAAAAAAATATATATATCATTAGTTAAACATTTTATTATTTTAAAGTAAAATTTAAAAAGTTGACAAAAAAAAAAAGAGCAAAATTTAAAATCATACCATGAATGAGTTCTTCACCATATTTGGGATATTCTTCAAAAAGTTTTTCTTCTAGCTCAGAAAAACCAAGTTCTCCTTGTCTTTCTTCCATAATCTAAAATTTAGTTTTATCGATTGACTTATAATCAACAAAGTCATATGATCTCTTTATCTTTGATCAACACATAAAAATAGTTATAATGAACAAAATCAAGATCATTGAGCCTCTGATGCTACAGCCTATTTCTCTTTTTGGTGTAAATGCGTTCGAACACAATCCAATTTCATCATCAAAATACTCTGAAATTATTAAATGTGATTTAATGTGATTCATTGGTTTGCCGGTTTCCGGGTTTCAACCGGTTTGATCTGGATTTTTAACCGGTTCAACTACTTCTGGGTTTTACTGTACCCAACCGGAGATTGTTCTGATTCGTGGTCGGAGTCCGACCGCCGGGTTGATAGAGTCAAAGTTTTACCCAAATAAATCAATACTGCAAGTGCACAACAATGCAGTTGAAGTACAAAGGGTTATCGAATCCCAAAGGAAGTATGAGCTACACTATGGTTTCTAGATTCTAATTATTCTAAGTCAATTTCAGAAGAATGTAAAACAAAACGATTAAACTAAAAGGTAGTGAGTGATTGATTTAAAGTTCTTAAAGTTCAATGAGACAAAACGCTAGGCAAGGATGATTCGCAGGTTGAATCCGAGAATGCAGAATGTATATTTTCAGGGAATTATTTTAAAGCCGTCTAGAACTCGAAACACAGATTTAAAACCAATCAACTCTCGTTGCAGAAGTTATCTATCCCTAAATTTCAGAATCCCAAATCTCTTTGTAAATCCTATCAATTCAGGCAAGCATTAGAAACAAGTTCGATTGTTCACAAAATCCCTAAAACAAATCTCTTTGCGAATAGAAATTTTGTTCACCTAACACTAGTTATGGCGATTAACAACGCTCTCGCATCTATTAAACAACCTAAGGTTTGATTTCTAAGTGATCAATCAAGAAATCAATATAAGCACAAGTCCAGGTGAAGAACCAATTGATTTTCCCTAAAAATATAGCAAATCTACAAACTCCTCATCAACCCTAAATCACCCTAACCTAACTAGCAAATTACTCAGACATAGAAATTGAAACACAAATCATGGCTGAATAATACTGCATAAAAATAGAAAGAGTAATGATACAAGGGTTCGAAATCTTCTCTAGAAGAGTGCAGAATTGTCTCCCTAAAAGCTCTGGATCAAATCTCTCTCTCAGCCTCAATGGAAAATAAGATAATGGCAAAACAATGCCTTAGAAAACATAAATAATCCCCAAAACACGAAAGGACTAAATTGCAAATAATAATAAGTTTTTGGGCTAAATTTGTAATTCCAGAAAGTCTTCAAAACTTCGCGTCCAACTCTCGTTCCACGATCGGTGTCGATCGACACCCTTCTGGTGTCGATCGACACTAGGCCAAAATCTTCAATCCAAGCTCATGTATTCAGCTGCTTCTCCAAAACTCTCCAAATAGCTTCAGATCCTCCATTTATGCTCCAAACGTTCCTGATCCTACAAAGACTCTAAAAGACTCGAAAAACACGAAAAAGACTCTATATACAAAGCCTACATCATGGTCAAAAACACGGAAAAACCATGATATATCAACTCCCCCAGACTTAGCTTTTGTTTGCCCTCAAGCAAAACATAAACTTAGAATGGAGTCGAGGTTTGAAAACAGAAACAATTAGCAAATCTTAGGAACGCCACATTGACCAATACCCTTGAATCCACATGCCATAGAGTCAACCTTAGGTAGAATTTCGGTATACTTACTACAAGCTTAGCAATCTCCCAAATACGATTTAAACCCCTTAGAGAAATCCAGAACCTCTATTGCTAACCCCTTTCATTTAATTAGGTGCGGTCTCATCGAGGGAGTATCGATCAAAGAACTTTTAAGTCTCTTTCCCTTCCAAACTCCTAGACAAAGATAATCTCGGTACAACTCTCTTATTTTCTCTTCTCTCAGTCGATTTCTCCCTACTTTTCTAAGGTATCATTTTATTTTATTTTATCGACTTTCTTTTCTTTTCTTAAGTCAAACGGTGCCACTCACTAATTGTGTTCCTTGTGAGGAGACGTGTTCATGAGTAAAAGCTCCCATCATAATCCTTTAAGGGACTCAGATTTCCATTCTTAGACTTACTATCTTTTTTTTTATTTCACAAGAGAAAATCAAAGAAAGATTATACCTAACTTATCTTGCTAGTGCTAAAAGAGGAGTCAAATCCAATGCATACCAAGCCCCAAGATGAGAAGTTTTTAGTTCATTAGGGTGGAGTTAACAACAAAGTTTCTAAACGCTCTAGGAACCTAAACTTTCTCTGTTAGACTGATCCACCTATAGCGTTCTACCTAATTAAACATCCAATCAACTACTATGGCAATGGTCCTTCAAGCATCAATGTTCTGTGGCTAGTTCCAAGAAAAGCTAAAAATTTCTACTAAATTTGACTCAATAAAACCAATTTTGACTGACTTTGACTGACTCAAAACAAAAGACAAAGCAAAATACATTAGTATTTCCCTCCCCCAGACTTAACCAACACGGTCCTCAGTGTGATTAAATCTTAAGGTAATAAATAAATCAAATAGAAAAGAGAATGAGCAGGATAGATAGAGGGCGAAAATCTACACAACTTAGGCTTTTAAATCACTCAAATCCGTTAAGAATTGAGAGAGATATGAAGAAAACAAGTTGAGGAGACTTACCTCCGTTTCGCGTGGTGTCGATCGACACCAATGAATAGTGTCGATCGACACTATTCATGTCGAGCCCAGTGTCGACCACGGTCGTTATCCGTTCGTGTCGATTTTTTTTTTTTTTTTTTTTTTTTTTTTTTTTTTATAGCATAAGAGAAAAAAAAACAAAAAGTTAGTAAATAAAACGAAAATTAGAGAACTTACCAGTGGGTTGCCTCCCACCAAGCGCTTGTTTTAAGTCGTTAGCTTGACTTGGATGCTGGAAATTAGTCTGCTGGTGCAGCATGAGAACTCGTTTCAAAACAAGCTCTACTTTCAGACACCTTCAGCTTCAAAATTCTGCTTCATGGTCCTTTCACAGCATCTAGCCCTTTCTCCTTCATCTCAGATGTAAGAATTGCTCTAACCTTATAGAAAGGCTTTGAGGTTCCTTTGCACTTCACCTTATACTCAATTGAGTTCCCATCACAGCTCTGAGGTATCAAAGTGACTTGAGGACCTCCCTTGATCCTTTGGCTCTCCACTCTATTCTTCACTTTTGCCCTTTTTCTTGTTCCCTTTGTGATCATGATAGGATTTTCACCAAGGACTTTATCTGCATCACTTTTGTCACAAGGTCTTTCCTGAGAAACGTCTGCCATCAGCTTGTCTCTAGCAATCACAGCAATGCAAGAGACGTGCGTTGAAGTTCCAGTAGTAGGGACAGCTTTGTAGATGACTCCTTTGTCAACATTAGAGAAAGAGATTCTCTTGTTAGGCATGTCCACAACTGCTCCTACTGTAGCCATGAATGATCTCCCAAGAATGAATGGCATAACATAATTCTTGCTCACTTCCACAATCTGAAAATCAATTGGTACTAGACAATTCCCCACTTTGACCAACAAGTCTTGAATTGTACCATATGGGATTGTGGTGGAAGAGTTGGCAAACTGGAGGGTCATTTGAGGAGGATGAATATCAGCAAACCCTAGCTTCTCTGCAATGTCCTTTGACATGAGGTTCACGCTAGCACCAGAATCGCAGAGGGATTGTTCAAACTCAACCCCTCCAATAGAGCATGGAACAACAAACAATCCTGGATCTTCAACTTTAAGCAGCTGCTTCATCGGTGGTGGTGTATCCCTTGCTTTGTGAAAGAGTTCCTCCATCTCTTCAAAGCTTTCTCTGCAATTCTGGAAGAAGGCACACAAGGGATACCTCTCATAAGATTTTTCAAAAGAGATCTCCTTAGGAATTCTCCCCACCCTCTTGTTGAAAGCAGCCAGCTTCTCTGCACTAATGGGCGGCCTTAGGTGTTTGGGTAGATGAGGGTATGGAATCTTAGGCTTGTACACTCTTTCCTCTGCGCTTTTTGAAGTTTCAGGTCGAATTGGGGATTCCTGGGTAGGGTGTCGATCGACACCCTCCTGGTGTCGATCGACACCAGCATCTGATGTCGACTTCTTCTTCGTGTCGACCTCCGTGTCGAGCTTGGTCGATTTCGAATCGTGTCGAGTCGAGTCTTCAAGGATTTCTATTGGTGTCGATCGACACCCTCCTTTGGTGTCGATCGACACTGGCTCTGCAGCGCGATTCTCATCTTCAAAATCCTCAAGTTCATCGATTTCTTCAGCACTTAGACCCTTTTTCAGCTCTGTTTGAAGGCTTCTTCCACTCTGAATCGTGACGGCGTTCACATGATGCCTCAGATTTGTATCCGTCTTTCCAGGAAGGCATCCCTCTTGTCTCTTCAAAGCTCCAACAGTTTGAGAAACTTGAACATCCAATTTCTTGACATGAGCACTCAAGGACTCGAATTTCCCATTCAGATCAGTGTATAGAGCATCGATCTTCCCATTGAAGTCCACAGTCATCTTCTGTTGACCCTCCAAGATCTGTTGAACCATGGACTTCACCTCATTGTCTTGTGCAGGAGGGTTCTGGTAAGAAGAAGAACCATAAGTTCTTTGGAAATTGTTGTTCTGAAAAGGCTTCTGGTAAGAAGGACCATAGCCTTGCTGATTGCCAAATCTTTGACCTTGAAATCCAGCTCCATTGACATAGTTAACTTCTTCTTGCTTTGGCTCAAAGGTCTCTACTTCTGCAGCAAACTGAACTTGCCTCTTTCCCATTAGAAGGCTATGCACTGAGTCAAGCTTAGCATTCACTTCAGCAATTTGAATTCCATCCATGTTTCCAGCCTTCTTCTTCCTATCCAAATCTGCATTCTTGGTACTATTGCTAGAAACCAAGTTCTCAATCAGCACATATGCATCTTCTGGATACCTGGTGTTGAATTTTCCATTGCTTGCAGCATCCAGAGCCATCTGGTACCTCCAATCAATACCCCTGAAGAAAATTCCCATCATTTTAACCTCACTGAACCCATGGTGTGGGTATTCCTTTTGGTATGCTCTGAATCTCACCCAAGCAGCCTTGAATGCTTCAGTTGGTCCTTTAGAAAATGCATAAATCTTTGTTCTAAGCTCCTCGGACCTTGCATCATCGAAGAAATTGCACAAGAATGCGTTCTTCGTGTCTTCCCAAGTAGTCAGTGATCCTGGTGACAACTGTTTCAACCAATACGCTGCATCTCCTCCAAGAGAATATGGAAAAAGCTTGCAGAAAAGGTAATCATCAGACACTCCATTGGCTTTTATGCTGGATGCCAAGTCTTCAAACCTTTCTATATGGTCCATAGGGTGCTAATTGGGAAGGCCATGAAAAGGGTGTTGAGAAACCAAAGTGTAGAACGCAGGCTTCAGCTCAAAATCATGCCTCTGAAAGGGAGGTGGGCGAATCGCAGCTCTGTTTGCATAGAACTGATCAGGCCTGTTGTAATCGCCTAGTGTTCTCCCACGTCCACCATTCGCAGGTGGTACTACTTGCACTGCTTGCTCGACGATTGGATCCCCATTCTCGTCTAATCTCTGGCCCCGAGCATCTCTTATATTCCCTTCTTCATCATGAAAATTACCAGCTCCGTCTCGGATCAAAATAACAGGATCAGTCATCTCTGCTCGCGAGGAGTGTCGATCGATGCTAGGAGTGTCGATCGACGCCTTCGCGAGTTTTCGATTTGTCCTTTCTAACCGACCGAGCTCCTGGTTGTCAAATCCAAGTAGTTCCTTTTCTTTGTTGCTTCTGGTACTGTGACTGGGCATGCACCTGAAACCAAAATCAAGAAACTAAAACGTTAGTAACCAAAAACAAAACAAAACCTAGTCAAAACTCTAATACTAGATTCCGTAGGCAGCTATTACTTCCCCGGCAACGGCGCCAAAAACTTGATAGGGTCAAAGTTTTACCCAAATAAATCAATACTGCAAGTGCACATCAATGCAGTTGAAGTACAAAGGGTTATCGAATCTCAAAGGAAGTATGAGCTACACTATGGTTTCTAGATTCTAATTATGCTAAGTCAATTTCAGAAGAATGTAAAACAAAACGATTAAATTAAAAGGTAGTGAGTGATTGATTTAAAGTTCTTAAAGTTCAATGAGACAAATCGCTAGGCAAGGATGATTCGCAGGTTGAATCCGAGAATGCAGAATGTATATTTTCAGGGAATTATTTTAAAGCCGTCTAGAACTCGAAACACAGATTTAAAACCAATCAACTCTCGTTGCAGAAGTTATCTATCCCTAAATTTCAGAATCCCAAATCTCTTTGTAAATCCTATCAATTCAGGCAAGCATTAGAAACAAGTTCGATTGTTCACAAAATCCCTAAACCAAATCTCTTTGCGAATAGAAATTTTGTTCACCTAACACTAGTTTTGGCGATTAACAACGCTCTCGCATCTATTAAACAACCTAGGGTTTGATTTCTAGGTGATCAATCAAGAAATCAATTTAAGCGCAATTCCAGGTGAAGAACCGATTGATTTTCCCTAACAATATATCAAATCTACAAACTCTTATTCAACCCTAAATCACCCTAACCTAACTAGAAAATTACTCAGACATAGAAATTGAAACACAAATCATGGCTGAATAATACTGCATTAAAATCAAAAGAGTATTGATACAAGGGTTCGAATTGACTCTAGAAGAGTGCAGAATTGTCTCCCTCAAAGCTCTGGATCAATCTCTCTCTAAGTCTCAATAAAAATTAGGATAATGGCAAAACAATGCCCTAGAAAACATAAATAATCCAAAAAAATGAAAAGGACTAGATTGCAATATTAAAAACTTATGGGCCAAAATTGTAATTCCAGAAAGTTTTCAAAACTTCGCGTCCAATTCTGATTCCACGATCGGTGTCGATCGACACCCTCCTGGTGTCGATCGACACTAGGCTAAAATCTTCAATCCAAGCTCACGTATTCAGCTGCTTCTCCAAAACTCTCCAAATAGCTTCAGATACTCCATTTATGCTCCAAACGTTCCTGATCCTACAAAATCTCTAAAATACTCGAAAAACATGGAAAAGACTCTATATACAAAGCCTATATCATGGTCAAAAACACGGAAAAACCATGATATATCACGGGTCCGGTTTTAAAAATATTAAAACCATGAAAAAATACCTTAAAATGAATAATAACCCAACAATAGCCTCACTATACATTATTGGGCCTTTTTGAGGGCATCAATTCTAAACGCTGTTGTTTCAATCTCGCTCTCTGCAACAGACGAACATGAAAAAAAACAAAGCTTTTAAAGGATTGCGTTTTTCTGTTTCCAAGATGCGACATCACTTGTAAGGAGAGATATACAAAATTATAAAACGAAAGCATTATAAACTTTGATGTAACAAGGATGAAAATAAAGAAAGCAAAATAAACTTTGATCTAACAAGGATGCAAATAAGGAAAGCAAGGAAAGAAACAAAAGAAAAAGTTGTACCTCTGAAAAACATTTAAACGAAAGGACAAGGTGTAGAACCAAAGAATACCACAATACTGATTGAATAATAGAGACACACGATGAACTGCAAACTCAATTTGCTCTTTATTAGAAATCTCTTAATCAACCTTTACATACTTGATTAATCAGGATTACTTGACACTACTACGTGTAGTTCAACACTGACTGATCCCTAATCTACCCACCACAGCAACATCTGTGTTCACTCACCGAGAACCCTAAATCTTACTTAGTCTCTCAAGATGCTACACGTGTTTCCTTTAGAGTGTTAACCCTATGATGCAGAGGCGGAAGCGATAAACGAAGACACACGAAATATCAAAAGGATTAGTGTGTAATCGGGTTTGAAATAAATGTAGAAGATCTACGTTTAAATCGATACAGGTTGGAAATACTCTTCCCCGTGCTAATGAAAGCTCGTTAGAGATTGGGAATACTCTTCCCCGTGCTTGAAAGCTCGTTTAGCTATGAAAGCTCAAAGGTTTATTCAAAATCAAAGTTATGTTTACAAAAGCCCTAGAATAACTATTTATAGCTTACATAGAGATCAATACGAATATTCTATATCCTAATCTAATAAGGATTTATAATTATCCTAAAATTAAAAGAAATCTAAACAAATACTTGCTTGACAAACACGTAAAGCCCAATAACGTGTTTGTCGTTAAAACCCATATCCATACGGTGCGCTGCATCAGTCCCTCTGGGTTTGAAAAGATTCGTCCCTGAATCTGGAACATCTCTCAACAAGTAACTTCAACAGTCTCGACGATTTCCAATCGGTTGTATCACACTTGCCCAAGCCAAAACAACAAACAATGGGTTGCTTGATGTGCAAGTAACGTGACTCCAATATATAACTATTGTAAATGTGAACTTGGACCTCAGCGATAGCAACAAACATCTTATGAGAAACTCCACCATGCGTAGACACCCTTATTCGCCGCTTATAAACTCCACCATACCACGTAATTGATATGTGCGAGACGGTCATGACCGATTCTATTGTGAACGCAATGAGATAAACATGCAAGTTGTGGGAGCCCACAATGCACATAAGAACTTAAACTCCTCCATGCCCGTGAAATCAAAAACCATAAAAGAAGTAAAAGGAGGCACCAAACGCCAAGACAAAAACGATAGAACGAAGATTTGTACTCCCTCATGCTCCGCTTCATTCAAGTCCATGAAAAGACCAATACAAGAGATCAAACCACGTAATAGCACACCCTAAGCGACGCTGAACTTGCACTCCTCTGTGTTCGCAAAAAGAATCGTACAATGGAAGTAATCCAAGACATGGTGTTGTTGAGACTTCAAGTCGTCAATCAAGGTGCCACAACTAATAACGTCATCAAAGAAAACCAGTATGGCAAGGAGACCAATTATTTTCTTTTGGTGTAGACGTGCACAAAACTGGATCCATTGTTGACGTAATCTCATCAATTCTTCCATGTGTAAGTAAGTATATTCAGCTTGAAATGGTAGCCAAGAAGATAAGAGCATCTCTTGAATAGCTGGATGGACGCTCCTTTCTCTCCCCAAGCTAGTAACTCTTTCAGCACATTAACATAGACCAGAGCGTGTTGGCTCTTCTTCATTAGCTTTAATACAACCATAAGAGTACGTTGTTGCATTAACATTATTCATGTTCCCTGCCTCATGTTTACTTGCCACAGGAAGATGTAAGCCAAGAGTAGCAAAAGAAGGGATACATGTAAGAAGAGGAAGAGCCCACCATGTTTTCAGCGAAGGTTGTCCCATTAGAAATCTGAAGTATGGTGGAAACGAAGTTGTTTCCAGTACCCGTATCGAAGTTGTTCCCATCGCCAATACCCTTCTGATTTTACGATCAGCATAATCAATGTCTTCTTTAGTATATGCAGTAAGTAATCGTCCAATTGCGTCAAATAGAAGATCTAACGGACCACAAAACGAAGAAATTGCATTGATGCCACCACTGTTGTTGATAGTCTTTGGAACAAGCACCAACTCCGTTTCAGCGACTTGATTTTTTGGCAACTTGTATCGTTTATATGGAGAATAGGCATACATCCTAACCGATAATTCCTCATAGTGAACATCAAAATCTTCATCATAAATAACAAAGCTCAGATGAATAACAAAGCAAGAACAAAGCACCACAAGCCCACAGAGAACATTTAGTTTAAGAATACGTTGTACTTCCGTTACCGTTTTACAGGTGACACTGAGAAGATACAGAGAAAAGTTCCCACAATGTGTTGCATATGCCAAGGACAAGATCCGATCGACACTGCGCTCACCTCCCTTCTTGACTACAAAACTATACTCAAGGCAAACGAGAGCAAGGAACTGATCGAAAGACAGCATATGGGTCTCCAAAAATATAATGCAGCAATAACACATGTGTTATGAACGTAAACCACTATGCTTCTCTTCATAGAAAAACACAGGGTAGTGTGTATACAAAACTCAACCACGAACCACGCCATCAGCTCCGTATGCATCAGACGCATTGTCGTCCTTGTACCACTGGCGCGAAGTCGACGTTGGTGATAACCATTCAACAAATCCAGCCAAAGAATCAAGAGATCATGCACAAACCGCAAGCTAATATTTACGCGACTCTGACCTGTAGTTAGCCACTCCTTCGATGGTATACGCCACTCCTTCCATGGCACAAGCCACTCCACAAGCTCTTGTAAGGGACAAAAAATAGCCATATAGTTTGCTATTAAAACACTTGCCACTTGAACACGGATACATCGACTGTCCCAAAGTGACAAAATTGTTTTTGGCCACCCCTTTGTGACAAATTCAGTGTATGCCACCCTTAGACACACGATATGAGAGAGCCCACGTTTTGTAGGTGGTGATAAAACAAGGCCGTGCATCATAAACTCAACGCCACCTTCACAAGAAAACAAAATATTTGTTGGATCTTCGTGTCCACATGCCCAAGTAACAATATCTGTTGTTGAGGTGCTCACGTGGATTTCATCTTGATGTTTTGTCTTGTAGCTCAGATAAATATCTTTTCTTCTACACGTAAGGGCACAAGACGCATCTTTCACGTCTCTCACCACTTGATCTTCAATTAATTTCACTTCTTCTCTATCGTATACCTCGTGACGCACATCGTCGTATGCAAACTGACTTTCATCATCATTAGTGTCAGAAGGCGGATCACCCCATATCTTCTCGGAAAGATCGTCTTTACGTAGAAGAAACAAATTTTCATTGTGATACAAATTAATGTTGCAACTCGGATCTGGAGGCTTGCCGTTGATCTGAACACGTTTTGTTGGACTAGATTTTAGGTCTTTCACCTCTTGAAATCCAATGAAATCATTGCCCCAGTTGTGGAATAGGTCGTCATCTCCGCCAAAGACTTGATCTTCTTCTATCCCATATGAAAAACCTAGAACAAACAAGTCGGTGTTGGAAACAACATCATGGATGTCTTCATCCTCATCGTATCTATCGAAGATTGGATCTGTATCATCACAAAAATTGATGATTGAATATGAATCATTGTAGACATCAAAGGTTGGATCGTCATAGGAAACAAGTTCCATCTTAGCGAACTCATCGCGATTAACATCAAGGACGCGTTCGTGGACGATGTTCTTGTCAGGAACAAAACCATCTTCTGGTTCATAACGTTGTGAAAACTGGTCTTGGACTGCAAATTGCTGGGTAGATCTACGACTTGTAGCCCCAAAATTTCCCAGCGTCGCAAAGATAGTCTCACAAAGTTCTGCCCATTCTTCAACACGCCTTTCCTTGGCTTGAAGGTTATAGATATGCTCCGATGGCATGATTTCTCTGAAATCATTTGATAGAATCGTTTGTCTCTGATACCAACTGATGGAGAGGCGGAAGCGATAAACGAAGACACACGAAATATCAAAGGATTAGTGTGTAATCAGGTTTGAAATAAATGTAAAAGATCTACGTTTAAATCGATAGAGGTTGGGAATACTCTTCCCCGTGCTAATGAAAGCTCGTTAGAGATTGGGAATACTCTTCCCCGTGCTTGAAAGCTCGTTTAGCTATGAAAGCTCAAAGGTTTATTCAAAATCAAAGTTATGTTTACAAAAGCCCTAGAATAACTATTTATAGCTTACGTAGAGATCAATACGAATATTCTATATCCTAATCTAATAAGGATCTATAATTATCCTAAGATTAAAAGAAATCTAAACAAATACTTGCTTGACAAACACGTAAAGCCCAATAACGTGTTTGTCGTTAAAACCCAAATCCATACGGTGCGCTGCATAACCCTAGCACTCGTATCCTTCAGAACTTATATATGCGTTCCTTTGTCTCGGATCACTTTTGGAAAGCTTTCCTGCTTCCTCTGATCTTTTGAATCTTCAAGTTAGGCAACTTGACATCTCCCTTGATCCTCACGTAATGCAATCTCCCGAGTGCCACGTCAGCTTCCATACAGCTGATCCTTTCCCGCGTACAGTGTGTTAAACACATCTCCGCTGTGACAGAAATCCTGAGCTTACAATCTCCTTCTTTTTAGCTGAATGTGACAACTCAAGCAACCTGCAAGAAATACTTCAAACAGCAAACATATCCAGAACCACCATGCCAATGAATATCATAGTGCCATTCAATAAATTCATAACATCAAAAGCACAATAGTTCAACAAGTCATGACAGACCCATCAGGATTCAAAAGTCTTTGGAAAAAAAAAACTGGAGCTGCCCAGTTCAAAAAAGAACGAAACAGAGAAAACCAAAGCACAGAAACAAACAAGGCTGATTAGTCATCGGCACCGGTCTCTGCTCTCTCGATCGAAGCCTCCTCATCATAGGAATCGTCATACACAGGTTCCGAAGGATTCTCGTCATCAGAGTCAGACATTGGTTGTCTGATTGGTCTATCCGTCGTCAGAGTGAACCCGTAATCTCCCCCTGCTTAAGTGCACATTAAGATAAAAACCAACAGAGTATGGCAAGTTAACACCCATAAGGCACTTGAAATTATGACTGAGACGAGCGAACTTACCTTTGACTATGCTTTGAATGCGACGAATGAACTTGGAGAGCTCATCGAGATCTCCCTGGAGAGATGGAAGCCATTCAGGTTCGACATTTCCTGAACCACGACCTGCCTTAGGATCCATGGTGATTTTCAGTGGATGTCCCTCCAGCTCTCCGTCACCACGATGAGAGGGAACAAGTCTCTGAAATCGCAACAGCTGGTGAATCAAGTTGGAAAACGGCAGAATCCGATCAACTGGAGTTGGATGTTGGGCAACATTCATGATTTGGTCATAGACCATTTGACCAAAGTTGAACTCCTTGTTTAGCATGAGAGCATGAACAAAACGGATTCTGTCTTTCACCATGGTTTTCTTGTTTGTTGTGGGCATCCAATTCCGACAACATAGACGATAGAGAACTCCAGCCCTCGTAGACAAATGACATGACCGGAGACCAATCCACTGGGATCTTGTCATTTCTGTAAGAGCTCTAACAACCTCCTGCAGATCACTTGTATTCCAATCTCCACTGACATCATCTTCAGGACGAATCATTCCGATTGATAAGTGCAGGTGAGAATTCAAACATCAAACCTCGTATGAACACAAAAGTTGTACCATGGCGAGTCTCTAAGTCCCCAAGATTTGCATAGAATTCTTTGACAACCTTCAGACAATAGGGCTCAATATCCAACACAGTGTACATCATACCCGACCACTTGAGTACTTGTCTTACACTCTCGAGTTTTGGATCCGTCAAGGGCATAATCATCTGAGTATGGAAATTTCGCAGATCAAAGGATTCATACCGTACAGCTGCCAGACGAGACGCGAAATTCCGGTGAGGCTTTTGCAGTGGTTGTTTCATGTCGGGATGTAGCTTGAACCATGCCTTGTACAGCATGTGATTCTCATCACATCAAAGTTCCCAATCCGAGAACTCATAGTCGGCACCAGCTTCCCGAGGATTCGTGGAACCACCAGTTTCAGACGAGTGTTCTTCTTCAGTTGCATGAGTGCTAGACTTCTCGGAAGCAGATGATGTCTTCTCGGTGGACTGAGGCTCCCACTGAACTTCCAGTCGATTATCTTCGAGGTCGTGTACCACCACGGGGGCCTTGCCTTCACGACGTGTGGGATCTCGGATACGAAGGAGTGCAGATGCTAGGGTTTCGGAGTCATCTGGGACGGATCGATGCACACGAACGGCTTCAAGTAAGGCTTTTCTGGTTTGACCGCGAGTACGAGATGGGATCATCGTGGAGCTTGAGAGAAACTTCTTTAGGGTTTTGCTCTTGAGACAGATTTGGGGACAGGGTGACACATGAATCGTCTCTTCTAGACTTATAAAGAGGCGGCAACCCTAATAGCACTCAGATAAACGAGTTAGACAGTTTGGGCTTTTAGAGGCCCAGTATGATTCAATCATTGCAATTAGTAAACACGCAGCACAAAACACGATTTTTACGGCCCATGATATGTATATCAGAACAAAGAATAAGATTTCAACTTAGACTTAGCATCCTTGACACAGAACCATGAGTACCCCATGTTTGTGAGACGAACCATAACCATCATTTATTGAGAATCAACCTACATATGAACAACCAACCACTACTACCACACTTGATACGAGCCTACCTCAGCTGATGAGCTATGGATCGTACCGGGAAGTGCCATTGCAAGCTTGACCTCCCATCACACACAACATAAAAATTTTAGGTAAAGTACCTCAACTTACAGGCTCATATATGCAGCAAAACACTCAGCTGAGTCGCTTTTACACATCTGATCAAAACACGGTTAGTTCCAGCAATACCAAAGACTAGTCATTCCACATAAGACGTGGTTTTTTTATTTATGTCACGAATGACCCGACCTTTGTTTAGCACCAATTACTTCAAGAGAGAAAACACACACTAAGAGGTCTGAGGTATTGTGGATCACCAATATGCAGCAACACTCAGCCGAGCTGCTTTCACATACGGTGAAACACCAAGAGTGTTCATATGTTATCACTTGTTGAACCACCCCTTTTTTTATTTTTTTGTTTTTTTTTTAAATCAGACCTCATGGTGATTTTCGTCTCTGCCTAATCACAACAGTGATCTGTACCAGATGCAAATTGGTGTAACAACCAGATCCAGACAGAGTGTTGATCAGTGTAGGGCTTACACTTAACACTCGACTCCATTTCAATTCAGTACAGGTCTGCCGGACATAAAACAAGTTCTTATCCGAACAGTGATCAAGATCAAAATCTAAATGTTTTGCATCCAGTTCCAACTTGAGTGTTCTTCTTTTAAGACGTTTCTCATGGACTGACTGTACAATGATTCTACCGAAACAGATTACGCTTGACTTTCCTGTAAGGGTTTTATAAAAAGTTGTCGTCTGCGATGGAAAGTTCTCTTTCTGCAACAGCCCTCCCCCAGCGTCCTGCATTTATTGCTCACATATACCCAGCGCTTTTCTGAGATACAGAAAGCTATTGAGATCAAGGGGTTTAGTGAAAATATCAGCAAGTTGATTCTCAGATGCTA
Organism: Alliaria petiolata; assembly: GCA_020283515.1. Lineage (NCBI taxonomy): Eukaryota > Viridiplantae > Streptophyta > Magnoliopsida > Brassicales > Brassicaceae > Alliaria > Alliaria petiolata. Next base: position 298,721,310 of record JAHZTW010000001.1, read on the forward strand.
CATGTTCAATCACAACAAGTTTTTCCTCAACTAGTTCTCTAACAAAGTGATGCCTAATATCAATATGTTTAGTTCGTGAGTGTTGAACAGGGTTTTTCGATATATCAATAGCACTTTTGTTATCGCAATGAACGAGCATGGAACCTATTTGGATGTTGTAATCTGCGAGCATCTGTTTCATCCATAGTAGCTGAGTACAACAGCTCCCAAGTGCGATGTATTCAGCCTCTGCCGTGGAGAGGGATACACAGTTCTGCTTCTTGCTGTGCCATGACACCAAGTTGTTTCCAAGGAAGAAACATCCACCTGAAGTGCTCTTGCGGTAATCAAGGCATCCAGCCCAGTCAGCATCACAAAAATCTGCAAGATTTTCATTAGTGTCTTTAGTAAAATATATGCCGAAATCTAATGCACCTTTCACATATTTGATAATGCGTTTCACGGCACTCAAATGAGACTCTCGTGGTGATGCCTGATATCGAGCACATAACTCCACACTTAGACAGAGATCCGGTCGGCTAGCCGTAAGATACAACAAGCTACCGATCATAGCTCTATAAAGTTTTTCATCCACTGTTGACCCGTCATTATCGCGAGATAGCTTGTTTGTGGTGCTCATGGGAGTTCTCGCTGTCTTGCTAGTGTGCATATCGAACCTCTTTATCAAATTTCTTGCATAAGTGCCTTGCGACACAAATATCCCATCATTTAACTATTTCACTTGTAAACCCAAGAAGTAATTTAACTCTCCAACCATGCTCATATCGAATTCCCGAGTCATAGTAGACACAAACTTTTGGACCAACTTGTTGCTAGTACTGCCAAAGATTATATCGTCCACATAAATTTGGACAATGAGCAACTCCTTTTCTTTTGATCGGATAAACAGAGTTTTATCAACAGAGCCTCGGATAAACCCAAGAAGTAATTTAACTCTCCAACCATGCTCATATCGAATTCCCGAGTCATAGTAGACACAAACTTTTGGACCAACTTGTTGCTAGTACTGCCAAAGATTATATCGTCCACATAAATTTGGACAATGAGCAACTCCTTTTCTTTTGATCGGATAAACAGAGTTTTATCAACAGAGCCTCGGATAAACCCAAGAAGTAATTTAACTCTCCAACCATGCTCATATCGAATTCCCGAGTCATAGTAGACACAAACTTTTGGACCAACTTGTTGCTAGTACTGCCAAAGATTATATCGTCCACATAAATTTGGACAATGAGCAACTCCTTTTCTTTTGATCGGATAAACAGAGTTTTATCAACAGAGCCTCGGATAAACCCAAGAAGTAATTTAACTCTCCAACCATGCTCATATCGAATTCCCGAGTCATAGTAGACACAAACTTTTGGACCAACTTGTTGCTAGTACTGCCAAAGATTATATCGTCCACATAAATTTGGACAATGAGCAACTCCTTTTCTTTTGATCGGATAAACAGAGTTTTATCAACAGAGCCTCGGATAAACCCAAGAAGTAATTTAACTCTCCAACCATGCTCATATCGAATTCCCGAGTCATAGTAGACACAAACTTTTGGACCAACTTGTTGCTAGTACTGCCAAAGATTATATCGTCCACATAAATTTGGACAATGAGCAACTCCTTTTCTTTTGATCGGATAAACAGAGTTTTATCAACAGAGCCTCGGATAAACCCAAGAAGTAATTTAACTCTCCAACCATGCTCATATCGAATTCCCGAGTCATAGTAGACACAAACTTTTGGACCAACTTGTTGCTAGTACTGCCAAAGATTATATCGTCCACATAAATTTGGACAATGAGCAACTCCTTTTCTTTTGATCGGATAAACAGAGTTTTATCAACAGAGCCTCGGATAAACCCAAGAAGTAATTTAACTCTCCAACCATGCTCATATCGAATTCCCGAGTCATAGTAGACACAAACTTTTGGACCAACTTGTTGCTAGTACTGCCAAAGATTATATCGTCCACATAAATTTGGACAATGAGCAACTCCTTTTCTTTTGATCGGATAAACAGAGTTTTATCAACAGAGCCTCGGATAAACCCAAGAAGTAATTTANGAATGTCTGTATCCCTCACACTCATGACATTGGAGGTCCTTCTTTCTGTTCACGCGATCTCCATCCGATCGTTGTCCTCTATCACCATCATTTCTTTGAAGTCTCTTAAATATGCGATTATGTCCCTTCTCAACACGTTTAACCATCTTATTGAAGTTTCTTGCCATCAAGCTCAGATTTTCCTCAATCTGCTGAACTCTTCCCATTTCACCTTTAGCTGTGAATGCAATACCTTTTGGCACCACGGGTTCTTCTGCTGCAGTTTCCATTTTTTCAGCTTTAAGCATTCCAAACAGATGGTCAAATTTCAGATCATCAGTATTCATGGAGTATTTCAGAACAGCTTTGTGAGCAGCAAACTTTGATGGCAGACAACATAGCAATTTCTTGACCAATTTCTTCTCTTTGTATTTTTCCCTAAGACTGACGCCTCGTTAGCAATAGTACTGATTTTAGCAGTGAAACTTGCAACGGATTCGTCCTTGTTCATCCTGAGATTTTCGAACTGAGACGTCAAGTGGTCAATCCTAGTTCTTCTCACACTATTATCACCTTCAAAATGATTAACCAGAGTATCCCAAGCTTCTTTTGCAGACTCACATCCTTGGATAATTTTGAATTCATCTAATCCAACAGCTGAGAAAATTGCAGTGATAGCTTTGGAATTAAATTTTGAAGCATTTTTGTCTTCTTCAGTCCATCTTCCTTTGGGTTTGAGTGCAGTTGTCACACGTGGTGGCACCGTTTTGTCTTCTGACATCTTCTCTTCAATTAGGATGGTTGGAGCTGTCCAACCGTCTACAACTGCGGTCCATGCATCTTCATCGATGCCTCGAATGATGTGTCTCATCCTAGCCTTCCAGTGTCCGAAGTTTCCGGCATCAAGCACAATCGGTTTTTGGACTGCAATCAGTTCCTTCATGGTATCCATTCTTGTCTCAAGATCTCAACCTGAAAAATAGATATACTTATCTATGCGCTGACCCGCTCTGATACCAAATGTAGAACCAAGGAATACCACAATACTGATTGAATAATAGACACACGATGAACTGCAAACTCAATTTGCTCTTTATTAGAAATCTCTTAATCAACCTTTACAGACTTGATTAATCAGGATTACTTGACACTACTATGTGTAGTTCAACACTGACCGATCCCAAAATCTACCCACCACAGCAACAGCTGTGTTCACTCACCGAGAAACCTAAATCTCACTTAGTCTCTCAAGATGCTACCCGTGTTTCCCTTAGAGTGCTAACCCTAGCACTCGTATCCCTCATAACTTATATATGCGTTCCTTTGTCTCGGATCACCTTTGGAAAGCTTTCCTGCTTCCTCTGATCTTCTGAATCTTCAAGTTAGGCAACTTGACATCTCCCTTGATCCTCACGTAATGCAATCTCCCGAGTGCCACATCAGCTTCCATACAGCTGATCCTTTCCCGCGTCCAATGTGTTAAACACATCTCCGCTGTGACAGAAATCCTGAGCTTATACAAGGCTTTGGCAAAAACATAGCTCAGAGAGCAAGTTCTTGCTCAAAGCAATATCGACATGTGCTTTAAGAACAATAAGTTTCTGAATTAGTCTAGATCGACCAGAATTACACCATGTTATCTTGAAGAAGCTGAGCTTAGGTGCATCATTTCAGTTGATTGCCTAGTCATATCTCTAAAAACTAGCCATGCAAAATAGAGTTTTAAAACTGTAATGGTCTTTGATACAATGTAGACATGTGAGAGGCTGCTATCTTCAGATTTGGGGAGCTTTATCTCAAGCTCAACTAGTTTTGGACATGCTTTTATCAGGAACTCCACTGCCTTGTTGCTGTTTGTTGGAGAAGGCCTATCCAGCTTCAGATTCTTCAACCTAAATGTCATGTCTTCCTCAACAAGGTTATGATAAGCAAGGGAGAGACTCACCAAGATTGAAGAGGTGAAAAGACAGCTTGGCAGACTGTATGCCGAAATTTTTTCAATTGACATTTCTCTAACCCTTCTAGAGATTGCATCTGCGATCCAACTTTCCAATGAGCTTTCAGGGTTATTCACACCCACAAGACTTAATTTGTCTAAATCAAAAGATTCCAAAGACTGCAGAAAACAACCAACTTAACTACTATCAAATGTTCCATATTATCATCTTCAACTTCATCAGCAACATTTTTTTTTAAAACACTGAACTTCTGAGCATGTATCACTTTCTCCAAGATAGTCGAATATGCTATTGACATCTATTCGTTTTTGATAATTGAGATTATTAATCACAATTTTATGTTCATGAATATTGTTTGGCTCATCTTCCAAATTCATTGATTTGACATCTCCTGAACAAATTTGGCACTGTTGTCTTTTGATAATCATTAAGAGTTCAAACAAAAAATATCTAATTTATCGATTAATTAATATTTCTATAAAATAATAAAATTTTGAAGTTCCAATATTATTAATTTATAGAGGTTTCACTGTAGGTTGAGAAGTCTGATGCATCAAGATGGATTGTTGGATGAGTTTTCCAGAGGTTCTTCCACTGCCTAGTAACTAGGCTCGTCAAGATGTATTTGGAGTTGGAAGATACGAGAATATTTTGGTCAAGAGGTGTTTGGGTAGATTGGAAATGGTGAAAAGAAAAAAAACAGGAGAGAGATCAGGGGATTGATTTAGTAGTTACACAAAATCAGGAAGATATTTAACCGAATGTGAGCTTTAAGTTATTCTAAAATATTGAAATGGCTCATGTGAGGTTAGTACTTGTAACCGGAGCAGCAACGTCTAACGTTTCACAAGCTTGGATCATGTGAGGTAGAGATTTCTGCCGTTTTCTTCTGTGATCCACCTCCCTATCACATTTTCTTCTGTGATCCACCTCCCTGTCACGTTTTCTCTCCCACTCCCTATCACCAAATCCATAATACAAATGGTAGGTGAGTTTCATATAAAAGAAATATGTGAAAGAGGCATTGTTCTATGTTGTAACCTCTCAAAGTAAGGGTGGTCATGGTAGGCATCATCCCCTAGACGTTTTCTTGTGTGATGTCGATACACCTCCCTGTCATGTTCCTTGCTTCTCTCCCACTGCTCATGGTCCCTATCCTGCCCCTTCACTTTGTCTTTTTCTTTACTTCTAGAAGAGCCCTCCTCATTGTCAATCATTTCCCTCTACACAACAAAACAACTCGAAGATCAATGCAACATAAAACCCTCAGCAACAACGAAGGCAACTATGGCTCTGTAAACCCTAAATGTAAAATCAGGTTGATTCTAGAAATTGAAGAAAGAAAGAACCTTTTGGATCTGTTCTGTGGTGATGTTAGCATGCGGAATCGAAGGAAACCATCAGAAACATTTGAGGAGACTGCTGCATCTTCTTTACTAACTCCTCCTCGCTGAACAAACCAAAACCCTAGTTTCTTATCCTCTGAAATCCTCCAAATTTTACCAAACAAAGATTGATCAAGATTATAGATTATCCTTCAATTTCTTACTTGGATTCTTCTGGATGTCGACGAGGTCTCCTGAGGCTTTATGACCAAGACTGTATCCAATTTTATGATGCTCGAAGATACACATGAGGCAGCGACTGATGCAAATCTATCTCCAAACGAAAATTTTGATGTCGGAGAAGAAGAAGACTTCGATGATAGTGAATTTCTAGAGGAGGAGACAGAAGATGGAAAATAGTACCACGAACAGGTTAAGGATTACTTTTCTTTGTATATTAGACCTTACAGAAAAAGGTTAGGGAGCTAACATGCCCCGAGTCAACTGAAGAAAATTTGAGATAAGAAAATGCACTAGTTAGGGCCTGGGGTGGGGTATTAGGAATTTACTTGAGACGGTCTTTGACACAAGTAACTAATGTTTCTGTTAGATTTTTATTTTGAATTCGATTTACTTGAGATGGTCTTTCTCTCCTTCTCTTAACGCGAAACCCTAATTTATACTAAAGCCGTCACTTAGATAGAATTGAAGGTATCTGAATGATAAATTCTTTGAAATTATAACTTTTGATAGAATTGGGATATTTCGGTGTGGAAATAATTAATTTTTGTTGTTTAAGTTATTTGAGATTTTTGTAGTTATGAAATGAAACCTTTTTTGAGCTTATAATTTGTGGGCGTCACATATATATATATGATTTTTAGCTTCAGAATCTGCGGTACATTTACAGTTCCTACTTCCCATTTTCAATTTTCAGAAGTTAGACTGAGCTAGAGTCCTGTGTATCACAAATTCTGCCTTTGTGTCACCTAAATATCCAGTTTATATAGAAGTTCTAGTATTATCATAAACGTAAGATAAGTTATCTATCTTTTTTTTTTGTGGGTTCTGATTATTCGTAATCATTTGGGGTGTTTTTTTTGGTTTTATAAATCATATTGGTTAGACGTAAGTTAACTTTTTTTTCTTTTAAAATTATCAGGACGTCAAAATGATAAACGTCAGGAACGATGTCGTTTGCTTAGACTTTCCGAACCAAGGCCATCCAAACGGTAGAACAGTTGCTACTGTTAACAATAATACTAATACAGGTTAGTGTTATAATCTATTGGTCAAGAAAATTAAAACGTTTTGATTTCACAAGCACTAAGATATATCCTTTCTTCCACACCAGTGGCGGAGCCAGAACTTTTTTCTTTCGGGGGCAAAAAAAATTACCAAAAATGGTTACAAATATATTGTACGTTCACTAATAATTTGAAATCTTTTTATCACGGTTTCATTTTTTACATCTTTAAATATTTTTTTTGATAAAACAAAGAAGACAATCAATTAAAAAAACTGATTGCCAATACAATTTTGTATCATTCGTTAATAGAGATTTTTCAATTAACTAGTGAAAATAACAAAATAAAAAATAAATATATTCTAATTCATTGATTGTAAATATAAAGCTTATATTTTTCTATGAGTTGAAATCATGTCATATCTAATTTAATAAAAACTTAAAACATATTCTAAAAAGATTAAAAAATTAAAAAATATAATGAAATTTAAGGTAATTAGGTGAGATGTTTTAATTGTTTTAATTTTTGTGAATAATAAAAAAAAAAAAAAAAAGCCATAGACAATGAAAAGGAATGACCAAGAGAAGGATTTGTAGAATTTGATTTTTTTTTATCAGCTAATAATTAATTGAAACTAGTTAAAATGATGAATTATTCATTTTTGTATATTGAATGGGCTTAAACTAAAACTGAGCTCAAAACCAAAATAAAATCAACTACTCAATTTAAATATGTTTTTTCATGTTTTTGATATTTTTTATGGGATCAACAAATTTTTGTTGATGGGGTCATAAATAATTTTAAGCAAAAATAAATATTTAATTTTTTTAATTAAGTGGGGTCAGCTAACCCCACTCTCCCTTTGACTGCCTCCATCCCTTCCACTGTCAAAATATATAACAGAACACATAACAATCAAAAGGATTAAAACTTTATCAATTCCCATAATATGTAACATACCATAAGAAACATACTTGGCAACTTAGACATCATGTACGTAGTTGCTGATCATGTCGACATCATCATCTGTTGGGCACATAATAGCCCTTTAAAAAAAAAATCAAGACATCTGATTGATCTGAATCTTCATAAGTTGTTCTTACTATTGATTGTATATAGGATCACTTGACTCGGTTATCAAAAGTTCTCTAAGAATATCGATTTCAACATCTCCAGTGTTTGGTTCATTATTTTCCCATCATCCAATATCTCATCTGAAAACTTTTTTTAATCTCTTCTGCCTCGTGTTCACTGATATTTGCTAGAAGAAGCCTCGTGTTTTTGGTGAGCTTCAGAACCTTGCAATGCTCTCAAAAATAAGACGAAGTCATATTACTCCCTCCATTGATTACTCGCATCTCATATCTCTCCCACAACCCACAAGTTTTCCACCACATTAATTGTCGCTTAAACTGTCATCCAACAATGTTTTGCTCATCCCTTTGATATATTCACTATCATCGACCATTAACCCTAAAGCATAACAATGCTTCTCTGATAGTTGGATTTGGATATACAACACCATCAGCTGTTCGAATTACAACATAATTTCGTGGTCCTCCTTCAAAGATCTTTACAAACTTTTTGTTTCTTAGTTTTAAATAATCTCTTTGGCTAAGATCTGTAGGTAATGGGGACTTACGAAAGGCCATGATTCGCCTTAACGAAAAGCAAATTAGGTTTAGGCCCAAGCACAAAGTTACTCATTTGATATAAATAAAAAATGAGCAAGACTATAAAATAGACATATATATGGCTCCAGGATATATTACACATGCATGGTATAACTAGGTTCTTCTCTTTCATTTTTACAATGTATCAATTTTATTTTTTCCATGATATAGAAATTTAAGAGTATACGAATAATAACACACAGATTATAATATTAATTTTATATTGAAATAATGAAGTATAAAGAACCTTTTTGGTTAACTATTTCTGGTTGGTTGTTAAGTTGTAACTGTTGCATGATCTTGTCCAATTCTTTCCTACAAACTTAATCTCTCACAAAGTTGGATTTTGGTATCCATAATTAAGTAAAAACTTAATTTCTCAAGAATCTCTAAGTTGGATTTTGTTATCCACAAGTACGCGTTTACTACGCGTTTTTGGGGACAAATGGGTCGAGTTTAGGTTTCGCAGACTATTAAGACTATTCGTTCTTTAACCCAATCCAATAATAAATAAGACATAGTATAATATTTTAAAATGTATAAATGCATAAGTGAATAATTTGGTTTTTGATTTTCACTTACATAAGGCTTTAACGATCTTAACGGTTGACGCTACGTAATAATAATATGGTGGATGGAAAAAAAAAAATACAATAAAAGAGAGTATACGTACTCTATTACTCGGCCAAGTGAAGAATAAGAAGAAACAGAGAGTAGATTAATGTTAAATAAAAGAACCATTAGAAGTCTATAATTATATTTTTTGTGTAATCAGGGTATAAATCAAGGTTTTTAACCCCTGAAACGAGCAAAGATGTATACAATAATTACAACTAGGAGCATAATGATAGCTATGTAGGGGGGGTACATGGGCATTGAAGCTAAGTAAGCTGAGACAACAACGAGTAAGAAGGAGAGACGATCTAAAACGAAAGCAAGAACCGGGCGAGTTCGGGGAAACACCGCGTTGGCCAAGAGGAAGAGCGAGAAAGCCGCCTGATTGAGGAAGCATTGGATATGGATGCTGGCGCTGAGGTTTGGACGCTGAGACCATGTTGATGTGTAGCTTAGGCCACAAGCAAAGAAATAGTTTAGGACGCATAAGCTTATACGGTCCATAGCGTGGAACTCATGTGGAAGTGGGCCGTGTGGTAGTACTGATTCCATTGCCACAAACTCGTTCCCTCGATACCACGGAACCGTAATTGGAGGAGACGGTGGTGGAAGTGGGTGGATCAACGGAAAGCGAATGGCCCGGTTCCTCTGAGTCGACTCGTGAGACAGAGGATTCGGGTTACATTGCTGTTCTGGTTGGGTTGCGTGATCTGGAGACGACGACGGAGGAAGCCTCACCGGAACTTGAGGATTCAGGTTGTTTTGACCCTGTGGAGGCCTCGGGTTACTGTCTTGTTCTGGTTGGATTTGGTGAGCCGGAGAAGGAGGAGTCTGATTGCTCTGACTTGGTGGTGGAGTTGAGTGTGCCAGCAACTGAGAATCCATTTGGATAACTGGTAATGGAGGATTTGCTGGTGTTGGGTCACTCGCTCCGGGAATGGGAGCTAAGGCTTCGAATACAAAAAACATAAGCAGAAAAATCATAATTGAGGAAGTTTGGATCTTCCTTCTGTCTCTGTCTCTCTCTTTATGTAATGACTAGGAGGGAAACAGCGGTAAATAGTAATCATTTGTCCAACCTTTAGTGGAACATATCTCAATCCAGCTACCACATATATCTTTCTTTGGCAAAATGGTTTAAATGGCTCTCCGGGTAATTTCTCTTCATCCAAAACGTGGAAGTCGCTTAATCCTTTCAATCTAACAACAGTCAATTGGCACAAATCAGTTTGGTTTAAGGGGCGCATTCTGAAACACGCTTTCCACATGTGGGTCGTTGTTAGGGATAGGCGCTTCAACCGTCGTTGCCATCTACTTCTTCTGATCCTTCTGCTGATGAAGGCTTCATCTACAACTGGTTCAATTACATTCAGCGGTAACTTCCTTCTTCAGGCTCGATTACAGGATTTCACACCTTGCTTCAAACGAGTTTCACTAGTCTTGTATCTTCTCTTTTCAATATTGTTGTATCCCTCTCTTTTTCATCTTACCAAACTCATTGTACTTTAAAAGTCCCCGGTTAAAAAAAAGGAGACAAAAGACGAATAATGAAGTACTTTATTAAAGAAAAAAAAAAGGTTTAAGCCCAAGCACAAAGTTACTCATTTGAAATAAATAAAAAATGAGCATATGGTTTCAGGATATAATGTTAGACATACATGGTAAAAACATAACTAAGNCCTCACTCACACGGTTCCGCAGAGGACTTCCCGGAAGGTCACCCATCCTAGTGCTACTCCAGCATAAGCACGCTTAACTCTGGAGCTCTCTTAGGGTAAGTGACCGGAAAAGGTAAGTGCACTTTAATGATATAGGTAGCCAAATCAATCCATTTAAACTTATTCAAATGGGCCGCACCCGGATCGTTACAGAAACAGCGGTAATCATTTGTCCAACCTTTAGTGGAACGTAAATGCCATTTCGTGGAAACTTCGTGGACGTCTATTACGCGATTATTTCTCAGGCGTTCCACTTCCTAATTTCCTTACCTATCGTTTTCGTCCCTTCTCTGTCGTTTTCGTCCCTTTTCTGTCGTTTTCGTCCCTCTCTTTGACTTTTTAGTATTCAAAAAGTCTTTGACTTTTTGTTTTTGTTTTAGGCAAAGGTCTCTTTAATTTGTTAAATTATGTACATGTTAAATTGTATGCTGCAGTTCTAATACACATATAATTGTAAATCATGTAAGCAAATACAATATATATATATATATAGTTACCAAAAAATCAAATATTTTTTTGGCAAAAAAAATATAATATATATTTAAAATGTAATTGGGTGTCATTTTGAAATTTTTAAATATGATTACTAGCTATTTTACAGATTTTATGTGTTAATAATTTTAGTTTGAAGGTTTATAATGGTATAAAAATACCACGGAGGTTTTTTTTTTTTTTGTCAGCATACCACGGAGGTTTGAAGTATAAGTGGATGTCATCAAAATATTTTTTATACAATTTTTCTTTACAAAAAGTGAATTTGCCACATAATCTATTTGCATAAAAAATAAATAACATAACATCTTTGTTTTGCTAAATTAAGTGAGTAACCATAACTATGAAAAAAAAATCCAAAAAAAATCCCTTCAAACATGTTTCATTCTATATATATAGAATACATAAAATGAAATAGTATACAAAAAATAATATTTCACTCTATAATACATTAATTTATTTGTTCTATATAGATGTATGCAAATATTATATTGTTCTATTTACTATAATTTCTATAGTACTTATATCCAAAATCCAAAATATTAAACCTTAAACCAAAAAAAAAAATATTAAACCCTATAAAAAAAATTCAAATCTTAAAAAAATTGTGTATTTTCATAATATTGAAATAGTTACTATATATTATGGTGTCCATAGAAAAAAAGAAAAGAATACAAACTAAATTTTTTACTTTTCAATAATCCCATTGGCTTTCAATCCTTCAAGGATCTTTACAAACATTTTTTTTTTTTACTTATAGATAATCTCACTGGCTTTCAAAGTAGATCTGCGGGTAATGGGGGGACTAAAGATCCATATAAGAATTACTGAAGGCCATGATTCGCCTTAACGAGAAGCAAATTAGGTTTAGGCCCAAGCACAAAGTTACTCATTTGAAATAAATAAAAAATGAGCATATGGTTTCAGGATATAATGTTAGACATGCATGGTAAAAACATAACTAAGTTCTTCTCTTTCATTTTTACAATATCCCCTATATATTAATTGAGAAACATTTTTACAGAGTAGGTTTACTTTTTGAACTATTTACAGTGGTGCCATTTTGCTGATGTGTCACCATCACAATTATTCTCCCATTATTTTAATACAAATTTCTTTTTTTGATTAAACTAATTACATTATATGGTTTTAACCATTTATTACTTTTAACTACTTTTAATATGCCCACAAAATCATGTTTTAATTTTCTGATTTTTAAAAATCGAATTTTCTGTTATGTGATAATTTATGATATGAAATATAACTTATACACATTTTATTATATACACAATACTATTTTTTTCTTAGATATTTGTGGAAAAATATGTTTACAATAAAAAAACTTAGATATGTGTGATTTCAATACAAAAAATTAGAAAATCATAACAAATCCCCTATATATTATTTGAGAAACATTTTTATAAAGTAGACTTATTTTTCGAAATATTTACAATGGTGCCATTTTGCTGATGTGTCACCATCACATTTATTCTCTCATTTTTTAATACAAATTTTCTTTTTTCATTAGACTAATTACATTATATGCCTTTATCCATTTATTACTTTTATAACCAGAAAATTATGTTTTAATTTTTGGATTCTTTAAAATCGAATTTTAGGTTATGTGATGATTTATAATATACATCATATTATACAATACTTTTCTTAAAAATGAATAAAACAATAGTTTTGAAAAATATTATTTAAAAAAATATAATTTATACACAAATTATGATATACACAATACTTTTTTTTGCTTAGACAGAAAATATGTTTACAATAAAAAAGAATTAGATATGTTTGATTTTAATAAAAAAAAAAAAAAAATTATAACAAATTAAAACATATTTTCTAGGTTACAATAAAAAATACTACGATATGTATGATTTTAATATATAAAAAGATTGAACTAAAATATTTACTATAGTTTAATTTTTAAATTATACAAAACTAAATAAATAATAAATTATTCACCCTGCGCAGGGCGCATGTTATCACCTAGTATATATATATATATATATCAATTTTTTGTTTCCAAGATAAGGAAATTCAAGTGTACGAATAATAACACACAGATAAGTAAGGCTTGGCGATCTTAAAGGTTGACACTAGGTAATGATAATATGGTGGATTTTAGTTTATATAGCACCTGGCACCTGCCATAAATCAAACACTATTACTCGGCTCGGACAAATGAAGAATAAGAAGAAACAGAGAATGGAAATGTCAGAAGAAAAAAAAACCACTACAAGTCTATCTGTCGATAATTTTAGTTTTTGTAAATTTAGGGTAACGTCAAGTGTTACCCCTGAAACGAGCAAATATGTAGACAATAGCTAAGTAAGCTGAGATGATAACGATTAGTAAGAACACTCAAACATATCGCACCTGCCACCAATCAAACACTATTACTCGGCCAAGTGAAGAATAAGAAGAAAGAGAGTGGAATGTAAAATAAAATAACCATATATCATAATTAAGTCTATAATTATAGTTTATGTGTAATCAGGTCAAAATTCAAGTTTTTTAACTCCTGAAACGAGCAAAGCTGCAAAGGTGTATACAATAATTACAACTAGGAACATAATGATAGTAACGCGGGGAGGAAACATGGGCATAGAAGCTAAGTATGCTGAGACAACGATTAGATAGAAGGAGAACGATCTAAAACGAAAGCAAGAACTGGGCGAAGAGGAAAGAGAGAAAGCCGCCTGATTGAGGAAGCATTGGATATGGATGCTGGTACTGAGGTTTGGGCGTTGAGACCATGTTGATGTGTAGCTTAGTCCACAAGCAAAGAAATAGTTTAGGACGCATAAGCTTAATTAGACGGTCCATTGAGTGGAATTCATGTGCAAGTGGGCCGTGTGGTGCTGATTCCATTGCCACAAATTCTGTATGAAAAAATATATATTCTGCTGAGATTTGGACCATTACAAAGGAGGAAAGAAATAGAGAAGCGAAACAATATATATTTTCTTCGTTGTAAATTATACTCTTTAGTGAAGATAGTAATAGTATTGTGTTTGTGAATGAGAGAAACACAAAGAGTTTTAGAGAGATGAAGTTGGAGAGAGAGAGAATCCGAATTCTTCTTCTCTCATTATTCTTGTCTACACAACTTCTTTTTATTTTTTTTTCTCTATATTCCTCGAAATTGTTATTATTTATCTTTACAATTTATTTCTGCATCTCTTTTTTTTTTTAACCTATTTTCTGCATCTCTTCCTCTCATCCATCTTATTCTTCTGATTACCATTATTTCACTCATTCTTATTCCACTCATCATTATTTTTCTTATTCTATTTATTTCTCTCATGAACCACCATTTAAACCTTTGAGGTTCCAACGAAACTTTTCGAAGTTGTCCACTTTCGTCACATATCAAAGAAAGGGTGGAAGGGAGGACTTGATAGATCTGAAAATGAGATAGACAGCATTGCATTTTGTTATGATTTGTTGACGAAGTTTATGAAATAGACAACATTGCATTGAGTTTGGGTTAATTTTTTATAAATGTAAAAATATAAGATATACTTTCTTTTGTTAACATATACTATAAGATAAAAAAAAAAACATATACTATACGTTATACTTTATCAATATCATTTTATCATTATATTAAAAACGCGTAAAATATAATGTCATATTTGTTGTGAATAAAGAGAAGAAACAAGAGAAGAGATAGAAGGAATTGATGTTGATGTGTTATTCCAATGAATAAGAGGTACTTTATATAGGAGTACAAGAGATGATTTTACTTGGTGATAAAGTAAAACCTAATGGGCTTATGTGCTTATAATGGACATCACATAATAATTCATAACACTCCCCCTTGATGTTCATTATACAAAAATATTTCCTAAAGCGCGTATGATGCTGCCTCGTTAAAAACCTTACTAGGAAAACCCAATGGGAAAAACCATAGCTAAGAGAAAAAGAGTGCAGCGCGTATTAACTCCCTCTCATGAGTACATCACGTGAGATCTTTGAGATGAGGCAATCCAATATGATGAAATAGCTTCTTGAAAGTAACGCCTTGGTAAATCTGTCTGTCGAATCTTCACTTGAATGTATTTGTAGAATTCTTACATCGCCATTCTTCTGCAGTGCATGAGTCTTGCTAATGATTCGTCTTGATCATTCTCTTTGTTTCACTTGTTCTCATTAAAGTATGACAAATACTTTAGAAGGGTGATAGACTTTCATCTTTACATTTCCCTTTAGATGTCTATCATTTGCGTGTTCTTTGTTGCCTCGTTAAAACCTTTCATGGAAAAACCCAGTGGGATAAAAACCGTGATAAGGAAAAAGAGTACAACCACACACATCATTAATTTCTCCCCTTGGAATCATCTTCTTCAAGAGACGCATTCCAATCATGTACTATCTTTTGAGAATTATTATAAGCATAAGCTTAATGAATAAAATCGTATGATTATCTTGTAATCTCTTAGATTCCTGGACTTCTTGTCCATAACAACATTTTCACATAAAAGTTAATTTCTTAAGTCTATTTGGACTTCAAGCCAAATTTTCAATTTACATACATTTTTCTAAACTTGTATTGTACATACTTGTACATAACATTTTATTCATGCTCTTCTTTATTATTTTAGCTTTCTTTCTTGTTATGTGAAAACACATCTTTCAATCATGAAAAAAAATCTTTACAGTGCTTAACTAGCATTTTATATATGGTACTTCGAGACCAAATATATGTGAGCAGTCTTTATGTAAAATCGTGCAAGGATCTTTTGAGATAGTATCTCCATTACTTAAATATTTCAATTTGGAATACTTAAAGACAATGTTGTCTTTTCAAAATCTTTCAACTTATATTAACCCTTCAATAGTTTTGATTATATTCAAATCTAGGATTCCAATGATCCATAATCCTTTTGATAAATACACATGGGTATATTAGTTAACCTTATAATATTCAAGTATACCTCATGAAACATATATGTCATAACTCGATCAAATTCTTAAATTCCCGGGAATATAATTTTGACATATTAATCCTTCGGAGATTGTATCAATTTGACATCTTTAATCCTTCGGGGATTGTATCTTTCATGGATTATATCCTTCGAGGATTTCACTTTAAGTATCATTTCCAGTGGGTCGAATAAGTCAAGTTCTTCTCTTATTGCCAAACTGATAAGGAACTTGAAATTAGTTGCATCCACCGCAGAAGAGTATGTCTCTTCATAATCAATTTCATATTCATCATAAAATCTTATTTATCTCCCACTGATTTTACATTCTTAGGTGTATGGACAACTGGTCCAAATACTCATCTCTTCCAAGAGAGTTGAATTCAATGTCTATTGCTTTTTTATAGATTGGCCAATCATAATTTCATGTACACTCTGCAATAGATTTCATGATCCTCTTTCTCATTCATCATATCAACTGCTACATTGCATGCAAAAATATTATCGACGTCGATTTGCTTTTCGGTTCCATTTTAATCTACACTTGACATAACTTATTGAGATCGATCTCTTCATTATCTCAGGTACCTGAATTTCTTTCTTGTCATGTTTAATGTCTCTTCTTGTGATCATTCAAAAATCTTTGTTTCCTCGATCTGACCATTGTCAAATTCTGCTCCTTCTTATTTTCGAGGATTCTTTTATTTGGAACAAGTCTATCACGCTTCATGCGTTCTTTACACTCACTAGCAGCTTGATATTGTCCTTCTGAGACATTAATTTTTATTGGAGCATTTACAACTGGTATATGTGACTTTGTCACTTTATTTGGGTCTTTAAATACGTTTGGCAACTTTGTAAATGAATTATCTTTTAGACTTTCAATTCACTTTTCAAGAATCCATGATAATTCATTCCAACTTATTTTCTTTTCCAGCTGTTTATTTTCTCCCCCTAATGTTGGAAAATAAAGTTGATCATATTTATCATGGATAGCTCTATATACTTAATTATCAATGGAGATTCATATCCAACATATTTCCAGCCTCACTTGAGGATCCATCTTATATCGCTGTGGTGGAGCAATGCAGATGTATACTGCACATTCAAATCCTTTAGATGGAAAATATTTGGTCTGGCCCAAAACCAATTTTGATGGGAGAACATTTGATTACTCGTTGGCTTAATGCGAATTAATGCTTCTGGATTTTCTATATTTATCATTATCCTTTTATCATCAAAGGTTTCAGATGTGAATTCACTAGCATTACTAAATAGTCTTGCAAACTTCAGGTTGTAGATCTATAACAAGAGTACACACAACCATCTTGTTAAATCCAAATCTAAATTGGCTAGTGATAATCATATTATCATATTTGCCTTGTGAGTACGCATTACATAAAATATCATTAGAAAGAATCTTAATGTTCTTCAATGAATGTCTACATTAATTATTTTTCGCATCATTTTTGAACCGTTATGGTCTAACCGGCTCATGCCAAACAATGATATAAATTAAACTTCTGGTTTAGTATTTATCTCCATTATACTAATCTTTCTGTAGTACAATCTAGTAGAGAATGCATATAGTTTCTCCAAAATAATTTTACTGCCGTGGGTAATACTCATGATTTGAAAGTACTAAACTTTTCTTTCTTTATTGTCTCAACTTGATTAACTTTAAAATCCCTTGGAGTTACTTTATAAATGATTCATCAAGATCATTTTGATTGTGAACTTAATCTTCTAGATGTTCCACTTATATGAATTGTGAGATTCTTCGACTCTCCTTTATCAATGATTCATCAAGTTTATCTTGAGTGTGAACATAATCTTCTAGATGTTCTACTTACTATTGATAGTGGGATTCATCGATTCTCCCCCTCGAGATGATGATACTTTAAGTTCATCTATCTCGAATTGAATCCTAGTCTAGAATAATTAACAGATCCAACTTGGATCATGTATTATATCTTTGATTCTTTTAACTTTTGAGACAAATTTCAAATTATAATTTCATAGGTAAATAAATATGCTCTTCCAGAGCTTTCAATAATCTTTATATTACTAGATCTTGTACACATCTTTATTTTCTCACTTCTTGTGAGAATTTGAGTTTTTCAAGTAAACTCTTTCATCTTTAACCTCGATTATTTTATTTTCATATATGAGATATATCTTTATTTTGTTACCATCTTTATTTTCTCACTTCTGATGAGAATTTGAGTTCTTAAAATAAAACTTTTTGATCTTGATCTTGACCTTAACCATATCTATATTCATATTCATATCACGTCTATGACCACATTTACAAACACTTACTCGGCCAATGGTTTCTTTTCTTTCTCAATACCACTTTCACTTCAGGGAATGGTTCATAACCAATTAGCCATGAATCTTAATTTTTCATTAATAGCTCATTATTTTCTCAAAATGATTCTTAAAATTCTTTTCATAGTATTGTGTCTGCAGGACAACATTATTTGTCTAAATAATAGAGTATGTCTTCTAGCATCTCTGCATCATTTATATTTTCTTCACATAATCTTTGACATAACTAAGGGTTATTTACAGACTTCAAGTCTTGTAATATTAGATGCAAAGACTCATAATGAGCTTTATGATACAGACTTCAAGTCTTGTAATTTTAGATGTAAAGAACTTGTGGATCTTTTACCGTCAACATATAGATGATGGTAGAAAAATAAATATTATCAAACTACATATGTATAAATAAAATATAAATAAAAGCATAATTAAAACAATTGATATAAATGACATGTACCATTTTTATTATCACTTCAGGTGATATAATTTCAAAGTATTTTTCAAATATCTTTATGTTATTGTGTTTGCAAGACAACAATATTTGTGTGATGTATTCTAACATCTTTCTATCAGTGATGTTATCTTCATGTAATATCAACTTGAAATTAAATATAACTGAGTTATATTCAGCTATAGACTTCAAGTCATTCGGTCTTAGATGCAATCTTCCATAATAAGTTAGGTCATATCACTTCTGGTGATCATGCCTTTTCTTTAGATTGCTCTATGGTCAAGTATTTGATCTTAAGATATGAAAGATGTGATGATAGATAAGTATGATCAACACATAATCTAAACAAAGATAATAAGATCATATAAAATAACTCAATCAATCATCATCATTCATTAGTTTAATTCTATCATACCATTAAACTAGGTTCTCAATAATTAACTCACCAAAAATAGATCATATTGATAAACATATGCAAATTTCGTGATAAACATGTGCAAATTTCGTGATAAAGAGAAC
Source organism: Alliaria petiolata (assembly GCA_020283515.1). Lineage (NCBI taxonomy): Eukaryota > Viridiplantae > Streptophyta > Magnoliopsida > Brassicales > Brassicaceae > Alliaria > Alliaria petiolata. The sequence continues at coordinate 298,740,616 of JAHZTW010000001.1, forward strand.
AAAAAAAGTATGATGCAATAGTTCTGTGCAAAATCTGGGTTTCAAGATAAACTGTTCAGTGCAAAATTCGGGTTTAACAGTATTGAAGATGGAAACCAGTGCATGTCTAAAATAGAAATCCAAGTTTATATGTTCAGTGCAAATTTCGGATCATAAACATGTCTATGCAAAATCCGGGTTTAACAAAAACCAATGCAGATATAACCACAGAAATTCAAGTTTAAACTGTTCAGTGCAAAATTCGGATCATAATCATATCTGTGCAAAAATCGGGGTTTTATATGAAAAACGAATTTCGTGCAAACTATGTGCATAAATATGAAATCGAATAAAAATAGTGCATATCTGATATTATTTTGCACGGATTTTTTTTTTTTTTTTTAAAGCCATTAAACATGACACAATTTCGATAATGTAAGAAGATAATATAAAGATAAAACGTGATGTATAAAAATAATAATAAATATATGATTTAAATCTCTGCTGGAGAATTTATCATAATATAAATTATAAAATAAATATGTGTATTGAATCTCTGCAGGAGAATTCATCATAATATATTGATTGTGTAAAAACAAATAAAAATAAAATAAATATATGATTTGAATCTCTGCAGGAGATTATCATAATACTGATAAGTAATCTATTCTTATAAACCATGAATTGATAATAAACATATTCAAAGTTGGAATATTAAACACTAAAAAAAAATTTAGAATTGAATACCTCTTAGCTCAGGCGGCTAGGATTTCGTGCTGATAACGTGTTGTGAATAAAGAGAAGAAACAAGAGAAGAGATAGAAGGAATTGATGTTGATGTGTTATTCCAATGAATAAAAGGTCCTTTATATAGGAGTATAAGAGAGGGTTTTACTTGGTGATAAAGTAAAACCTAATGGGCTTATGAGCTTATAATGGATATCACATAATAATTCATAACAATATTTAATATAGTTACCTTTATAACATTTTACTATATGTTTAATAGAATACGTTTTCATTTAATAATAATATTCATTTCTCAAGTAATTTATGTTGTTAATTTTCAAGTTGATATATGTTATGGAGAAAGCCTGCTCCTTTGATCATTCATGCTTTAGGGGTTAATTTCCAGCCATACTAACACGGCCATATGGTCGCTGTGATGAAAAAAGGGTTAATAATTTCATTGGCTTTCAAGTACATATGCGGCAAAATGAAAAAAACAGATGAAACAGAGAGTGGAATGTTAAATAAACCACTCTTGAGTCCATGACGATAGTTTTTGTCTAACTAGGGACTAGGGTAACGTCAAGCGTTACCCCTCAACGAGCAAATACAGTAGAAATTTTATAAATTAATATTCGATAAATTAATAAATTCTGTAAATTAATAAATTTCTCCGGTCCCGAGTTGGGCCGGTTCAAAATATAGCATAAATCGATATAATAATAAGATAATAATTATTTTAAGATACCTATATAAATATATGGTCCCATTAATATCATAAATTAATAATTACCATAAAAATAATCTTATACAAATATATAACTATGATAATCTACTAAAATATGAGTATATTGTTGTTTTTATTTATTAAAATTGAAATATTTTTACAATTTATCTCTAATTTTTAAATTAAATATGAAAAAATATAATAAACTTTAAAGAAAATATTATTTTTAATTATTTATTAATAAATATTTTATTTTATTCAAAACCGATTAATTAATAACTCTATAAAGTAATAAAATATTTAAGTCCCAACATTATTAATTTATAGAGTTTCTACTGTATAACGATTAGTAAGAACACAATCAAACATCACCTGCCATATATGTAACACTATTGAATGCCCTTTTTATAAAATATATATATATATATATATATATCAAACACTATTACTCGGCGGGCCAAGTGAAGAAAAAAGAAGAAACTGTTGTGAATCTAATGAATTGTGTTATATTATTGCTGAGACCAATGGTCTATATTTATAGTGATTACACAAAAGAGAGAAAAGGAAATAGTCTTTTTACTACTCATACATGAAATAGGAAAACTTCTACTAATCCTATTAGGAAAAGGAAATCCTATCTCTAATGGGACTTGGTCTTCACGCCGAGACTAGACCACGTATTGGGCCTTATGGACTGAGCCGGTTATGGACATCCAAACCTCAATGGTTTATAACACTCCCCCTTGGATGACATAACCGTATGTGATGATGATGGGATCTCAGTAATACGCTTGGGGAATGCTGCCTCATTAAAACCTTACCAAGGAAAACCCAGTGGGACAAAACCTTAGTGAAGGAAAAAGAGTACAGCACGTATTACTCCCCCTGAAATGAACATCACTGAAGGTCCTTCAATTGGCGCATGCCAATCTGATGCATAAGCTTCTTGAGCGTGGAGGTTGGAAACGACTTTGTGAAGAGGTCGGCTGAGTTGTCACTTGAGCGGACTTGGAGCACCTGGAGTTCACCGGCCTTCTGTAGGTCGTGAGTGAAAAAGAACTTTGGCAATATGTGCTTCGTCCGATCTCCTTTAATGTATCCATCCTTCAACTGAGCTATGCATGCGGCATTGTCTTCGTACATGCTGGTCGGTTCTTCTTTCCCTTCTGTCATCCCACAATCTCGTCTAATGTGTTGAGTCATTGACCGTTGTGTGGATCCGAAAGGTAACCTGCATCAGCAAAACCAACTAATCCTTCTTTGTTAAGGTTAGTATAAAATAGACCCATGTCTTTCGTCCCTTTCAGGTAACGAAATATGTGTTTGATCCCATTCCAGTGCCTCTGGGTCGGACAAGAACTGAATCTTTAAAGGAGGTTCACGGCAAAGCATATGTCCGGCCTAGTGTGACTAGCCAAGTACATTAACGCTCCTATAGCACTGAGATATGGCACTTCGGGACCAAGGACCTTTTCGTCCTTCTTTACTGGACCGAATGGATCGTTGTCCAGGCCAAGGCTTCTCACCATCATTGGGCTAGTCAGTGGGTAAGCCTGGTCCATATTAAATCGCTTGAGTACCCTTTTGCGATAATTACGAATCCCTTATCGAATTTCTTTATGAATATGCATGGGATCGTCTTTATAGCCCTCTTTCACTAAGTACTCGCTTAGTCTATTGTTTCAATCCATAGAGCGATTTATTCAGCTTAATACAATGCTGGTCTCGAGAACTTCTTTTATCTTTCAGCTCTATCTCGTTATCCAGTGGACCATAGGCTGCTTACTATATCAATTTGATTTCTTTCTTATGTGTCCAGACATCATAAACTTTCGAGTTTGTAGCAGCACCCACCACATTTGGAGTATATCTCCTTATAATTTATTCCTTAGTCTCTGTGAGTATCCTTATGTAACCAAGCTATCTCGAAATGCTTGTAAAACATGAACACTTTAGATCATGTGGTCTCACGATTTTCTTTTCTTCACAGGACTTATTTATCCACTGGTTTAATCATCTGATGGCGCTTTCTTATGTGGCCAATACGCCTATCACTTTCATAATCCCACGTTTCCTTTTATCTTATGAATGCATTCTTATTCGTGGGTTCTGATCCTCGCTTGTTTCTTTATTGTTCAAGTGCTACTATCTTGTACGCGCTTTCTTATACATTTTGGTGTTAACACTCTTATGTAGTTCCTATTTTGATCCAGACATGATTTGATCGATCTGAGATTTCATAATCCAGGACCTTTATTACCTTGCAGCTTGGCGTCCCAAGCTACATGGTTTGGTACCTTAGATGTTCAGCTGGCCAGCCTTTATATCTCTATGTCTGGTCTGGTTTCCTTAATAAACCCGGATTTATATTATGCACCCTTTTCCGCGGTTTCTTATCTTATGGAACTTATGGGTCTATCTTGTATAGACTCCGTAGCAACTTGATTGTGTCTCTAAGACATCAATTTCGTGGTGCTTAAGCTGATATGACTTAGTCATTCTTTTCTTTTCGGGTCAATGTGTCTGGCATCTGATTATGCTAGCTTTATATGATCTTTGTATTTGGACGTCCTTAAATCTTTATCTAGTCCGAGGATCTTGCCAAGACACCGATGGTTGATACCATTTCATTTCTCTTATCAGCTTATTACGTTTCTCCTTATAATGTTGGATATTCGGATTCACTTAAAAACTCATGTAATCCGTGTTCCTTGGCCACTAAATAGATCACCCATATTTGGCTCAAAGGTTTCTTTAAAATTCGTAGGAGAAACATTTCTTATCCAACATATATATATTCCCAATCTCCAATCTCCTTATGAGATTCCATCTTAGACGGCACATATGTATGTGGTGGTTTTATTCAAAATCTCTTAAGATGGTATATGTCTGGCTCATGACCCGTATTCAATCTGAGATGGGAATATCTATGCTCACTTATATGGCCTGATGCATATTGATCTTATATACATGTAAAACTTGTGATGTCTCCAAGCTGATAAACTTTAGGGTCTAAACCTTATAGGTAATGACTTTTCTTTATAAAATTCGGCCGAGTCTTATTATGATCATCGAATTTGTAGTATAGTCATGGACCACGGGTTTGTCCTCACTCCCCCTCATGAATATACTATAATTTCGTGATGCTTGAGACAATAAATCTGATGAGTTTCCCTTGTGCACATGTAACACAACGTGAGACTCTATGGGATAACTCTTTGTGCCGTTTTCATGATCAATCTTTGCATCAAGTTTTGGACTTGGATGGCTAGTCCAGTCATGCCATATAGTGTAAATTTCGTGGGGTATACCAATTGTGGTTACCATGGCTTTTGCCTCTATCATACTGATCTTTGGCATAGTCTAGATCAGTAGAGTATAGTCTCGACCATTTTCTTTTAATGCCTTAGGCGATCTGAAGGAACTTTCATTTCCTTTTGTCCATTGTTTCTATTTGGAAACCATTCTTATAACTCAATGGGCTTTGTATGGGTGAGAAATTCATGCCCTTTAGGCAATGCCTTTTGGTCGAGATTTTATACTTGCAATGTTGAACTCATATTGTCGTTTATATGAGCAATAAGACATTCATATTATCAAGCGAAAATCAAACAAGATAATAACAATAAACTCAAAGTAGTTCTAAAAAGTCAAAGCAAAACATGAAAGCAACAAAATAAAATTTTAATGCCTATTTTAAACAATCTGATGTCTCCAAGAGATCATTATTTTCGTAATCCAGAAGGTCATCTCGTTCATGATCGAAGTCGCCTTCCTTATCATGCTGGATCATGTGGGCTTCTGGATTCTTCCCTTTAACACTTCCTTGGTAAAGATCCACAAGGTGTTTGGGAGTCCTACATGTCTTGGCCCAATGATTGTCCATCCCACATCGATGGCAAATGGACTTAGTCGGGTCGGACTGATGTCCGGTTTGGTTCGCGTGGCCACACCCTCGGCCACGACCTCGACCGCGGTTAGAATCAAATCCGCGGCCATTACCTCGACCATATGGGTGGTAGTGACCACGCCCTTGTCCCTTTTCAAGTCCATGACCATTATCTCTTTGGTATCTTTGGACATGGTTTGCCTCGGTCTTCATCTTAGTGTCCTCGGCCACGTGGGCTTCAGGAAGTGGGGTTGATCCAGGAGGTCTCATCTCGCTGTTTCTTATCAGCAATTCATTGTTTTGCTCCGCAAGCAATAAACAAGAGATCAAACTTGCATAGGTCGTGAAGCCTTTCTCATGATACTGTTAATGTAGCAACACGTTGCTTGAGTGGAAGGTCGAGAAGGTCTTTTCAAGCATATCCTTCTCTGTCACAATCTCGCCACATAGCTTCAATTTTGAAACTATCTTAAATAGGGCCGAGTTGTATTCATCCACGGACTTAAAGTCTAGGAGCCTTAAGTTAAGCCAATCATATTTGGCCTTAGGCAGTATAATCATCTTCTGATGATCATATCTTGCCTTTAACTCCTTCCAGAGATCAAGAGGATCCTCAAGCGTCAAATATTGATCTTTGAGACTCTCAACGAGATGGTGGCGTATGATTAGAATCGCCTTATACTTATTCCTCTCGGATTCGTTATTTGCATCATTAATGCATTCACCGAGCCCTTCTGATTTCAGCATGATCTTTACATCTAAAGCCCATTGCAAGTAATTATCTCCTGAGAGATTAAGGGCTGCGAAGTCCAAATTGTTGACTTTCGCCATCTGAAATCAAGCATCGGTTTTATCTTAGGATTTTAGGGTTTCTTTCAACCGATTGTATTTATGCATTTATCATGCGATTTTAAATCAAGCAAGTTTCCCAAATTCAATCCTAACATTTAATTCTAGGTGATAAAGGAAAACAAGAAATTTTCCAAATTCAAAATAAGGAAATCATCCCAATATCAAATAAGGAAACTTTCCAAAACAAATAAGAAAATGTTGTAGAAGGTATAGAATTCGTGTGTATATTATTATGACCAAGTGGTCTTCTTTATATAGTAGTTACATAAGAGATAGAAAAGGAAATATCATTTTCCTATATGAATAAGGAAAACACTAAGTGTGGCCGCCCAACTCCTGTTCTTAATGGGCCTTGTCTTCACGCCAATGTCTTGATGGGCTGGGCCGGTTATGGAGATCGAACCTCAATCATTTATAACACTCCCCCTTGATTGACATAACCGGTCGTGATGATGGATCATAGTAATACGCTTGGGGATGCTGCCTCATTAAAACCTTACCAAGGAAAACCCAATGAGACAAAACCTTAGTTAAGAAAAAAGAGTACAGCACGTATTACTCCCCCTTGTTTTAGTCATCACTGAAGGTCCCTTAGTCGGTGCATGCCGATCTGATACATGAGCTTCTTGAGCGTGGAGGTTGGAAGCGACTTGGTGAATAGGTCGGCTGAGTTGTCACAGGAACGTACTTGAAGCACTTTGATTTCTCCGGTCTTCTGTAGATCGTGAGTAAAGAAAAACTTCGGTAAGATGTGCTTCGTCCTGTCTCCTTTGATGTATCCATCCTTCAGTTGAGCAATGCATGCGGCATTGTCCTCGTAGAGTACGGTTGGCTCTTCCTTCTCATCGGTCATTCCACAGTCTCGCCTTATGTGCTGAGTCATCGATCTCAACCAAACACATTCGCGGCTAGCTTCATGAATCGCCAAAATCTCTGCGTGGTTTGATGAAGTGGCCGTGAGTGTCTGCTTCATGGATCTCCATGAAATTGCTGTTCCTCCATGAGTGAACACATATCCTGTCTGAGATCGTCCATTGTGTGGATCCGATAAGTAACCTGCATCAGCAAAACCAACCAAACCTTCATTGTTAAGGTTAGTGAAAAATAGACCCATATCTTTCGTTCCTTGTAGGTAACGAAGTATATGTTTAATCCCGTTCCAGTGCCTTTGGGTCGGACAAGAACTAAATCTTGATAGGAGGTTCACGGCAAAACAAATATCTGGTCTAGTATGACTAGCCAAGTATAACAACGCTCCTATGGCACTTAGATATGGCATTTCGGGACCAAGGACTTCTTCATCGTCCTTCTTTGGACCAAATGGATCACTGTCCAATCCGAGGCTTCTCACCACCATTGGGCTGGTCAATGGGTGGGCCTGGTCCATATTAAATCTCTTGAGTATCTTTTCTGTATATGCCATTTGATGCACAAGGATTCCATCATTAATATACTCAAGCTGTATTCCCAAACAGAACTTAGTCTTTCCTAAGTCTTTCATTTCAAACTCGGCCTTTAAATATTCAACTGTTTGGGCGATTTCTCCAGGGGTGCCGAGGATGTTCAAATCATCCACGTATACTGCTATAATCACAAATCCTTTGTTTGCAAACTTCTTTATAAAGATACACGGACTAATGGGATCATTCTTGTACCCGGACTTTACTAAGTATTCACTTAACCGGTTGTACCACATACGCCCACTTTGCTTTAGTCCGTATAAGGATTTGTTCAGCCTAATGCAGTGTTCTTCTCGAGAACTTTTCTTATCTTTGAGCTCAATACCCTCTGGCAATCTCATATAAATTTCATTATCCAGTGGACCATATAAATACGCGGTTACAACATCCATTAACCGTAAATCCAATTTTTCTCTTATAGCCAGGCTTATCAGGAATCGGAATGTCGTTGCATCCACCACAGGGGAGTATGTCTCCTCATAATCGATTCCTGGTCTTTGTGAGAATCCTTGTGCAACAAGCCGTGCTTTGTGCCTAACGATTTCGCCTAATTCGTTTCTCTTCCTCACAAAGACCCATTTATGTCCAACTGGTTTAATGTCATGAGGTGTCCGAATTATGGGACCAAAAACCTCTCTCTTCTTTAAAGAGTTTAACTCCACGTTTATAGCGTCTTTCCAGTTAATCCAATCTGGTCGCTGAGTGCACTCATATATTGACGTGGGTTCTAGATCCTCGTTCATTACTTCAAGTGCTACATTGCATGCAAATACATTATCAATGTCGACATCTTTTCTGTTCCATTGGATTCCAGACGAGACATAATTGATCGCGATCTCTGTATTATCAGGAACTTCAGGCCCTTGCTGCTTGGCGTCCCAAGCAACATTTTCTGGCACCTTAGGTTCATTTATGTCTGGAATATCCACTATCTCCTCGGTCTGAATCTCAGCACCTTTCTTTAATTTCCGAGGAGTCTTATCTTTGGAACCAATAGGTCTTCCACGTTTCAAACGTGGCCTAGACTCTGTAGCCACTTGCGGTCCATCCTGGACATCAATTCGTATAGGTGCATTCACGGCTGGTATATACGATTTAGTTACCCTCTTTGGGTCTGCAAAGGAATCTGGCAATTGTATAGCTAACTTTTGCAAATGTATTATCTTTTGGACTTCTAAGTCACTCTCTTTAGTTCGAGGATCTTGCCAATTTAAGGATGTTTGATTCCATGCAATTTCTTTCATCAGCCGGTTTTCTCCACCTAATGTTGGAAAAACGGATTCGTCAAAATGACAGTCCGCGTATCTGGCCTTAAATAAATCTCCGGTGGTTGGCTCAAGATACTTTATGATCGTGGGTGAATCATATCCAACATATATCCCCATCCTCCTTTGAGGTCCCATCTTAGTTCTCTGTGGTGGTGCAATAGGCACATAGACTGAACATCCAAATGTCTTTAGATGGGAGATGTCTGGCTCTTTTCCCGTTATTAATTGGGATGGGGAATACTTATGATCACTAGATGGCCTGATACGGATTAGTTCAGCAGCGTGTAAGACAGCATGACCCCAAGCGGATACAGGGAGCTTTGACCTCATGAGTAATGGTCTAGCTATCAGCTGTATGCGTTTTATAAATGACTCGGCTAAGCCGTTCTGTGTATGTACATGTGCCACGGAGTATTCAACACTTACCCCCATGGACATACAATAGTCATTAAACGCTTGGGAAGTAAATTCACCAGCATTATCCATTCTTATGGTCTTTAAAGGAAAGTCTGGAAAGTGAGCCCTTAGGCGTATTATCTGAGCAAGGAGTCTTGCAAATGCCATATTCCGTGATGACAATAAGCATACATGTGACCATCTTGTAGATGCGTCAATGAGGACCATAAAATATCGGAATGTCCCACAAGGTGGGTGTATTGGTCCGCATATATCTCCTTGAATTCTTTCCAGAAAGTTTATTGTTTCCTTAGTCACTTTTACTGGTGATGGCCTTACAATCAATTTCCCTTGTGAACACGAGGTACACATTATATTCTTGGGGATTACTCTCCTTTCTTTCAAGGCGTGCCCATTAGTATTGGCAATCAATTTCCGCATCATACTTGACCCGGGATGTCCCAGACGGTCGTGCCATAAAGTATACATATCCGTAAAGGCTTTATTTACGGCGGCATTGGCTTCTATCATACTGACCTTAGTACAGTAAATGCCAGTGGCTATAGCAGGTATAGTCTCTAAGACTTCTTTCTTTTGGCCTTGGGCGTTTTTAACTATCTGAAGAAATTCTCTGTTTCCTCCGCCCATTGTTTCCACATGATAACCATTCAGACGAATGTCCTTAAAACTCAATAAATTTCGATTTGAGCTAGGTGAAAACAATGCATCTGAGATTTCTAGATGCGTGCCTTTAGGCATCAAAACATTGGCCTGGCCGTGGCCTTCTATTAGGCTGGCTGGTCCTGCTATAGTACTTATGTTTGCCCTTTTAAGTGTAAGGTTTATGAAGTATCTTTTATCCTTTAGAATCGTGTGGCTTGACCCACTATCCACCACGGACTCATCCATACTTCATAAAACAATAATTATGTCTTAAAATAAAAACTGAAATCAATTCATTAAAATCAAAGAACAAAATCTAAAGACATAAAACCAAATCAAAGCAAACATAAAAAGCAACAAAATCAAATAGAACTCAAAGTCTAAACTATTCTAAGAAATCGGAAGTCTCATATTTCGTGAGATCATCTTTATCCATAAAATCATCCTTTTCATGATCAAAATCGCCTTCATTGTCATGCTAGTCAATCTTCGAACTGCCCTCACAGTCCGAGGCTTCCTCATCATTCATTTGAGGATTCTCCATCTCACTGCATCTTTTTATCAGTTCATCAAGTCTACTGACAATTTCTTTTGTCCTCTGTCTCCTTCTGAGGTAATGAAATAGGTCATTATAGTTTGCGAAACTTTTGGCCTTAAGTGATAACAACAAATCCTTTGAATGGAATGTAGAGATGGTCTTATGTAAAAGATCGTCATCTATTACCACCTCGCCACATAGCTGTAGGCCATGGACGATTTTCATTAAGACAGAGTTGTATTCATCCACGGATTCGAAATCCTGGGAACCGAGAGTCTCCCATCCTTCCATGGAGTTTCGCCACAGTACCATTGAATACCTTTCGCCCAACTTGGTCCAAAGATCAAAAGGGTCCTTAACATCTTGGTACTGGTCTCTCAGTTCTTCAGTGAGATGGAAGCGCATGATTGTTTTGGCTCTTTGCCTTTGGCTTTCTAATTCATGATTGCCATATGTGATGCATCTTCCGAGTCCCTTACTTTGCAGAGCGTTTCTAGTGCTCATTGCCCATTCTAGGATATCATCTCCGGAGAGACTTAGGACCGGGTAATCTGAGCTGTTAGCTTCAGACATCTGAAAATATGCATCAACCTTCTCTTAGGGTTTTTATTAAAAATCAAATGGCCGATTTATGCATACAATTATAGTTTCCAATTTCCAATTTTTAATCCTACAAGGAACTTTATAAAATAAAAGGAAACAAAGAAAATCCAAATTCTAAATAAGTCAATCTCTTATTTGCGATTTTCTAAGTGATCAAGCAAAAAGGAACTTTCCAAATTCAATCCTAAAAGGAAACTTATGGATTCGGTTTTGGCTAATAATTTTAATGGTCCGAAATATCTCTTTCATTCTAATCCTAGTTCAATTAGGATTTGCCAAAACAATAGATCAAACAATATACAAAATCGTTTTAGGGTTTCTACTATTTAGGGTTTATGCGTTTTTAACAAAACATGAAATCAACACATGAAATCGATTCTAACAAGTAATCTTGATCATGCGGTTTTAAAACTTTAAACAAGCTAAGGAAAACGGTTTTAAAATCATGCAAGCAAGTTCATCAAGCAAAACAAGTTTTAGGGTTTCATACGCTTAAGTCCAATTCGATTTTTTTAGGTTTTAAGAAATCAAACAAGTTAAACACACAAACCAAATTTTAGGTCTTATCTTTATCTTAGATTCAATTCAATTTATGTTCTCAAAAGATCAAGCAAGTTTAAGTAAGAGAATCGGTTTTAGGGTTTTATAATTATTAGGTCAAATTTCGAATTTTATGTTCTAGGGTTTGGAAATTCGTTTATACCTTTGATTCTCCTTTTTGGGTTGAATGGAATGGACCGGGAGCTAATAGACCTCGGTAAAAACTTTGTTTGGAACCTCGGCTACTCGTTGGATCAGCTATACGTCGGGTCAGCTACACGTCGGGTAGGATCGAAGACGCGCGGCTATCGTCGGGTTTGAAGACGCGCTGTTCGAGCGTTGATTGGATGTGCGGCTGCTCGGCGTTGATCGGATGTGCGGCTGCTCGGCGTTGATCGAGTGATCACACGGCTAGCTAGGGTTTCTCGGGTTGAGAAGACGCGTCTCGTGATCACGCGGCTGCGAGATGATCGGGTCGCGAAGCTGCGGGAGATCGCGCGGCTACTCGGCAATTGTTCGGGGTGAAGAACGCGCGGCTTAGGGTTTCTCCGGGTTGGGAAAAACTTGCGGCTAGCTCGTGATCGGAACGTGCGGTTGCGATGATCAAGCGGCTGCGATTTCTCGGCGGCGGCAGAGGTAAGCGGCAGACGGCGGCTTCAGGGTTTTAGGGATATTTTTCGGTGGCTAGGGTTAAGAGCAAGTCGTGCTGATAACGTGTTGTAGAAGGTATATAATTCGTGTGTATATTATTATGACCAAGAGGTCTTCTTTATATAGTAGTTACATAAGAGATAGAAAAGGAAATATCCTTTTCCTATATGAATAAGGAAAACACTAAGTGTGGCCGCCCAACTCCTATTCCTAATGGGCCTTGTCTTCACGCCAATGTCTTGATGGGCTGGGCCGGTTATGGAGATCGAACCTCAATCATTTATAACAGAAAATTTTCCTAACCGATTTTAATGTGGTTAAACAAAAAGGAAATTTTTCAATTTCAAAATAAGGAAATTGTCCAAATTTCAAATAAGGAAATTTTCCAAAACGAATAAGGGAATTTCCAATTTGCGATTTTAATTAAACAAAAGGAAATCTTCCAAATTCAAAATAACATGCGATTTTAGATTTAGGGTTCATCCGATTTTTAGGTTTGATATTCGCATGCATAAGATCAAATTCGGTTTTGGTTATTCAAACAATCAAAGATAAACAAGCAAATCGCAAATCGGTTTTAGGGTTTATGTATGATTAATGTTCAAATTTGATTGTGAGGTTCTGAGAGATTAAATATTTAAACAAGCAATCCGATTTTTAATGTTCTAGTTTACCTTAGGTTCAATTCGATTTCAAGTTCTCAAAAATCAAACAAGTAGAACATAAGAGAATCGATTTTTAGGGTTTGGTAATATTAGGTAAGAATTCGATTTTTATGTTCTAGGGTTTTAGAAATTTGTTTCTACCTTTGATCTTTCTTTTGGGTTGACTGGAAAAGAACCGGGAGCTAAAGACCTCGGAAAGCTTAGGATCGGATCGCACACGAACGGACCTCAACCACGCGCAACGGACGGACGGCGGCGGCTACTCAGCTGCGGACGGCGACGGTCGTTAGGGTTTATATATTATTTTTTTCGGCGCGGCTGCTAGGATTTTTCAGAGCAAGCTCGTGCTGATAACGTGTTGTGAATCTAATGAATTGTGTTATATTATTGCTGAGAATAATGGTCTATATTTATAGTGATTACACAAAGGAGAGAAAAGGAAATAGTCATTTTACTACTCATACATGAAATAGGAAAACTTCTACTAATCCTATTAGGAAAAGGAAATCCTATCTCTAATGGAACTTGGTCTTCACGCCGAGACTAGGCCACGTATTGGGCCTTATGGGCTGAGCCGGTTATGGACATCCAAACCTCAATGGTTTATAACAGAAACTGAGAGAGGACTGTTTAATAAAAGAAAAAGTTCAACAAAAAAAATGTCAAAATAAAAGAACCATTAGAAGTCTATAATTATATTTTATGTGTAATCAGGGTATAAATAAAAAATCTTAACCCCTGAAACGAGCAAAGATGTATACAATAATTACAACTAGGAGCATAATGATAGCGACATAGGGAGGAAACATGGGCATAGAAGCTAAGTAAGCTGAGACTACAACGAGTAAGAAGGAGAGACGATCTAAAACGAAAGCAAGAACTGGTCTAGTTCTGGGAAACATCGTGTTGGCCAAGAGGAAGAGCGAGAAAGCCGCCTGATTGAGGAAGCATTGGATATGGATGCTGGCGCTGAGGTTTGGGCGCTGAGACCATGTTGATGTGTAGCTTAGGCCACAAGCAAAGATATAATTTAGGACGCATAAGCTTATACGGTCCATAGCGTGGAACTCATGTGGAAGTGGGCCGTGTAGTGCTGGTTCCATCGCCACAAACTCGTTCCCTCGATACCATGGAACCGTAATTGGAGGAGACGGCGGTGGAAGTGGGTGGTCCGGGGGCTGAAAACCCCGTAGGATCAACGGAAAGCGAATGGCATGGTTCCTCTGAGTCGACTCGTGAGACAGAGGATTCGGGTTACATTGCTGTTCTGGTTGGGTTGCGTTATCTGAAGACGACGAGGGAGGAACCCTCACCGGAATTTGAGGATTCAGGTTGTTTTGACCCTGTGGAGGTGGGTGACCCGGCGACTGAGACGAAGGGCTCGGGTTACTGTCTTGTTCTGGTTGGATTTGGTGAGCCGGAGAAGGAGGAGTCTGATTTCTCTGACTCGGCGGAGTTGAGTGGGCCAGCAACTGAGAATCCGTTTGGATCAACGGTAATGGAGGATTTGGTGGTGTTGGATGACTAGAACCGAGATCGTTAAGAGAAGCAAGAGCAGTAAATTCCAAAATGATAGTTAGAAAAATCATGTTTGGGGAAAGTCTAAGAGTGAGTTAATGAAATGAAATGAATTGCAGTATAGATTATGTGTTCTCTTTATATTAAAGAAACTTTTTTTGGTCATTTGTGGAACGAAACTTTTTAACTCGTCTGAGAGCAACCCTAATGGTCACCCCTTAGTATGGTGTCTTAAACATAAAATAATAATATTTTGTGTACTTTTTGGATATAAGACACTTTGTTAAAATTTGTTGATTTTGAATCTAGAATGGAGACACTTGAATGGGTGTCTTAAAAACCAAAATTTTTATTTTAATTTAAGTAAAAATATAATACATTGAAACATAATACATTTTCAAAAATATAATACATTAAAACATATACAGTAGAACCTCTATAAATTAATACTCGATAAATTAATAATCACTATAAATTAATAAATTTTCATGGTCCCGAGTCGGGACAGTGTAAAAATTAGCAAAAATCGATAAGATAATAAGATAATAATTTTTTTGAAACTCTTATGTATATATATGGTCCCAATAATAAGCTAAATTAATAATTATACATTTAAGCATATATATTTACATATATAGCTAAGGTAATATAGTAAAGTATGATTAAATTATTGTTTTAAGCTTATAAACATTGTTAATTTATCTTTAAATTTTTTGATTTGATATTTTCTAAATGAATTTTATAATTTTGAAAACATTTTTTATTGTTTCTTGATGAACGTTAAAAGTTCAAACCGAAAATATCTCTATAAATTAATAAATTATTAATTTATCATAAATTAATTTATAGATAAATTAATAACTCTATAAGATAATAAAATTTTGAAGTCGCAATATTATTAATTTATAGAGGTTTTACTGTAAATTACAGAATTGCAACAGAGTTTATGCCATGAAATTGAGTGTCTTAAATATGACACTGGTCTTATATTTAAGACACTCAATTTTATTTTTTTATTCACTTATATTCATAAGACACTTGGTTTAGATCTCCTAAGTTGTCCATTGGGGTTGGTCCGAAACTTCTTCACCCTTTCGTAAGCAAATGTGAACAACTGAAACTTTTTTTACCTTCGCTCTTTCTCCTTTTCTTTCTTTATTTGGGAAAAAAATATATTCCTCTTTTCCCGCTCTTTCTCCATCTTATTTGTTATCATTCCTTTTTTTAGAATTGAGGGGCCCTTGTAAATAGGTGTGGTCGACATATTCCTTGCCGATTCCACCAGTGAGGCTTGTACGAGACGCTTTTACCCTCGAGGATGCATCATCTCCTGCCACTCCCGTCTCTCTTCCGGTGATGAATGCATCTCAAACTCCATCTTTGAAGACACAATATGTTGATATTAACCCGAAAATAGATTCTCTAGAGATGCCTCGGTCTAATCTTTTACATTTTGGTGTAATATATTTCTACAAACTTTACGACTTTTTTCATTTTTTGTAATTGAAAAAGAAAAATATATAAAAGAGCTTACAAGCATATTCCTTTTCCAGTTCACTTTTGCTTTATCGCATCCGCATTAGCGTTGACGGTTGAGAATCTTTATAAGGGTCCCAATCAAAGTTAAGGAAGAAAAAAATACCTTTTCAACGACACAGATTTTCTTGGCTGACATCAGCTTTCCTGACATCAGCATCGGTTCACATCGGTTCACATCGGTTCACAAGTAGACCCACTAAAAAGACGCGGATTTTTTTGATCCGATCCATTTATAGCAAACAGATCTTATTGATCCGACCCACTAAAATTTTGGATTTTTTTAAATAAAAATTAATTTTTGAAAGTATTCGCACGTTAGTTACAAATATATTTAAAAAAATCAAACCTGAACAAATTTAGGCAAATCTATTTAATGCAAGATTCCCAACTATATTTTGCATAAATATTTCCGCCCTTACGGGCGCATCAGAATCTAGTTTAATATTAATTGATGAGGAATATTTTTAGAATTTAACTTTATTTTAACATGTCACCAGATTCAGAGTACCGCGCTAGGTGTGGAATCAAAAGTTTAATGAAAAACAAAAATAAAATCTAAAATGTTAAGTCTCTAATTAACTTCGACATCATTTAATTGTTTCAAAAAAAAATATAATAACTAATCAAATTGAATAACAAAAGATTGATATCAAATTTATAATTTAATATTATTCAAACTCGTCAAAAGAAAACGAAATAATTTAATTTTTAATCAAAAACAAAAAGAAAATCTAAAATATTACTCTAATTAATTTGGACTAACATCTTTTAATTGTTTCCAAAAAAATATATTTAATAACTAATCAAATCGAATAACAAGTATTTTTAAAGTTGATTTACACACTTTTGTTAAAATAGATTACTGGTAACTTTTTGATGTATAAGTTGCAGTACGTATTATTTAATATAAAATTAAATAAAAAATAATAATAATGATAATAATTTATTATAAAATAGAATGATAAAAGTGATTAAAAATTAATATTAACTTAAAATTAAGTAATTAGAATGATAAAAGTAATATTTTTAAAAAAATATAAAATAAAATCAACAATTATAAAAACAACTTTGTTTGAATAATTCAAATATCAACAAATATCTTCTTCTAACTTTAAAAAAGATTTTCTAAACAAAAATTTGTGGAAAATTAAAAATTAACAAAAATTATGTATTAATGTTTTCTAATAAATAGGCTTGTGGAAAAAAAAAATTAAACATTAACAAAAAAATAAAACTTTGACGGTGCTTTCACCAATCCATTATCTTCTTTTTCTAATTCATCGTTACCCCTTTAAAAAAGATTTTCTCAACAAATTAGCAAATTAAAAATTGACAAAAAAAACTCAAAATTTCAGAAAACAAACGTTGAAAAAAAAAGAGAGAAAAAATAGGACTAACTCAATCTCTAAATCATCATTTTTTCTATGATTTACAAATTTGATTTGAATTAGCAATTTAACAAAGAGATAACTCAAATTTGTAAAGTAACCATAACTCATCATAACTCAAACTTAAAATCAAAAAATCTAATTTTACACTTGATTGGTAACATTTTTGAGTTAAACTCCTAACTCAAACTAAATCAATGTAACTCATGTTACCAATCAAAGTCTTAATATCCAATTATTTAGACTCTGTTTATACGCAAATTTAAAATTTAATATTATTATATTCCGTAAAAAAAAAGTGAAATATAAAATTATATCACACGTGAAATAAGAAAATAAAATTGAAAATGCCGATGTGAAACCAATGAAAAATATACGTGGATTGATAATTTAATATTTGTATATATTGTGAGAAAAAAAAATAGGGCACAAAGTCAAATAATATGCCAAATAAAATAAAATTTTGAATACCCACCTAAAACCATTGAAACACAAAAATAACAATTATTTTTGAATAAAGAAGTATTTTCATAAACATATGAAGATAATTTAGTCGTGTATCTAAAAGTAAATATGATATGTTTATTTAAAATAGATTAATATAGTTATTCTCTAAATTAAAAATGTTACGTATGTCAGATTTAAACGTATGTTATATATTTGGCATAATGTTTTCATGTCATTTGAAGATATTTCTCAAAATAAAATTGAAAAAGTAACATAAACCAAAAAAATAATAAAAAGTAACCCAAAATCAATTAAAAAAAAAAACATGTACAAATTAATTAATTAGTTAGCCAGAGAAAATCTATTACAAATCTAATCAAATCAAATCAAATCTAGTACACATGCGAACTTACCTGTCATTTGTTATTCTCATAAATGAAGCGAGTGTAAAGGAAATTTCTCAAGTAAATCTTTCCTTTTTCTAACAATCCTCAACGGATCAATTATGGTAAAATTAAGGAAATTAAAACTAAGCAAAAAATGGAAATCGAATCTAGAAACACATACAATCGCATTTTTTGACCGTTGGCGTCTACAAAATAGACAAATCTATAAGTATAGACCTAGTTCACACAGCCTCTCTCTCAATTTCATTCTTCTTATTCTTCTTGATTTCTTCTTCGTGTACGAGAACGAGAAAAACGAAAAACCAGAGCGTGTTTTGGAAATCAACAAGAAAATCACCATGCGATCACCTCCTTCTTCCTCTTGTTCCAATTCGTCTTCTTCTTGTTCCAGTTCACTCGCTGCAACGAGTTTGGCCAACAGGCTCGGGACCATCTTCAAGAAAGCTTCCGAGCTTACGACTCTCTGCGATATCGAAGCCTGCGTCATCCATTACGGACCAGACGGAGAATTAAAGACATGGCCTAAGGATAGACAGAAAGTGAGAGACTTGGCTCTTAGGTATAGCCGATTAGACGAAGCCAAGAGACGCAAGAAAAGCGTTAATCTTTATGGGTTCCTCAAGAAGAACAAGACCAAGGCGACGAATCTGCAGAAGAAGCCGAGGACGACTCTGAATCAACTAAAGTATCCACTCTCTGATCACTACTCTCCCGACCAAATCTCCCAACTGATTCAGTCCTTGGAACGAAATCGCTCTATTTTGCAAGAAAGGCGTCGTTTTGTCGAGTCACTGAAACAGTCAAAGACAAAGTTGGAGGATCATTAGGGTTTAACATCATCCTCTCTCTACCATCAAGATCATCATCAACAGACCCAATCCTTGATCGGTTCAAATTCCAAATCCCATTCTCTTTATCAAATTTCAATCAATTCACCAATCTTTGAACGGTTCAAGTTGAGCCCTAGCAAGTTCTCGCTAGTTATGTATAACCATGAAGATACAACTTTCTCTCAAATCCCACTCTTTGCATCAAATTTCAATCAATTCACCAATTTCACAGAGGATTACTCGATGCATCAAGAGCTTAATGGTCGTGATCAGAATATATTTATGGGTAACATCAACAGCAACAACTTTCAAGGTCCTTGCGTGTCAAACACACAAGATTACACAGCGTTACCAATACACGAATCTGTGAATA
The DNA here is from genome assembly GCA_020283515.1 of Alliaria petiolata. Classification (NCBI taxonomy): domain Eukaryota; kingdom Viridiplantae; phylum Streptophyta; class Magnoliopsida; order Brassicales; family Brassicaceae; genus Alliaria; species Alliaria petiolata. The sequence continues at coordinate 298,760,078 of JAHZTW010000001.1, forward strand.
GCTACGGGTTGAATCACTTGATGGAGCCAGAGCTTTATGGTTTTGAGCAGAGCATGTGTACGAGTGATATTACCAACAGCAACGTTCTCCATCCTTTTCTCTCAAACACAGTTTCAGATGAGTTCTGCTCTGAGTTGCAGGATCCTTATGGTTGTATGGTCGGTAACAGTAGCTTCTCTCAAGACCTCTCAGATATGTTTTCAAGCTATGATCTTCAATTTGATGAGAGCTGTCTATTTCAGACATCTACTCTACCATCTCTCCACGCCGTTCCTAACAGTTTCTCTGAGTATAAAGAAGAGTTTGAAGCAATTACCTGATGAAGTAGCTGAACAGAGAGATTGAAGCTGTTTATGGGACTAGATTCCTGTTATTATGTTTTTTATTTGAATATTTGAGTTTAACTGCAAAACAGATCCATTTGTGGAGATTTTGTTTCGAGTTTTGAATATATAAACTTTTTTTTCGGTTTAGAACATTATCCATTCTTGTATGCACAGCCATATCCCATATATATCTTTCTTTAACGGAACCTCATAAAACTTCAATGAAATAAATCGTCTAAAAACACTGAAACAAGTTTCAGATTTTTGTGTGTTCAGTGACAGCTTTCAATACTATATCAATTGCTATGAATTAACAGATTCCACCTGCAACGTCAAATCCTTTACTCCTGCATCTTCTAACAAACGCGAGACTTGCAACTTAGTATCCTTCTTGTCTAAATCAGCTGATACAAGTAGATGGAGAGTAGCCACGACGTCTGAGTTTGTGAAGCTCCATACATGTAGCCTCTGGATACTGCGAACCCCTTTAGTCTTGAGGATGTTCCTCATGGTATCTCTCAGGTCATGCTCATGAGCCTTGGGGACTCTTTGCAGTAGAATCTCTGCAGAGTTTCTGAGCAAAGGAATTACTGAAGCGATGATGAGGATGGAGATGAAGATTGAGCTTGCTGGATCTGCAACTAACCAGCCCTTGTATTTGATCAAGAGTGTCGATATCACAACTCCAACGCTCCCCATTGTGTCTGCTAAAACATGAAGGAAGATTCCTTCCATGTTATGGTCAATGTGGCGATGCTCCTTGTTTTCTCCTTTTGTGGGTTTGTGAACGGAATGATGTTGATGGTCATGCCCGTGGCTGTGGTTCCTTTCATGATGCTCCTCGTGTTTATGGTTGTGGGAATGATGATGATGGTCATGCTCGTGGTTGCATTCACGATGCTCCTCATGTTTATGGTTATGGGAATGATGATGATGATCATCATGCTCATGATGCTCCTCATGTTTATGGCTATGGGACTGGTGCGAGTGAGAATGCGTGCAACCAGATCCACCATGAGCATGATGATGCTCCTCGTGGAAAAAGATCAACCCGACAACATTCACGAGAAGCCCTCCAACGGAAACAACCAAAAGACTGCTTGTAGAAATCTCCTGAGGATCCAAGATTCTCTCAATTGACTCGAGCACAATCAGAGCTCCAACAAGAACTAGTAACACCGCTTTTACATAACCCGAAAGCACCTCAAATCTACCTCGGCCATAGTTGAACTGATGGTTTGCAGGAAGTCGTGAGATATATGACGCATATAGCCCAATCGCCAAAGCAGCACAATCAAACAACATGTGACAAGCGTCTGAGATCAGTCCAAGACTATTGCTCATGAATCCAGCCACAAACTCTACAACCATATACGCCGTGTTGATCAAAAGAAACAACGCAATCTTTCTTGACTTCTTCTCGCTCAAAATGTGACGGATAGGCTTCATAAACATGGTGGTAAACGACTCAGGCGATTCCATCCCAATCTCTTGATAATCTGAATACACAGAGTCTTATTCTCTGACAGCAACGTAAAGCAACAATCCACACAACAACAATCCCCAAAGAGAAAGCTCAGGGAAGTAGAAGAGTTCCAATACTATGGTGCATAGAAACGTAACCAGAAACTCCCTCTCAGAGTCTTTCTTCGAGCTCGAAAACTTATCTTCGTTGTAATTCTCAGTCAACAGCACTCCGAATACAACAGTGTTAGCTAAAGGCCATCCTAAATTCCCTATTGAGACTCCATCTTCATCACTTCCAGAGAAGAGGAAACTCCAGATAGCAAGTGGGAACAACAACGCAGTGGTTAGAAACAAGGAAAGCAATCGAACTCGTTTCTGATCAAGCTTTTTGATCTCGACCCAATTCATGGAACCTTTCTCATAGCAACCCAAAAACCCAGATAGAAATGGAAGCAACATAGGCCATATTCTCAAGCAATTCTCTTTAGGGTATATCCGAAAACCCCAATTTTCGACAGATGATGAAGAGAAAGGGAAACAATCGACACGATCCCAGCTGATTGATAACAACAACAAGCCGGCGAACAATATGCAAAACCCACGAACCTTAGATGATCCAGCTCCACCATTATCGCCGGAAAATCGATTCCGAGACTCGTATATAACTCTGGCGGAGACTGTACCGGAGAGCTCAGCTAAGATCATAGCAGCTGCGCCGCAATAACGGAGAGCCTGGAATCGGAGGAGGAAAACAACGGCTAGAAATCCCGATTTTGCGAATATGAGCTTGATTTGAGACGGGGAGAGAGAAGAAATGGAGAAAACTGCACGATTCTGCCGGAGAAATGGGTCTTTTTTGGAGGGAGAAAACGCAGAGAAGAGAGTGAAAGCAAGAGAGAAAACGAACGAGAGGAGAGAGACAAGGAATGAGAAAGGGAACAGAGAGAATGAAGGAGAAGAACGAAGGAAAGGTAAGAGAGAGTAGAGAGATCGCAAAGAGAAGAGGATGAGAAAGAGAAAGGAAATTGAAGATTTAGTGGTTCCGTGGATCGATCTGAGACGGGTTTTGGAAGGGGTTGGAGTCGGAGTGTAAGGGAAAGAAGGGTAAGATCTTCCGACTGTTGCGGTGGTTCGTGGAGGCACCGAAAGACGATTGGGTCGATGTTGTTGATGATGATGATGATGATGATGGTGGTGGTGGTGGTGGTGATCCGCCATTGTTGAAGCGGAAGCTTGACTCTTCTGCTGAGTCGCCGGGAGAATTTGTGAAGATATTTTGTGATTCGGTGGGTCTAACCCAAAACTTAATCCGTGTTTGGTGTAAGTTAACCGAATTAAACCAGAAACAAAATAAAAAAATAACCAAAAATCAATTTTGAATTCTTATTTTGCATTTTCGTCGTTATAGACCTCAAAATCTAAAAACTTTGAATGGAAGTGCAGATCAATTGCAGAACAAATGCAGTTCATCTATTCTGCAGAATTATCTGCATTTAAGCACCATTCATGAATTAAATGCAGAACAAAAAAATTAATAATAAAAAAATAATGTTCCGCATGCAGATCAAAAATTGCCTTAAATTTGTGATCTGCACTTGAAAATAGGAAATCTGTTTAAAAGCTACTGAACGCTTGCAGATCTAATTTTCTTTTTTGAATTTAATTAATTTATTAACTCTAAATCAAAATAAATGATGGTTTCTTAATTATTCACACTTCCATATTTTACGTTCAAACCTATAGATCCCATAAATGATGGTTTCTAAATTAACTACACTTCCATATATTCTATAATTTTTTATTTTATTTTTTGTAATAATTATATTTTAATAAACAATTAAATATTAATAAACATAACATTATTTATATCTAAATAAGATAATATATATATTGCATGTTTAAAATTTTATATAATTTGTCCAATATTTGTGTTGCTTGTTTTTTATAAATATATTTAAATATTGCTATAAATATATTTACAAACATAATAATCCATAATTAAAATTTATTAACTGTATATTTCTTTTATAATATAGAGATTCATATAAATTATTAGTATAATGTATTCATGCATATATTTTAGTTGTAAATATTTATGGAGCTAACCCATATGATATAGAAAATTTATTTTATTTTGTAATATATTCATATAAATTACTCACTTTCATATTTGACAACCAAATCTATATATCTGAATTTTTCTCTAATTTTAAATATGTTTTCTTCTTTATTTTGTGCAATGTTTTTTGTATTAATTAATTATTTGATAAATAATTAAATATTAATAAATATAAAAAAATTTATACTTAAAGAGATAATACATTTTTATATAATTTGTTTGCGATCACAATGTAGTATTATAAAATTTTTATATAATTTGTTTGATAATATTTAAAATTTACTATATTATTTATTGTATTTATAAGTATTATTTTTTATTTTTTAAATATTTGATTTGCATTATTTTATATTATTATACTATTGAATATAATATAATTATTTGGAGATCTGCATTTGTTCTGCATTTCTGCTTGATCTGCATTCGTTCTGCTTGATCTGCATGATCTGCTTGATCTGCATTTTTCGTTATTTAATTTTAAAAAATTCAATTCACTGAACCAAACAAAATATTTTTATTTTTTCACATCCAAGACCAAGAGGATTTCAAACCACAATCATTTCAATAAATACATTATCCTTATCCTTTTTTTTTGTTAAACCTCATTTTATATTAAACCTTAAATTGAAAAATCCTTTCAAACAAGTCAGCTCTTTGACAAAGAAACAAGTACTTGAAACATAATACAACAAAGCAATTAAAGGATAGGTTAAACATTTTAAATTCAAGATAAAAACTAGAAGCTTCTTTAAAAGGGCTTCAAAATCGATTAAGAACAAATCGATCTTCCATTCTTCTGCCATTAAAAAAAATTGAATGATACTTTTAGCTTTAAGTGCCATAAAGGTTGAGCTTTTGAATACATCCTCCATAGAAGAGGAGTTTGGTGGAATAAATCTCTCCATTAGCAAGGAGAAAGACAACAGGGTTTTTTCCTTCAAACCAAAAGGCATAGATGCACTTTTATCCTTGGAACCACAGAAAACCATACCAGCACTACCGCTGAAAATTAGCAGGGTTTTTGTCTTTAATCTGAAAGGCATATGGATAATCGCAGACATGGAACCACAAAAAACCATCATAGAACATGGGCCAAGCCCAACATGAAACCAGCGACCCACGTAAGCCTATCTTACATCTTTGTCGGAGATTGATGATGGACCGAAAAAGAAGGTCGGAGGCGTGACACCAATGTCGGAGATAACCCCATGTCCGGAAAAACCGAACTCAAATTGGGCAGAGGTGAAGACACGGACGATGTGGGCTTCCGGCAATAAGAAAGGAGTAACGGCGAGGGTGGGGACCAAGTTCACCGGACTGGCGAAATTTCCTTTTAAAGGGAGTTTCTTTGGCGTAGTTGAGTTTGGAGGAGGCGGAGCAGCAGCAAACAAGAAGCTCTGAAGGATTGAGAAGGAAAAAGGTGGTTGGGGTTGAGCGGCTAGATCTGGCGGATCTGGCGGATCTGGAGGCTCCGGCGGCTAGGGACATCCTTGCAGATCCGAGGGAGGCACTACCGGCAGTTGAGAGGAGACAGAGTTTCGAATTGCACAACGCGACGTACCGGCCGGGCAAATCTGGAAAGCTTCACGCTGTTCAACCATCACGGCGGAGGAGGATGAGCAAGGAAACCGGTGAGAACGTCGGCAACCTGAAACAAAAACTTCCCGAGAAGGGCAGGGAGATCTCGAGGAGTTGATGCAGAAGCAGATCGGGAGAGGATGGAAGAAGGGCGGCTCCGGCGATCCATTATGTAAGCTTCGGGTCTTGAGGCGGCCACCTTGGAAGATGTGCCTGAGAGAGAACTAATACTAGGGCTAATACAAATCATTAGTCTTATCCATTATGTTGTAAGTGCTCCTTGACAAAGTTTGCGAAGTTTTGTATAATAATAGTAAAAGACATATCATTATCAAATATACACTACAATTTTAAAAATCACATAACAAAATAAATCAGAAGGAAAAATAATAGAATTAAAGAATAAAAAATCTTCAAATGAACACTATTGGTAACAGCAACTTACAAAAAAAATAGATTATATACGACTTCTATTGTAATTAATGACAAATAAAAATTTATTCACGAAACCCAAAACCAAAAAAAAAACATTTAAGTTAAATTTTTCTTTATGATTAGTGTTTCGACTTATATTTTCTTAAATTGAAATCTCATTTACTTTTGTTTTTATTTTTCTTTTCTTAATTAATAATATAATGACACTCATTTATTTATTAAAATCTAACTACTCGTAAATTTAAATTTTACCTATTTAATATATTTTAATCATGACACATGTCAAAATCTGACCGATTCACTTACAACGTGTCGTGATCATGTTAATTACTAATTTAAAATCATCCAACTTTATATGATAAAAAGATATAGACTAAACATAAATATAAACAATATCAATTTTCACTTTCTTATTCTTTCAGATTAAATTGTGTCTTCTGTTATGTATTTAATAAAATGTTAATTATCATGGTATAAGAAATAAAAAATACTTCCTCTATCCCATTTTAATTGATGTTCTAGTAAAAGCACACATATTAAGAAAAGTAATTCACTTTAAAAAATATAATTTTTAAAAATGGAAGACAATGAGCAAAAAGTAGAAAGTATTCTTAGTGAACTCAATAGTAATATTTTTTTAATCAAAGTTATATTAAAATAAATTAAAAATTTGCATAGATATGTAAAAAAATCAAATAAATTGGGACAAGAAAAATCTCTTAAACATCAATTAAAATGGGACAAAGGGAGTAACATATATTAAACAAAAATAAATAAATCACTGAAAAGAAGAAAGAAATAACACATTCGCAAATCACAAATCATCGTTTACTACATAATAGATGAAGGGAACTCTTCAGAGGATGACACATAAACTTTTTCTTATTAGTGAATCTCAACTTTATTTTTCCACATGTATAAAGTATATAAGCAAATAATTATTATTTTTTAAAAACATCAAATAATATAAATAAATATTAACATACGTACAATTAACTATACATACAAATCATCAAATTTGAATTGAACTATTTATAAATTATTATAACTAGATAAAATTCAAATTAAATTTAAAAACATAATAAATATATAAATCTTATATAACACATAATTTTTAAAATATCATTCTATTTTCTTTTTTTGAGTGATTTAATTCTTATTTTAATATAAATTAGGATAATTAAACTTTGGTATAAGTGAAATAAAATTATGATATTGAATAAAATTTTAAAATTTTATTGGAAAAAATAAAATAAAATATGCGCATCGGGTACTCTCCTAGTCAAAATAATAAACATAGCCTTATACTTAGTTCATTTAGGTTAGGTGTTAATAGATCCAAACCCGAAATAAAAACCGAGCTTATGCAAAAGCCATATCTAAAAACATGTTTGTACGAGAATTAAGAAATTTGTTCGTTCATATCACATTTTTGAATGTTAGACACAAAATACACTTAGTTACTTCCCTAAATGTCTCTAATATGATTCTTTAAAAAAAAAAATCTCTAATATCATACCATCATCGTGGCTAGGGGTGGGCAAAAAAACCGAACCGAACCGAACCAATCGAACTCAAACCGACCCAAACCAAACCAAAGTTTATACTAAAATATTTCGGTTAGGTTTTTTGTCAACCCGAATGGTTCGGTTCGGTTCGGTTTAATCGAAGAACCAATGTGTTTATTTAATAAATAATATTATGATATTAATTATTTTTAATCCTATTATTTAAGAATTTATCGATACTAAAAAAGGAAAATCTAAAATTTCATGATTGCACCTAAACGGATAAGTTTTATAAAAACCAATAATTATTCATCCTATTTTTTCATCTGGTTCTCTTGCTCGTGATATAAAATTTTATCAAATAATTATAATAAATTAGTACGAGTGGAAACTCGAAATTGAGAGTTTTTTCAAATTTTTTTCTATTAAATGTCACAAATTAAGTGTTCTAATGCTGTTAATGGAAAAAAAGTAAAGCAACATGTTTTGTTCAATAATATTAAAAAATATTATTTAGAGAAAAAAAATTAAATTAAACTGAATTAATTAACCCAAACCGAACCGAACTCAAACCGAACCGAACTCAAACAGAACTCAAACCAAACCGAGTTAACTTTGGTTGAGTTCGGTTAGAGTTTTAGAAGACCCAAATTAACCGAACCGAACCGAACCCGAACCGAACCCGAAATTAAACCGAAATGTCCACCCCTAATCGTGGCTATATACTTCCCTCCACCCATCTCCTCTCTCCTTCGGCTCCTCCGATAAAAATCATTAGGGTTTTTAACAAAAAAAAATCTTTAAGAAAAATCGAAAAAAATAATATTTCTAACTATAAATTTAATGTAAAAACTCATCAACTATAAGTTTGTTAATGAAAAAACCTATCTATCTACAGTACCGTAAAACTTTAAAGATTTTTAACAAAAAAAATCATCAACTAAAGATGAATCGAGAAAAAACCACTCAACTATAAATTTAATGTAAAAACTCATTCAAGTTCAGATATATCAACCACTCAACTATAAATTTAATATGAAAAACCTTTCATTTATATTTACAATAATATTAAAATATAAATAATTAATATCAAATCAAATGCGCTTTGGATTGTAAAAGATGACATAGGTACGATGTGAAATAAGATTCTAAATCTAGAAAGTTGATTAAAAAAATACATATACATCAAAAAAATTCGTACAACTTAAATTATTTAGAGTTTTGAAAAACTGAAATAATTTATCAAGTTGTTCATAATTTGTAAATTAGAGTTAAATTAAATTAAATTTTAATTAAATTTCAAACCACATAATCATACTATATGAAATTAGAGTTTGACAATTTTATCGTTTATCAATTTGTAAATTTTAGAAATCTGAATATATTTTCTAATTAAATTCGAGATTTTTAATGTTTTGCTAATTTTAAAAGCTATCACATTGTACTTTAAAATTATCTATGTCATTTTTACAATTCAAATTGCATACATTGACTTATCATTGACCGTTTAGGTTTGGATTTTTAACAAAAAATACAATCAACTAAAGATAAACCGCAATCATAACATATGCGTTTAAACTATTCAAGCCAGAAGACACAGTGGTACAAACTTAAGCTACGAGGCAATTCAAGGACTTGCGAGCGTAACGACACTGCTTAAGCCTATCCCGTCGTGAGCCGGTCTCTTGGATATTTACCGCCCAAAACCACCGTAAGCTTCAATATTTAACACCGAGATTTCACTGGCTCAACACCGCCCCACACCACCGTTCGAGTGGATTTTTTTACATTTCTCTCAAAAATATCCAAAAAACAAACAAAGAAAAAAGTAACAAAATAGCAAAAAAAGCTTCCGTCATATATTAAAAATTCTTCGCATTCAAACACACAAATGGTACACGATAGAGCGAATTCTCAACTTTTTTTTTTTTAACCTGTTAAACAAACTCCAGACATTGAAGACCAGAAGCAGGCAGTACACAAGCTTTAAACTTCAAAGTACAACACAATTGGATCAAGATTTTGTCGGAACTATATCATTTAGTAACAATTTCTTCTTCTTTCAGAGGCCTTATCTCGATTCCCTGGAACAACAAACCACTCTTCCAACGTTGCGTCCGAGTCTCCATAAGAGTAAACTCAATCTCATCACCGTCATCACAACCTCCATTACTGATGTCAAACTTGCCCAGCTTCACTTCACTCCACCCATCTCCTCTCTCCTTCGACTCCTCCACAACCTTCTTCTGTCCTTCAACCTCTTCCCTCAGAACCTGCCTCATTATACGCCTCATCCTAAGCACCTTCAACCGCACGAATGTTTTGGTAGCTTCCTTCCCCACAAAACCGACTCCAGCTTCAAGGGGGGTCTGGGCGAAACCGTATGACCTAGTGCTTGCTCTCTTGAACACTGCGTAAACCGAGTAATTTGTCCCCTTTGAAAGCATTCCGCAACTTATCTTGCCGCGAATCTCGAACCAACACACATTACGAAGCTCTGCTACTTTCTCAAACCTGATCCACACATGCATATACAAGATTCTGTAAGCTTCATTTGCACAATTTTAGAAACAGCGGATAAGTTAAGTAAAGAACTTACTTAGATTCAGGAACTGTGATCCATTGCCAATAAGTAGGAGAATCTCCCCATATGATTGTTAGATCCATCGCGGATAACATGTAACACTTCTTCCCACTAGATTTCTCCAACCAAAAGCTCTGAATTTTCCCCCCAAAATTAACGGTCAAATTCAGGAATTAGAACTTCAAATGGTAAAAAACTAAAACCTAATTCTCACATTCTCGTATCGGATTCGGTTAAGTTTACCTTTTTGCCGTCATCGACCAGAACGGAATCATCAGCGAGAGAGAGATAAACCTCCTTCTTCGACGAGCAATTCAGCGATCGAGGAACAAGAGACGAGTACTCCGGCGGAAGAAACGTCTCCCATACCAAATCCGACAGAGCCGCCGATTTAACCGTTTTCGAAACCGAAGCCACAACACAAGCGTCGCGTGGACTAGTATGAGAGATCACCATTGTGATACAATCTTCCGGCAGAGTATCGAGTCGCGGGCGCTGCTCCGACCAAAACAACCCCGTCCCTCCGGCTACTTCTTCCGCCGCAATTCGAATCTCCGACTTGAATTTGCTCCATAGCGTTCGAATCTAAAATCTTGGAATCTGATGTTTTTTTTTTTAAGCAAAGAGAGTGTTGTGATTTTTGTGAAGTGGATAATTTATAATCGGCGAGAGAGACTTACTGGTTAAGATTTAAATTATTATTTGGCCTTTGTCTAACCAGCCAAGGCAACTAACTTTCCTTTCGTGTTTACCTTACCTATGAAGTATCAATCTAAACTATATAGAAAGTCAAATAACTCATAAATTTTATGAATCTCTATTGTCATTTAAGCTTTACACTTGCTTAGACATGAAACTGAAGCGAACAAGCATAAACCGGAAAAAAATCATTGTACCGGAAACCGTTTCTTCCATTGCAAGAAATCAGATATAACGTTAGGGCAAAAAATTTGAAGCTGTAAATGAAATACTATTACAAACGATTTTACTTCAAATGAAACACAATTAGAGATGCTCTACGAAAGCATTGTAGATGATTAAAAAAAACACAATTTCTTTCTTGAAATATATTTTTTGTTCATGTAAGAATGCTGAACATCAAAATGAAATAATACAAACATTAACCAACCACGTTATTACAATACAACAAAGCTCTTGACTTGCTTAGACATGAAAACTGATAAAGCAAAACAAGCATATAAACCGGAAAATTATCGAACGAGAAACAACTTTACGGGGTTTTCGCAGGGCGGAATTCGATTCCTTGAATGATCAAACTATGCTTCCAATAAGGAGACTTAATTAATCTCAACAACACTCACAGATATATCATCACAACAAGCTTCATTGTACAACTCACCAAGCTCAGCTTCCATCCTCCCATCTTCCAACTCGTCACGTCTGTCGTTTCACTCCCTCTCCTTCGACCGCTAGGCCCGACAAAATATATCAGCTTCTGAGAAGATTCTTGTCCGACCAACCCAACTCCAACCTGATGCAGCATACAAATCAATCTTTTCCTTTTTATTCTCAGTCTTTTCCTTATTCTTGTTTTGTGTTTATCCTTACGATAGTCCGCCGCTTTTCAATCTTTCGAAAACACAGCATTGGCTCCAAAATCAGCTCGCGTGGCTCCACAACAGTCACACAACACCAAAAAACAACGAATAGAGGCCTTGGCTGGACACAAATAAACCCATTGTTGATGGCGCACAGCTCCCATTCCTTTCGTATAAGCACCACAATAAAACTCAAATAGGAAAGAATAGGTCTGAAGAAGCAATACCATAGCGGCAAGGAGTACATTCATAAAAAACTCAAAATCCTTGCGAGCCACAAATTGCCAAAAAATTGTGACACATCCGTAAGAATCTCGGTGATGTGGTAAAATAATCCCAATGTTGCAAAACGTACAGCTCTAAAATAACCATATAATCTATAATCTAAAATTTATGAGAGAGCAAGAAAGAGAGGCTTAATTTATTACAAAACCATAAGGCTATTATGTAAGCATATTTTAGTATTCTCAAAGATCTATCCGTATATTATTTCATAATAATATAAATTTTTCATTTTTAAGGTTTTAATACTTTCTTCTTACTTTACCTTATAATATTAGGTATGAAGGGTCACTGGCTCTAATATATCCTTCCTACGATCAATAACTCGGTAAGCGTAGTATAAAGTGGCTTGCAAGAAGTTTCTCAAAGGACACCATGTCTTTACTTTAAGAGGTCAAAAGATTTGGAAGATTGTTGACTGCAAGCATAAACACTGCCTAGCAACAAACGAGTATGCTTCCTTCTAGTTTAACACAAGGAAAAAAACATAAAACATTTTAAAGTTTAACACAAAAGTTTCCTTCTACCAATAGATAGATGGTCTTTCACATTTATACAACTAGCAAATTTATTTTGCTTAAAACGTTTTAAGTTATACAATTAACATATAGCTTTTGTTGAAGGTTTATTTGAAAAAGGTATGTGCTTAGTGGTGTTCTAAGCTTTTCTAAAGAATATTTTTTTTTTTTTAAATTTAACCTCATCACATAAACATTGCTGAAAAATAAAAATGAGTACAGCAAAATAAACTAATTCATTTTCGTCATAGATACATATAACAAATATGCCAATAGATTGAACCGAAATGGAAACCCTTGATATCAGATGGAGAAACCGAAAACCAAACCGGACGTTACACATGAAATTTCTCTAAGTTGTAGCTAAAATTTCAGAAACACGTATCATCCCCTTGCAAAATACATGTAACCAAATTATCAATCACCACCAACTTGACGCTTCCACGAGTCTTCAACGATCAATTCATCAACTGCCCATTCCTCAAAACTGATTCAGAATCATAATATTTATATATTTTCAACTCTATATAAAAATACACAAAAATTCTGATCATCTATGTTATTTCTTTTTATATGCATGTTTAACAAAAAGTTTATTATACTAAAATGAGGAAATAACTTTATTTAGTGTATTTAATATTTTTTGCTTTTGTTTTGCTTATTTTTATTTTCATTTTTGCTTATTTTGCTTCTTTTTATAAAGATAAGAAGAGATAAATGTTATTTTCATTGAATTATGGTCTAGCCTGTAGCCATGTTATCTTAAGCATGAAGCTAGGTGTCCTTATAACTATACTGATCATGGCATAAAATCGAGGCATTCGGCCCATGTCATCATACATTGTCCATGTCTGGCCAGCCTTAAAACAACCCTCTTATATATGCTAGTTGGTGATTCGCGCCTCGCACGAAATATTACATATCGTTTAATTATATAGTCAGGAAAAACTTTAACAATATATAATATTAATTTATTTTGTCACTAAATAAAATTGATTGAAAATGTATAATATATAATTAGAAATTATATATATAAGTCACCATCTTTTTTTAAAAAAATCGATTCATAAGCCTTTAATATTCATATTCATATCTAATATTCATCCCACTTGCTAACTTTAGATCTTAAAAAAAAATATTAAATATTATACTTACATTTCTCTCTTCTTAAATTAAGTCGGTTGTTCATTCATACACATTAATATTTTTCTATAGACGTCTAATATTTTTCGAATATATTACAGATAATATTGATCTCATTTGATAAACGTTTGATTTATTTCTATGATGCACTCATAATCTCTCTCTCTCTCTCTCTCTCTCTCTCTCTCTCTCAAACTCAACATATTAAACTACGGACAATATTTTGGCCCGTTTTAACTTAATTTTAACAATGTTTTGGCTTTGTATAAACACTAAAATTTTCAACTATAAGATTAAGTAGATGAAGTAGATATCCGTATTGGTCTAAACACAACGAATTAAATTATCGACAACATTTTAGCATGGTTTTAACTTAACCTTCACAGCAGTATGACCCGATATAAATACTAAACTTTACAACTATAAGACTAAGTAGGCGAATTAAAAATCCATATTGGTCTTTTTGAATGTTTCTACTTTAGATTATAAAGTTGTGTAATAAATTAATGATGTCATCATACTTTAATATTTTTGTAACATTTTAGTTTTTTGAAATGATTTTGGATCCGTGAAGTTATTCTATGTATTTGGAAAAACTATCTAAATCGATTATTTTTAATTTTTTTGTTTTATATTCTTATATACACAATTATTTAAATAAAAATATATTATTTTCACTAATATACAGTTTAAATAAAAACTATCTAAATGTAATATTTTAACTATTATACTTATATTTTTCTTTTCTTAAATCTCAGTTGAATGTTTATTCATCAAACATTAATTATTTTCCATAAATGTCTAATATTTTTCAAAATATATATCCAACGATATTAATCTCATTTCATAAACGTCTTCATGTATTTCTAAGATACTTTCATAATCTCTCTCTCTCTCTTCCTCTCTCTCTCTCTCCCTCTCTCTCTCTCTATATATATATATATATCTCTCTTCCTCTCTCTTTCTGTCTTTTCTATCTTTTTTCTCTCTCCTCATTTCTCTTTTAGAAACTCAACATATTGAATTACGGACAACATTTTGCCTCGATTTTAACTTAATTTTAACAATGTTTGGCCTTGTATAAATGCTAAAATTGTCAACTATAAAATTAAGTAGATGAAGTAGATATCCATATTGGTCTTTTATGGATTAAACATCATAAATTTTACAAATTAGTGGGATAATGGAGGTTATTTTAGATTATATGGTTTTGTAATAAATTAAGTCTCTCTTTCTTGCTCTCTCATAAATTAGTATACTATTTTCACTAATCATATGAAGAGAAATTTGTAAATGAGTAAAATTATTATTATTATTTTTGATGTATGTATTTAGAAGTAAATGTTTTGCTGAACTATATAAATGAATGTGATAAAAACTAAAATGATTAAATTAGAGTTTCTTTAAATCAATATGCAAGTTATCTTTTATAAATAAATGACCTTTCAACTTTTATTTTATTTAAAATTATTATATCAATGATGAGAATTAAAAGTAAAATGACATAAACATAATATAAATTAAATAAAGAACTTGAAATTAACAAAAAGAATAAATAATGTGTCAACATTTCATGATATGATGACGTGTCAGCCTAAGAAGAGACTCTATTCTACTTTATATATATATATATATATATATATATATATATATATATATATATATACAGTAAAAACTCTATAAATTAATAATGTTGGGACTTTGATTTTTTATTAATTTATAGAGTTATTAATTTATCGATTTGAATAAAATACATTATTTATTAAAAATTAATTAAAAATAATATTTTTTAAAATTTTATAATATTTTTTAAAATTTTATTTTAAAATTAGAGATAAGTTGTAAGAATATTTCAATTTTAATAAAAACAAACAACAATATACTAATATTTTAGTAGATTATCATAGTTATATATTTGTATAAGATTATTTTTATGGTAATTATTAATTTATGATATTAATGGGACCATATATTTACATAGGTTTCTTAAAAAAATTATTATCTTATTATCTTATCGATTTGTGTAATATTTTGAACCGGCCCAATTAGGAACAAGAAAAATTTATTAATTTACAGAGTATATTAATTTATCGAATATTAATTTATAGAGTTTCTTATGATTCCTACATTCATAGGATAGTGATGATGATAGTCATGGTGAGGATTTTTATTTTTTAAAGGTATTCCAAGCTTTTCTAGAGATTTTTATTTTTATTTTTTAAAATAAAACCTCATTAATATTAAATAACATTGCTGAAAAATAAAAACAAATAACAATTTGCTGGAGCATACTGGTTTTGCAAATTTACGGGACATTAGACCAAAAACCAAACCGGACGTTACACATAAAATTTGGCTAAGTTGTAATTAAAGTTTCAGAAACACGTATCATCCGCTTGCAAAATACATATAACCAAATTATCAATCACCACCAACTTGACGCTTCCACGAGTCTTCAACGATCAATTCATCAACTGCCCATTCCTCAAAACTGATTCAGAATCATAAGAAGACACAATGAAAGAACAGATCAAGTGAGTGACGAGAATCAATATATATGCTCAAACAATATTCTGAATTCTGAGAAGCTCGATATGACTAACGCAAACTCACCTCCCATCAGGCAGATAGCGTCTAATAGTGAATGGTATCTTCCTTTGCCTAAGCTCCTTCATAGCAATCTTAAAGCCAATATCATAAGTTAGCTCAAATTTGTCCAGAAACAACAAGAAGAAAGGAAAAGTGAATGCAAGTAATAGTAGTAGCACCTCAAGAGGATCAGTCTCACCCTCAAGCTCGACCATGACAGGAGCATTCATGCTGTATCAGCCAAAAACAACATAATGAATCAAACTTCTCGAGCCAGCTTAACAGTTAAATGAAACAGCACAAAGATTATTCTCAGTTGATAAGTACTCTCATGAGTTTTACAACACATGATGATAAAGTTAAAACATATGATGAAAGGATAAGTGAGTGTCAGTACAAGAATCAAACATTTCGAGCCAACTTAATGATTATATGATATAGAACAAGGATTTTTCTCAGTTTACATGAGTAAACTCATCAAGTTTTATAGCAAATGAAGATCAATTCTTAAATTAGTGAGTAACAGTAAAAGTAATAAAACTTAACGATTATATGAAATAGAACAAAGACTGTTCTCAGTAGAATTAAGCATCCTCATCAAGTTTTATAAAAATATATGAAGATGAATTCTTGACAAACTTAAGAGACATGAAGCAGTAGTAGAACAAGGTGGAGAACCATACCTAATCTGCAGAGCGCGAGTACCAAGGATACGTGCACGCTCATACTTGGTCATAAACTTGGAGGTTTTACGAGGACGTTGTACAGCTTCTGTTTCAACCTTATCTTCTGTTTCAAGAGGCTCACCATTGAGATCCTCGTTCTCCTTCATCTCAACATCTTCCTCTACTCCTTCCTACTCACAAAAAACTGATCAGGAAACAGCAAGTGGTAATAAGCAATATCCATGTCTTTTTCTACAAAGAAGAAGATTAGCTTACTTCAATTTCAGGCTCCACAGGCTCGTCCTCATAACTGCAGCAGCAAAACCAATTGAAACAACATCAACTATATGGCTTAACCATAGCAACAAAACAGCTTCAATATACCCGCAAGTTTCATATAAGTTTATGAACTCATTCCAGGAAAAAGGAAAAACATGTTTACAAGACAGCAAAGAAAGTGTTTGATGGATGAATTTTCAAGAAAAAGTTATATAAACTAGCAAAATCAGCTCTTTCTGTATCAACCGACCACGAAATTAGGTTTTCTACCTTCAAATTTATCGGAATCTATATTCTCTGCTGAACAAACATTTCTTTCTATGAATTGAATCAAAAGTTCATCGAAGAAGCCCATAGAAAAACTTTCAATCTAGTCAATAATCAATCTAATTTCTCTCAATTCGTCGAGAAGAAAATAGAATCCTTTGAAATCGAGCGCAAATACAGACATGGAAGGCCGAGAGTGAGATAGAAAGAGAGAATACCCCAAATCATCGACTTCGTTGTAATCTTCGTCCGCCATTAAAGTCGATTTGAAGATCGCTCTCTTCCTCTTTGCAAAATTGATAAACCCTAGGAGTTGTTGCAGAGAAACGAAAGACGAGAGCTATGCGTGATAAATCAATGAAGTGGAGGCTTTTATGTTACCTTAACCGTATATCCGGATAATTTGATTTCAAGCCCAACTTAGGCCCACATACGAGAACCAAAAGATAAAAAATTAAATTTTTTTTTTTTTCCAAAAATGAAGAAGAAGAAGAAGTCCTTGCTTCATGGTTTTTTTTTTTTTTTTCTGTATATAAAACCAAAGTACAATGAGGGTTTTACAAATCTTCCATAGTTCCATTAAAACGTAATCCTGTGAGCTCAATGCAAGTCGGTCTCAGTTCTGTAAGTCTTCTTGTGTTTGGATTATCAGAAAAAAAAAAAAAAAAACCGAACTATAATCATTGCGATAACTCATAAGATTATATCGTCTTGAACACTGACATTAAGAGTCTTATTCTGAAGGACAATGCTTCCTATGACTGCAACTTCATCTTCTACTGTCACAGCCTCACCTGCAGAAGAAACAAAATGAATCAGAAAAACAAAAAACAAACTATTTCTTGAAAACACAGAAATGGTCGGATTTAAAAAGAGAGAAAGAAATTACCAAGAATGGTGATCCCAAGCCTCTCATTGTCATCTCCACTTGCTTGAACTCTTGACCATCTACCTATCGAAGATTTCCAACCGATGATCGAGTTTATAACAACAGCATTTTCCTGCATTTAAACCAGATCAGAATATCGAAAACACATCTTTTTGGATTTGTAATGAGACTGAAGATTAAAAACAAGTTTAAATATTTTACCTTGATTTCAACATCGTCCAAGATTATGCAGCTAATAAGCCTTACACCGGGTCCAACACGAACGTTTGCTGAGATTGACACGTTTGGACCAATCTTGTGCCAAGAATATTAAAGATTTAGCCAGTCATTTGCAAATTTACATGAGATGGTAATAGTAAATTTACTGCGACTGAGAAAAAAGTTACCTTTGCGGTTGGATGTAGTTTTACGGATGGGTGAATATAAACATCACCAACTATCATCGGTTTCTTATTAGTACCATCTCCTGAAGCCAAAAGATGAGGAGATGTTTCCCGGAATTGAGAAAGATATAATTCCGAGCATTTCAAAGACTTCCTGTGTTTTAAGCTATTTGTTAAAAGAGAGTTTGAAGCAAAACAGCTTATTAGCACCAAAACAGCAAATCCAGATTAATTACCCTGGAGTCTTAATCTGTTCCCATAAATCCTTATTCTCATATGTGTATAGTTGCTTCTTTCCAGCGAGTGGTGACAATATATCTTGATCTAGTCTCACAAAATCCGCAGGAACAGACCTTGTGGCAGATCGGAAGTGATCAAAGCTCGAAATCTGGTAGTTGCTAGCTGTCAAGTTTTTGTATGAAGTCAAGTGATTACAAAATGAAGAAACCTATTAATCCAAATCAATGCAAGTCTCCGAGATAAGGCCAATAATGAAGCACTCACATGTATCTCTCATTTGGCTATATACTCCTTCAATGGCTTTGAAAATGTCTGAAGTAAACACATAGACACCACAGTTTATCAAGTCACTGACCTGCATCGAGTGAAACCTTATAAGCTCAACAACTTACAGAGCCAGTGAAGGATAATAAGAAAACAGGAAACTTTAGCAGAGAATTACGAAAGTCTCGGGTTTCTCTGTATAATGCAGGAGTTCTTTAGTATCAGGATCAGCTATCAACTCTCCGAATTGGCTCGCTGCTTCTGCAGAAACCTGAAGCAAGAAGAACAAAATTCATGAATCCTCGATCTTTATATTTGTTTCTTCTATGATATCTTTGTTCAAAGTAAAAAACCCGGTCAAGGACATCGAACCTTGATTACAAGCATAGTTCCAACCCCACCATATCTTCTATGTGCGTCTGACAAAAAATGTGTTAAGTTACATCAAAGTAAGAAAAGGAAAATGAGGAAACGATTTCAAGATTTAAAAGTAAGATTACCCAATATGTCCTGAAGAGGGAAAGAACAGCAAACATCGCAGTTCAGGAGGAAAACATGTGACTGTTAAAAAAAAAACCACAAAACCCAAAGAAATAAGCAGCTGAATCAACAAAACAAATGAGTGAGTGAAGCAAGAACAAAGATTTGGTATTTCATTAGAGATCAAACCGGTTTTTCTTCCATAATTCTATCCCGGAAGTAATAAAGCGCACCAGCTGAACCATGGGGTTTATCTTCTTTCAAGTATCTGGATAATACAAGAACACAAATGTGAGAGTTTTTACATTGGACGCCAAAAACATGAAATCAAGAAACACAAGTTGAAGTTGCTGTAGACTTACCGCACTGGGATTTTCAGCTCGTTAGATATGGAAGAAACATACAAAGCGAATTCTCTTTCCTCGTAAAATCCAATCAGAAAAATCTGAGCCAGATTTGGTATCTGCCCTCCAAACATATAAACACAAACCATATAAAATGAAAATTTGCTATGAGCAATCAAACATTTCAAACAATCCCAACTAATGTAACAGGAAAAATTCACAGCTTGGAGGTTACAAAATCATACAATAACAAGCTTTTCCAATTTGGAACAAAATATCAAACGTTTCAAAGTTGACAACTTTCCAAACTTTTGCAACTAATGTAACAAGAAAATTTCACAGCTTGGAGATCACGAATCATACAGTAAGAAGCTTTTCCAATTTGGAACAAAATATCAAACGTTTCAAAGTTGACAACTTTCCAAACTTTTGCAACTAGTGTAACAAGAAAATTTCACAGCTTGGAGATCACGAATCATACAGTAAGAAGCTTTACCAATTTGGAATAAACCCAGGTTTTAATTTTCTCAAAAGATCAAACATTTCAAAGTTGACAACTTTCCAAACTTTTGCAACTAATGTATCAAGAATTAAGAAAAGGTCACAACTTGGGAGATTACAAATCATACAATAACAAGCTTCTTCTAATTTGGAACAAACCTAGGTTTTAATTCTCTCAAAGATCAAACACGAAATCGTATGAGAAGGAAAAAAGCAAACCTTTTTACAAGCAGATATGGGATGATGAATCATCGGTTGCCCAGCCAAAGGAATCAGCGGTTTCGGTGTATTGAACGATAATGGGCGAAAACGAGTTCCTAAATCGATCGGCATTTAACAAAAACCAAAAATCAAGTTCGTTTGAAAATCGAAGTCGAGATCCAAAAGAATGTAAATCGAGTAGATGTTGTTGTTACCTTTGGTCGGACCTCCGACCATGATCACGGCGACGACTTTCTCTTCCGACATGTCGAATTCAAACCCTAGATTCGTGAAAGACGATGATCTGATTCTGTGAAAGGTGGTATCTTTTTTATCAGATATTCCCGAGTTTTTGAACTAAAGTTGTAAAGTAGAAGAAACAGAGAAATGAGACTGAAGGAAATATTGACACTTTGTTTTTGTCATCTTTATTACTTCGAAAACGAAATCAAATCGTAGTCAAAGCTTGGCTTGTTTGCTTTTTGTCATCTTAACCGAAGTTTGATTTCCGGTTCGTTCCGGTTTATGTATGAGGTTTACATTTACAACCGTCTAGTGAAGTGGAGCCTTGGTTTCTGACAATATGACTTGAAATTCAATCTTCATGAAGTGATTCAAATTGGGCTCAGATTCATATTCTTGTTTTTTTTATTGCAACGAAACCCTAGTGATTAGAAGAGAGTCTTGCTTCGGTGAAACCGGTTAGTAATTCCTTAATTCGGTGAAGAGATGTCGAGAATTCGACCACCGGAGGATTTTGCCGGGCAATAATAAATCAGGGTTTTAGGAAGTGTGTGTACTTAACCGAGTGAAAAAGATGGAATTTTTAGGCTCATCTGAGTGCAATCTAGGGATTCTAGAAACTCTATCGGACGACGCGATTCAGGAAATTACAGAAAGCTACGATGGGTTTTTCACCACCGTGGAGTCTCTCGTTTCCGGCACCGGAGGTTCCTCAGTCGAGAAAGAGTTCGCGTCTCATGTGTATAGTCTCTGCAAACACGGGCTTGACTCTCTCGTTCGTGACCACTTTCTCAGATCACTCGAGGTATTAAAATTACCTTTTTTAAGCATTAAACTTTTGATTCTACTCTTTTCAGTTGAAGAATGTTTCTTTTCTTATGAACTTTGTTTCAGCAATCTTTTGAGAAGAGCGGTGCATCGAGTTTTTGGCATCATTTTGATGCTTACAGCGAGAAGAAACTTCCTGTAAGCTTTGGTTGATACTTTTGTTTGATAGAAGACTCTGAAATTGACTCTTTTCTTCTCTTCGCTTTCATAAGTTTTGACTAAGAATTGATGCTTTCGGACAGAATTATGGAGAAGATATTCAGGAAGTGTTATGCAAGGCTTTAGAAGAGATATCTATAGAGAAGCAGTATCATGAGAAGTGTCTGTCCATAGTGGTTCACGCTTTGCAGTCGTTCAAAGACCAGTCATCAGAGGCTAAGCTGAACTCAGATGCAGAAAGAGTTCAGCTTTTTTCGAGATTCCGGTCGATGTTGTCTTCAACTCTGATGACTACTCTTCCTCTGCATTTTCCTGGTATACCCATCTTTGATAGCTTGTTCTTTGTTGATTTTAACTCTGATTTGTTTGCTTGGAACTTTGTTTTATATCCTTGCCACTTGTTTTGACCAAGTTCAATGATTACTCTCATATATATTTTCTCTCTATGTTATGTTCTTAGAAATACTCCACTGGTATTTTAAGGAAAAGCTGGAGGAGCTAAGCGCAATCATGGATGAGGATGATACTGAAGAACGTGAGAGTGATTGCATGGATTTGGACGAGAAGCTGAGATCTAAAAATGGAGAAATGGATGTTGATGAAGGCTATTCAAGGCATGACGAATTGGTGAAGAACATTGGGAAGGTGGTCCGTGACCTTAGAAGCATTGGATTCACATCTATGGCTGAAAATTCTTATGCTTCTGCAATTTTTTTGCTTCTTAAGGTAATTTATGCATCAGAGATTTCATCTGCCTCACTAAGACTTGTAACATGGTAAATGTAGTTAGTATACATATAACTCGAACCCTGTCTGGCAATGTTATACTCCAGGCGAAAGTGCATGATCTAGCTGGTGATGATTACAGGAGTTCTGTTTTGGGGTCAATAAAAGAATGGATTCAGGTATTTTTTTCCTGCTTAGATTCTCACTGCACCATCATATTGTTTTGGTGATTTTGAGATTCCTGACATTAGAATTCTCTTTCCAGACAGTTCCTCTTCAGTTCCTTAATGCGCTTCTTTCTTATCTTGGTGATTCCGTAAGTTACGGTACCACTTCGTCTGGACTCTCGACCCCTCTGGCTTGTCGTCCTTCTCCAAGCTTTTCTAAAGTGGTGACTCCTTCCGAGGGAATTGTTAGGTGGAAATTACGGCTTGAGTATTTTGCGTATGAGACACTGCAAGATTTAAGGATAGCCAAACTATTTGAGATCATTGTTGATTATCCTGAGAGGTTCCTTTTTCTTTATTGATAGTACTTTCTTCCTCCCCACATATTTCACTTGAGACCCATTTCAAATATTGCTACAAGTTTAAATTATCTTGCATCTCTGATGGAAAATTTGTTGATGCAACAGTTCTCCTGCTATTGAAGACTTGAAACAGTGTCTTGAATATACTGGACAGCATTCTAAGCTAGTCGATTCTTTTATTTCTTCTCTGAAATACCGTCTGCTCACTGCTGGTGCCTCAACCAATGATATATTGCATCAGTATGTGTCGACCATTAAAGCCCTTCGAGCAATAGACCCAGCTGGTGTATTCCTTGAAGCAGTGGGTGAGCCAATCAGAGACTATTTACGGGGTCGGAAAGACACTATCAAATGTTTTGTCACTATGCTTACGGATGGAAGCGGAGGGAATGCAAATGGTTCCGGAAACCCTGGGGATAGTCTTCTTGAAGAGTTTATGAGGGATGAAGAAAGTCAAGAGAATGTTGGATTTGATGATGATTTTCACACTGATGATAAGCAAGCCTGGATCAATGCTTCTCGGTATTCTTTTTTTTGTATGTTTTCTTGGTTCATCATCTTTCTTGGCATTGGATTTGTCTGACACATCTTAATCTGCTTTGTCCTCAGCTGGGAACCGGATCCTGCCGAGGCTGATCCTTTAAAAGGTAGCCTCAGCCAGAGGAAAGTAGACATACTCGGAATGCTTGTTGATATAATTGGATCTAAAGAGCAACTGGTGAATGAATATCGTGTTATGCTCGCTGAAAAGCTTCTCAACAAGACTGATTATGACATCGATACTGAGATACGCACTGTCGAACTTCTCAAGGCAATCTAATTTCTTTTTCACTCTATAGTTTATTGTATCGTTTCTACAGTGTTGAATATAACTTTACGTTATCTTATAATATGCCAATAGATACATTTTGGAGAAGCTAGTATGCAAAGATGTGAGATAATGCTGAACGACCTGATTGATTCTAAGAGAGTGAACACTAGCATCAAAAAGGCATCTCAAACAGGTTATATTTCTGAATTGTTCTCAATTTTATAATGCAAGTTTTTGTCTGAATCTTGTACTTAGTATCTGTGTCCATTCTTCGTTTTTAGGCGCTGAGTTAGGAGAGAATGAGCTATCTGTTGATATTCTTACCTCGACGATACTTTCAACAAATTTCTGGCCACCAATTCAGGTATTCATATGTTTGTCTTTCTGACTTTTCATTCGCTATGTCGTACAAATATATACGTATGAAGGGTAGAGATTATTGTGATTGCTTCTATTCACTGAATTTCAGGATGAGTCTCTAGAGTTACCTGGACCTATTGACAAGCTGCTATCAGATTATGCCAATCGATATCATGAAATCAAGACCCCTCGTAAACTACTTTGGAAGAAAAATCTTGGCACTGTCAAGGTAATTTTTGGCGTACTAAAATACTTTAGTAGCGAATGAATGATTCATGTTTTGTTCGGAGTTTTGGAGAAAGCTGACAAATGTAACTCTCTAAAATGGTTTTGGATGTATTCAGTTGGAATTGCAATTTGAAGACAGAGCTATGCAGTTCACAGTCTCCCCCACACATGCAGCTATTATCATGCAATTTCAAGAAAAGAAAAGGTAATCACAAGAATCAATCAAATTTGGATATTTTCTGCTCCTAAGTTACTGAAATCATGTAAATCTTTCAGTTGGACTTCTATTGATCTTGCTGCAGCCATTGGGATACCCATTGAAGCATTAAACCGAAGAGTAAACTTCTGGATAAGCAAGGTAGGTACTGTAATTGTAGTCTACTGCTTTAAGTTTAAACCATTGATCTGGAGGAAGAGCTAACTTGTAAAGTCTCGTGAACTTAGGGAGTTTTGAGAGAATCTACAGGAACAGAGTCAAATGCCAATGTGTATACGCTCGTTGAGTCCATAACTGATTCTGGAAAGAACGAAAGCGAGGAGCTTTTAGCAGGTGATGATGAGAGTGAAAGATCGATCGCCTCTGTGGAAGACCAACTTCGCAAAGAAATGACAATATACGAGGTATGTGATGATGATGATGCTTAAGGGAAACTTTCATTCTACTAATCATATAAAATCTAAAAACAATTGTCAACAATGTTTTTCAGAAATTCATCATGGGAATGCTCACGAATTTTGGCAGCATGGCACTAGAACGAATCCATAACACTCTCAAGGTACAATCAAAGGCACACTGATTCTACAACAATTGTTCTGTTTTTTGCTCTCAAGATCATATGATCAGTGTTGCTCTGTTTTTTGTTTGTTTTGTAGATGTTCTGCGTAGCTGATCCTTGTTACGACAAGTCTCTGCAACAGCTTCAGAGCTTTCTTTCTGGTTTGGTCTCTGAAGAGAAACTAGAGTTTAGAGAGGGAATGTATTTGCTAAAGAAGTAGACAACTCTTTTACATTGTGTGTTATATGTCATGAACTAGTTTTGTTTTTGTATCAAAATCCTCTGTCCCTTTTGAATGAAAATCTCTAACATCAAAATCTGAAAGCCTGAGCCAAAGAAACAATTTCACATCAGAGTACTCAACAATAAAATAGAATAGTAAATTGATGACAAAAGAATTTTATTTTCGATTGCAAGAACCAAACCAATCCACTTAACAATCCAAACCCACCAAATAACTTATAGTCGACCATCGATGGGTAAATCCACATATTCAAATGGATCTAGTCTTGTGTAGACTACGAGCCAAAAGCCAACGCCTAGGACTAGATAACCGATCTGACCGACGAGACTGAAGCGTCCACCATGGCAGATTCTTCTGACTAGAGCAATGCGATCAAGATCCTGCTTCTTTTGAACCGGGTCCTTGAACCTTATGTAGAAGGTTGCATTACTGGCGCTGCCAAGTACCTCACTTGCGGAATCTTGCGTGGTTTCTATAGCCACTTGAAGAATCTCCAATTTGGACAGATCCCTCACTTGCAGAGTCTTTTGTGGATCCCTAGAGTAGTTCCTATGAGTTGTGGCAACTGCAAGTTCCAGATACAAACGAATCCACTTTTTGCAGGTGGAATCTGTTAATTCATAGCAATTGATATAGTATTGAGAGCTGTCACTGAACACATAAAAAATTCTGAAACTGTTTTCAATGTTTTTAGATAATTTGTTTCATTGAAGTTTTATGAGGTTTCGTTAAAGAAAAGATATATATGGGATATGGCTAAGCATACATGTATGGATAATGTTCTAAACCCAAAAAAGTTTATATATTCAATACTCAAAACAAAATCTCTACAAATGGATCTGTTTTGCAGTTAAATTCATTTATTCAAAATAAAAAACATAGCAGGAATCCAGACGCATAAACAGCTTCAATCTCTGTGGTCAGCTACTTCATCAGGTAATTGCTTCCAACTCTTCTTTATACTCAGAGAAACTGTTAGGAACGGCGTGGAGAGATGGTAGAGTAGATGTGTGAAGTAGACTGCTCTCATCAAATTGAAGATCATAGCTTGAAAACATATCTGAGAGGTCTTGAGAGAAGCTACTGTTACCGACCATACAACCATAAGGATCCTGAAACTCAGAACAGAACTCATCTAAAACTGTGTTTGAGAGAAAAGGATGGAGAACGTTGCTGTTGGTAATATCACTCGTACACATGCTCTGATCAAAACCATAAAGCTCTGGCTGCATCAAGTGATTCAACTCGTAGTTGTTTCCAGATTCGTGTATTGGTAACGCTGTGTAATCTTGTGTGTTTGACACGCAAGGGCCTTGAAAATTGTTGATGTTACCCATAAATATATTCTGATCACGACCATTAAGCTCTTGATGCATCGAGTAATCCTCTGTGAAATTGGTGAATTGATTGAAATTTGATGCAGAGAGTGGGATTTGAGAGAGAGTTGTATCTTCATGGTTATACATAACTAGCGAGAACTTGCTAGGGCTCAACTTGAACCGTTCAAAGATTGGTGAATTGATTGAAATTTGATTTAGAGAGTGGGATTTGGTATTTGAACCGTTCAAGGATTGGGTCTGTTGATGTTGATCTTGATGGTTGAGAGAGGATGTTGTTAAACCCTTATGATCCTCCAACTTTGTCTTTGCCTGTTTCTGTGACTCGACAAAACGACGCCTTTCTTGCAAAATAGAGCGATTTCGTTCCAAGGACTGAATCAGTTGGGAGATTTGGTCGGGAGAGTAGTGATCAGAGAGTGGATACTTTAGTTGATTCAGAGTCGTCCTCGGCTTCTTCTGCAGATTCGTCGCCTTGGTCTTGTTCTTCTTGAGGAACCCATAAAGATTTACGCTTTTCTTGCGTCTCTTGGCTTCGTCTAATCGGCTATACCTAAGAGCCAAGTCTCTCACTTTCTGTCTATCCTTAGGCCATGTCTTTAATTCTCCGTCTGGTCCGTAATGGATGACGCAGGCTTCGATATCGCAGAGAGTCGTAAGCTCGTCAGCTTTCTTGAAGATGGTCCGGAGCCTGTTGGCCAAACTCGTTGCAGCGAGTGAACTAGAACAAGAAGAAGATGAATTGGAACAAGAGGAAGAAGGAGGTGATCGCATGGTGATTTTCTTGTTGATTTCCGAAACACGCTCTGGTTTTCGTTTTTCTCGTTCTCGACTTACACGAAGAAGAAATCAAGGAGAATAAGAAGATTGAAACTGAGAGAGAGGCTGTGTGAACTAGGTCTATACTTATAGATTTGTCTATTTTGTAGACGCCAACGGTCAAAAAATGCGTTTGTGTGTGTTTTAGATTCGATTTCCATTTTTTTGCTTAGTTTTAATTTTCTTAATTTTACCATAATTGATCCGTTGAGGATTGTTAGAAAAAGGAAAGATTTACTTGAGAAATTTCCTTAATTTTACTCTCGCTTCATTTATGCGAAATTGCGAATAATTAATGACAGGTAATTTTATGTGTATTAGATTTTGATTTGATTTGATTTTCTGTGGCTAAACTACAACAAATACTCGGGCTTTGGCTAGAAAGTTCGTAGCACTTAATTCAGCAAATAACCGGAGGGTTCGTAGTACCGGTTTAATTCAGCAAATAACCGGAGGGTTCATTAGGGTTTTGAATTAGGGTTTTGAGTTACGCCGCCTCGTACAGTCTCTATAGTTATATATATAATCGAGCTTCTCATCCCCTCTCTCTAATATCTTCATACACTTTCTCTACCTAAATAATTCATCTCTGTTTCTTTCGATTTTCAACAGAATTTTCGAATTTCAGTTTTTGAATCTCTTTTTCTTTCTAGTTTTTCATAATCGACTTTTTTTTTTTTTAATTTTTGATTGCCCGATGAAGAAGAATTCCCAAAAGATAGGAAGTGCCGTATGACACTTTATACGCAGCAGCGGACTGAACGAAGGATTGCATCCGGTGATTTCCCATCCCCCCGGTCAGCCGTCTCCGCCGTATTCGGATCCTTAACCCGGATCCGTCTACGGATCGGGTTCGGGCTGCCCGGTCGGGTTATCTTACCGTACTTCCCACCGTCTCTGTGTCCGCTTCTGTGTGGTTGATTTTACACGGGTTTCTGAAGGGTTTGTTAATTTTTGTTTTTATTTGATTTAGGTTGTGATGAGAAATTGTCCGATGCCACGTCGTCGATAGCTTTTTTGGGCAATGATCTTCGATGCTACATTGGACATAGACGAATGTTTGTGTTTCGCCTTCCTGATAGGAACCTGTGGATCTTGATTGTTTTGTGATCTACGGAGCCATTACGGCGATTACATTTTAATTTTAGGGTTTTTTTTAATCTAATTAGATTGATTAATGGGAAGAATCGATGATGATTATTGCTAAAAATATGGAATTACCGTCTGAGTTTATACTTTGATGAAAAAAACGCTGGCTTTAACTGAGACTTCCCTGCTTTCTGATTCTTTTTTTGTTTTTGTAAGTTTGATTTTTTTTTTTGTCGGACAGTGACGATTGATATTGAAAGGTCTCGTTCGTCGTAATATCGGCCGTAAAAGGCTTATTTGCCGACCATTCTGTTATATCACCACCCATATTCTGAGTCCAATTTTCTCTCTCTTTTTTTCCTCTGTTCGTTCTTTGGTTTATTTCGAACCAGCGCCGATGATTAAATCGATTAAGACAAGCATATGTCTGAATTAATCCGTGTTGATAATCCTAATCTTCTCAATGAGGCCGATTCAATTATTATGATTTGTTGTTATTTGTTGTCTGGTTGATATTATTAGGAAGGGTTCCAAGTGAAGAATAACAATAGCTTTGATTATGTAATGCCCCATGGTTTTCAAACTAGGTTTGGAGATTGGTTTAGTTCTGATCAAATGTGGTTTTAGCAGTTGATAAACACTGAACATGGTTTATCAACTGTTCTGATATAGAAAGATTGAAACATCTCAATGCAAACGTTCAGTTGAATCCAGTTTCTTGTTTCGAACTTCTAAAAGTGAAAACATTGGAGGAGGAATGTGACGGTACAGGAGGGAACGGGAAATCCGTCCCAAAATTGTAAGGGCTCCTGATAAAAAAACTTTATTATATGTTATATAATATCACATTTGTTTTTTATATAGTTATGTAGTTAATTATAGTTTTTTTGTTATTTATCTATATAATCCTATCATTAAATTAAGAACAACAAAATAAAGAGATAAAATAATTAAGTGTTACAATTATGAAGTACACATATCATTATTTATGTTTTTTTTCCTTTAAATGTAGGTGACACATCACATGCCACATGACAGCATTTCAAAATTCACTTTAAAAAAAACCTTACTATATTAGAATAGATAATAACACATTTTTTTTTTTATAGTTATCTAGTTAATTATAGTTTTTTTTTGTTATTCATCCGTATATTCCTATCATTAAATTAAGAAAAATAAAATAAAGAGATAAAAGAATTAAGTAACAATTATAAAGTACACATATAATGTATTATGTATTTATGTTTTTCTTTTTTTAAATGTAGGTGACACATCACATGCCAAATGGAAGCATTTCAAAACTAGCTTTAAAAAAACATTACTAGTGAATAAAATTTATTTTTTTATTTGAATTTAACCAATAAGATTAATTTTCTTTTTGAATTTAACCATTCAGATTTTTGTTTTGTTCTTTTAACCAATAAGATTAATTATATAAAAATAAATGACACAATTATTACAATCAATTATGAAAATTCGCATAAATTTAACATCAAATATGTATAAGTGATAGTAATATTTTAAATTAGATATTTTAAATGATACAAATATTAAGTCAGTTACTGTAAATGATACAACTATTAAAATCACTTATTAAAATTGACACTAATTTAACATCAATTATTATAATCGTGATAAATACTAACATCATTTTTAAAAATTGATGTAAAAGATAACATCAGTTTTTTTTGTAATTGACACATATTAAAATCGATTACAGCAATCGATGCAAAAATAAAATATATTTGCATCGGTTGATAACTAACGGATGTTAATTATTTGCATCACCATATTCATAGTAATTTGTCTAAGTGATGTAAAATTCATTTGCATCAATTATAAGTAATCCTAAAATATAAAATAAATGATATAACACACCCTTTTTGTAGTGTTCCCATACCCATATTAATAAAATAAATGATTTTGAATGGGTAATTGTTTTAAACTGGATAGGGAATGAGACGGAAAATTCGGGACGGTACATGAGGGAACGGGAAACCCGTCCCAAAATTTTAAGGGCTCTTGATGAAAAAAACTTTATTATATGTTATATAATATAACATTTGTTTTTTCTATAGTTATGTAGTTAATTATAGTTTTTTGGTTATTCATCCATATAATCATATCATTAAATTAAGAACAACAAAATAAAAGAGATAAAAGAATTAAGTGTTAAAAATATATATAGAATTTTTAAGTTTTTTACTTTTAAATGGGTAATTCGGATACATGATCTAATACTCATTCCATTCACATACCCATATTAATAAAATAAATGGTGTCGAATGGGTAATTGTTTTAAACGGGATAGAGAATGTGACGGAAAATTCGGGACGATACAGGAGGGAATGGGAAACCCGTCCTAAACTTTTCAGGGTTCCTAATGAAAAAGGGGACAGTACAGAAGGGAATGGGAAACCCGTCCTAAAATTTTCAGGGTTCCGGATGAAAAAACTTTATTATATGTTATATAATATCACTTTTGTTTTTCTATAGTTATGTAGTTAATTATACTTTTTTTTGTTAGTCATTCATATAATCCTATCATTAAATTAAGAAGAAGAAAAATAAAAAGATAAAAGAATTAAGTATTACAATTATGAAGTACACATATCAATTTTTTATGTATTTATGTTTTTTCTTTAAATGTAGATGACACATTACATGCCACATGACAGCATTTTCAAAGCTCACTTAAAAAAACCTTACTATATTAGAATAGATAGATTGGCCGATGATTAAATCGATTAAGACAAGAATATTACTGAATTAATCCGTGTTATTAATCATATAACACATGTTTTATTTCGTGGATAGGTATAACCACCCATTCACTCATTCACTCATTCACTCACACACATATTTTATTTATTTACATTATAACCCATATTTTATTTGCACTAAAAGTTTAAAATGAAAGGGTTGAAATCAATCCTCTTTTCTCCTCTCTGCCTTTGTTATATATTTCTATTTATTAGTGATATCTTCTTCAGTTCCTACCAACAACAACAAGAACAGTGGCAAACCTTAAACATGATTTAACCAAAAAAGAAGAAGAAGAAGAAAAGGTGAGCTTGCAAGCGGAGAGTATTTTAAACTCATTGGCCTTCCCAATGGTTCTCAAAGCCGCTTTGGAGCTTGGCGTCATCGACACTATCGCTGCTGCAGGCAAGGGCACGTGGCTCTCACCGTCTGAGATAGCGGCTCGTCTTCCAACCAAACCGGCTAACCCGGAGGAGGCTCCGGTGTTGTTAGACCGGATGATGCGCCAACTCGCCAGCCACTCGTTTCTCAAGTGTCGTATCGTTGAAACTGAAGAAAACAGGCGAACCGGAAAGATTGAGAGGGTATATGCAGCCGAACCCGTTTGCAAGTTTTTTTTGAAAAATAGTGACGACTCGGGTTCTCTCTTTTCTATCTTCATGCTGGTGCAAAGCGACGTCGTTTTCAAAGCGTGGTAAGTACTTGATCAATTGATAGTTGATCCTCGACTGCGTTAAACTGGTTATAAGGAATCTCATAAAACGGTTTATAATTATATAATGCTCTCTATATTTGTATATTTACAGGACACATCTAAAAAATGTGATACTTGAAGGAAGAGATGGATTCAGTTCTGCCCATGGAATGAGACTATTTGAATACATTGGTTTGGATGAACCGTTCGGTGACATGTTTAACCGGGCAATGTCGGAATCTTCCATCATGGTCATGAAAAAAGTTCTACAAGTTTAGGATTGGGAAGATGTTAACTTTGTGGTGGATGTGGGAGGAGGACTTGGCACGGTATTAGGTCTAATCACTTCCAAGTATCCTCATATTAAAGGCATCAATTTCGATTTACCCCACGTTTTAGCTCATGCTCACCCCTATCCAGGTAACAATTTTCTTTGATAGGTTTTGATAAATCACGTGTTAAATTATCATAGCTAATCATCTCCCAAAAGGCCAAAACTATTGTTTTTTATTTTTGTTCATACTTTCTTTAATCGATCTGGTTATAGGAATTAAGCATGTGGCGGGAGATATGTTTACAGAAGTTCCTCGAGGAGATGTCATCCTCATGAAAGTGAGTTCTGTTTTTCTATTTTTAATAGAATAGATAAAACCGTTCTTAATTAGCTAGAGAGTTATAGTTTTTAAAGATCTAAATAAAATACTCATTTTAATTTGAAACTTCTTTACATCCAAGGATCGAATAAATTCTATTGCTTATGAAATAAATTTTATTTTATTAACAGTGAATATTACATGATTGGACGGATGAAGATTGTGTAAAGATTCTAAAAAAATGTTGGGAGAGTCTTCCCGAAAGAGGAAAAGTGATCATCGTAGAAATGGTTGCACCGGTAACTTCAAAGAGCGACGACGTTTTTTCTAATATTGTGTTTGATTTGGACATGCTGCTGTTAACATATTGCTCGAATGGTAAAGAACGATCTCTTTCCGAGTTTGAAGTTTTAGCATATGATTCAGGGTTTCTTCATTGTGAAGTCATATGTAGTGCTTATTCACATTCTGTAATAGAATTTTACAAATAGATCGGCAGTTAGCAAAAATAAAGCAATGGTTGGTCAGTCTCATGCTTATTAATACAACATCATTGTTATGAGATTGGTAATGG
Organism: Alliaria petiolata; assembly: GCA_020283515.1. NCBI lineage: Eukaryota > Viridiplantae > Streptophyta > Magnoliopsida > Brassicales > Brassicaceae > Alliaria > Alliaria petiolata. Next base: position 298,793,472 of record JAHZTW010000001.1, read on the forward strand.
TAGAGTTTTTCAACCATTGACATCATCGTCTTCTTCTTCTAGTGAGACAAAAAAAGTACCAAGAACAAAACAAACCGCGCTTGAAAAGGTGAAGAAGACTATACCGACTAATTTTGATTTGGGCATATAGATAAAAAGGGGTGTATATAAATACTAAAAATATAAGAAAGTTTCTTAACAAAAAAAAAAAAGAGAGATGATATTAGAGATTTGTTGACAAAAGAAATATATTAGAAAGCATGGAAACAGTACCAACTTAATTCCAAAAATATTTTTTGAAAAGATACATATATATTTTTCGGATTATGTTGGTACTGTTTATAAGAAAGAATAGGATAATCTTTTTTTACAGGCAAATATTCTTCATTTATTTGGACGTTATATTATATGATTGCAAATCAGAAGATGGCAGTGGCCTTCACAACAGTCTGTTCCGAGCTGGTGAAAATAATGTTACAAACCATAAGAATGGTGTGGTTTCGCAGCGTATATCCTATGCGCTCAAAATACAAAGATAGACAAGTTAGTACGAAGTGTTAGAAATTACTTTTATGACATTATTTATAAACTCGATAACAACAGTTTGAAATTTTAAACCGTTTTAAGTATCGAAACTGTAAAAAAGTAGGGAATAATTAGTAATTACAAAGAAATATAATCTAATCATATTATCTCTATTCTTATGTATTATTAATATATATATATTTTTACCGTCTTCAATAGATAATACATATTTTCTAATATAATAATGATTTGCATCCCAGATATTTATTTTGTATTCTAAATTTGAAAATCAATTGATTAAATTTGCTGCAAAAAAAAAACTTATAAACATTAAAAAAAAAATCATTCGGGACGAAATAATAACACCGTGTTTATTGCGGCCTGGTTAATAATGGGCCTAAGGTAAGCCCATCTAGAGAAGCAATTGGACGAAGCTTAACCTTGACCCTCATCTCTTTATAGTCTCTATATATATATACACCTATCCCCTCCAATCCAAAATCTAAAATTTCATTCGAGGCGTCCAATTTCCTTTCTCTCTCGCTCTCATTAAAACCCTAATCGAAGATCTATCAAGTTTGCTTCTACTTGCGTGCGTTGATCAGTTTTTGGGTTCCGCTTCTTCTCGATCTTCAGCTTCCCAGGAATCTAGGGTTTCACCATAGAGATGATGGCTCAGAGTTTCCCAAAGGGATTGCCTTCGTTCTACACAAAATTGTATAAGATTGTGGATGATCCTTCGTTGGATCCAATCATCTCGTGGAGCGAAAGCAACAACACTTTCATCGTCTGGGATCTCAAAGGGCTTTGCAGAGAGATTCTCCCGAAAGGATTGGCCAGGAACTACGCACACTTTGTCTCAGAGCTTCGGTATCACGGATTCGAAAGAGTCGTCGGGACTGGTCAATTCGAGTATGGGCATGATGATTTCGTGAGAGGCCAGCCTCATCGTCTGAAGAAGATGGTGTTACAAGTTTGGACGGAGAGGATGGAGAGAATCGGAGCCAATCTTGAAGCAAAGATTGCTCGGACCAAAGCCAAGATTGCTAGAGCCAATGCAAGGAAAGACAGAGTACAAGTAGAGAGTCTCCTGCAAGGTTTACGAATCTGATCCGAACATCCTCATCTCTGATCTTCTTGTAATGAAAACTCCCAAACGAAATCTGTTTTTGTAACCTCTTCTTGTTTTTATGTTTGATCTATTGACATTCGGTCTATGGTTTGTCTGTCTCTGATATTGTACTTCTTACTTTTGACATATATAATTGCAAATATTGTACTTCTTATATGCAATTTGAGACTAGAATTCTTCTGATCACTCTGCCTCAACTCAATGGGTTGATATAGCAATGAAACAAATACTTGTATCATTCATTATAGGTCAAAGGTCAATGACATAATTCGATGAATGATACCAAAAAAAGGATGATTCTGTTTTTATGTTTTTGAGCAATGTTCATTGCATGTTTGACTTCACATTTGGTCAGTTAACAAGTCAGAACCGGACCTTGTAACACTGCAACTCATGTCCATTTTGCATAATGTCTTAATATATGAAAGGTAGTTTTCAATTTGCTTTTAGGTTATTCGATTTCCCTCTGATCAGGCATATGTGTATCATTCATTCACGAGAGACAGAGACATACATGTGAAACGCAATATTCCATCAATGTTATAAGCTTTGCTCAAAAACAGAAAACACAAAGACAAAACACTGATAATCAACAACCAACCCCTTCACAATACATGATCCAAGACAAAACACTGAAGAACATACATGTAATTATCTCGGTCAGTATCCTTCTTCAATCTCACAATTTTCAGACCAACTTACATCAGCTGTTCATTAAAGAATACCGAGTGTCAGATGATCCATTCTTCTTAATTTCAGAGGTGAGGCAAGACCAATCGAAAGGTGGAATCGCATAGGGTCCCTTAAGTAAACCCTCAGCTAGCAATCTATACGCAGCCTCGGTCTGATGAACACCATCCCAATTTCCTAACAACTTTCAACTCCTTCAAAGCCACATTTCCTACCAGAGGTGAAGTGGTACGATCCTCCTACACCGCAACAAGCGGGCAAGGGCCGGTTCATAAACCCTGATTGTACAGTTGATTGGATGATTAACTAGCAAATCGAATCAATGAACTTGGTCGTGTAGGTTTAAGTTAAAAAAAAAAGGATCAACAAGTCTAACCGAATTTGGCTGGTTCTCGGAAGAGGCGCAACTGAGTGTTGTAGTAGTCGGCGTATATGATGTTGACATGAGGGTAAAGCTTCTTGAGTCTGCTGAGTTCTCCCTGAAGCTGCTTGTTGTAGTATTCTCCAAACTTGTTCAGCCATTTCAAACATCCTGTTGAGGATCGTATTCTTCCACGTTTGATGTTTGATATAATGTCGGATAGGCTACCGAGCATCCGAGCGGGAAATATCCAGGTACCAGAAATGTTCTTCCCCCCATATCGATCAACTCCTGTGTTAAGCTTTCGATGTTCAGCCCCAAAAACAAAAGTTTTGTGCTTCTGTTGTTCCCCCCGGACAGGCAGATCAAAATTAAGAGTTCATTCAGAAAGAGAGGTGTTTACCGTGATTGCAGAAGAAACAGTAGTGATAACCAGTGGAACCAACTCTTTGATCACGAAGAATGCGTAGTTATATGATTGGCAGTGGCGAGCTTGTGTTTTGAAGAAGAATGATTGGCAGTGGCGAGCTTGTGTTTTGTTCAGTGTTTGCGTATTCACCGGATCCTTTATCCGTCTTCTATTACAATCTTGAGAGGAACGTCATCACAAGAGTAATAGTTGAATTTCCGTTCAAGCATGGTAGAGTTTTCGCATTTCCAAACTATGTAGAGGATGTGAAACTTATGTAAGGTGTTATCAAATTGTTCTTTGGTTTGATGTCTCTTAAGTCAAACACGACGTAATAGATATATAGAGAAGCTTTTTAAGATATAGCGTTGTCCATGCCAATATTACATACATTTAGAGTTAAAACACTCCATGAGAGTTTTAGGTAAATCCAAAAGCTTGCGAGCTTCAGGACTTTGCTCTGCTCTCTTGACCATATCAAATATCATTAGGAAATTTGCGTTTCAACTCCAAATCACCGGCACCACAATCACAGCTAGTGCTTTCTATTGCGGGCAACATGTAAGGCAGATTTCAACATCAAGACATCTTGAGCAACTCCTGTGGAGATCAAAGATTGAAGTCTACTTTTACATTCTTGGTTTGTTACTTTTCATGAAAAGTCTACTTAATTGTGGTGATTGGCGTTGTTGTCTTTGTTGGCTTATGGTTTACTTTACAGTGTTAAAAAAAAAACAAAACAAATCTGCCTTAGGCCTTTAACATTCGAGTTTTTGGCTCAATTTGGTTAGAATTTTAAGTTTATTTGCTTTTATCAATTCGGAATTGGTTCATTTTTGATTCAGTATTTTCAGAAAAATTATTTAAACCTCTCAATTTAATATAAAACCGGTTTGTTTCCGGTTTGAGAAATTTCACTTAAGTTTGGTTCGGTCCGTTTTATTCCATCAAGAAGACTCGCAAATTGTGATAAAATAAAATCGGGAAAATCGCATAAAAAACCATGAAGGTGGCACGCACTGACACTTTAAACCTCAGAAGTATTTTACTAACACTTTAAATCTTCAACTAAATTATTTTCGCATAAAAAACCTCTTAAGTGGTTTCCGATTTCGCGATTCCATAATTTCCAACAGAATTGTCAACTCCGTTAACGGAGAATTAACATCCGTTTATGAAGTAACTATCTCCGTTAAGAGATAAAAAAACGTGGTTAATTGATTTAAAATCATTTAAAAACTAAAAACAAAAAGACCAACAAAAACAATAACCCCAAATCGTGATTTGGGAATTAGGGTTGTTCTTCAAAACCCAGAAAACAGAGAAGAAAATCGAGAGGAGACAACCACTCAACAACAGAGAGAGCGAAACTGAATGCCTTGCTGCCGAAATGAGGTAAGATGATGTTTCGAATAGAATCGTATCGTGTAGTTATGTATTTTGTTCTCTCTTTCAATTTCTGGGTTTTAGAACGACAGAAGATAATTCATGGGTTTGTTAAACTCAACTTGTATTTGATGAATTGAGCTTGAATCGTGTGTTTAATAGCTAGTAATCGTGATATGTGTACTTTTTTTTGATCGATTTTAACATTGGCTCCTTTAATTTTCAGTGTGTCAATTAAAATTCTAATTCACTATGGAGGATCTATGTCGAAAGAAGATGATGGTGATTATAAGTACATTGGACAACTGGGTTGTGAGAGTGTGCAATGGAAAGCTTCTGAGATTACATGGGAGAAATTTGAATCCTTCCTAAGAGATTTCCATGTGCGTACAGCAATTGCTTTGATTTGGTATAAAGAGGTAGCTCAGGATATGAAGAACTTAAACTATGTTTTTGAGAGTACAAATGGTGATATGGGTGCGCTATTAAGTGTTGGAGAAGTTGCTAGTGAGATTCATGTTTTTATCGAACATGAATGCTCAAAATATATACCTGATGTAGTTCATCTTCTGCCAAGTAGTCAGTCTGAAGATCAAGGTGCAGGAGGTGTAAATGAAAGGGAATATGATTATGATGATGGTAATGAAGCTGATGAAGATATTGATGATAATGAAGCTGAAAGTGAGAATGATGATGATGATGAGAGGCCAAGGGAAGATGTTGAAGGTGAGCGATCTGAGGATGAAGCTCCTCCAGAGGAGAATGAAAACGAAAATGAGGAGCAAGAAGTGGTTGATGAAGGAGGTCAAAATGAGGTAGATGATGGAGATGATGTGGTCATAGATGCAGGAGATGGTGCTAATGATGAGAGATTTAATACTCTGTTTGAGGAAGGTGCAAAAAATCAGAAAGAAAATTGTCTAGACGATGAAGAAAATGCCGAAGAAGTAAGAGAAGCAGCAGAAAGCGATGAAGACTATAAAGGACCTTTTGAGGATCTGCAAAACAAAGGCAAAGCAACTAGACATGGGAGGACGCAACATTGTAGTCGCTGCGGTCAAGCTGGACATATTAAGAGTGGATGTAAGAATGAGGCTGTTGTTGTGGAGGGACCAAAAAACAGACGTGGTCGCCCTCGTAAAAATCCGGAGGAGGTAAGTTTCTGAATCTTTTAGCTTCGTTTCTGAATCTGTGAGTGGACTCATTTAGTTTCTGAATATGTTTAGGTTTTAATTTAGTTTCAATTTGTTTCCTTTTCAGGTTATGCCAAAACGCCCTACACAACCAAAGAAAAAAAGGAAGACATCTTCAGATGTAAGCAACTCTCAACCTATACAAGAAGGTGAATTAAGTACACCAATTCCGGCTGCATCTAGTGCTCCTCAACCATCCGTTTCATCCGACAAGACAAAGCCTCCACTCAAGAAAAAACGTGGAAGACCACTAAAGATAACAAAGCCCAGAGACATTACTAGAGGTACAGCTAAGCTAATGAGTCCATTCACGGATCGTCTCTTTGATGTGTTTAAGGACACTGCTGGTCAATCTAAGCCTCCACAATAGTCCAATCCAACAAGACAAAGCCTCTTCTTTAGGAATATTTGTGGTTTCTGTTTTATGTCATAACCTATTGTACCTGCTCTTTTTGTAATAAAACACAGGTTTGTGTTTGTTTTCAGGACCTTTTGTTTTATGTTGTTTTGGAAGAACCTGTTGCAGGATTTATGAAAATTTAATGCAGGTTTCTGAAATGCTTTGAAGTCTTTAACCATCATCAACATTGAAGTCTTTAACCATCATCAAATACATTTAGCTACTTAAAACCATAACTAACGCACAAAAAACATTAACCATTCAACATTGAAGTCTTTAACCATCATCAAATACATATAGCTACTTAAAACCGCACAAAAAACAACATTGCCATAACATTAAACTTCTTACATGATGGAACATGAATAAGAAACCTCTAATACTTCCACATTGCCATCATGACTCCAAGTGCCACTGTGAAACCAACCGATGAAGATATCAAAACGTTGCGAAAAATCCTACTCCTCTCGGTAAGTATCAAAACCTCTCGCTTGAGCGCTTCACATTGCTCACGGGTTTGTTTCAACTCGTCTTCTACTACAACTGGAATTTCCATCATACTTTCACTCTCACCGGTTAGTGCTCTTACCGTTTCCTTTAACTTACTAATCTCCTCTCTTTGATCACGCATAATATCTCTAGCCTCCAACAACGCTAGGCGTTGCCAACCGCTTGGTTTCTCCACATCATACCAACGAAAAAGTTACAAGACACAACAATAGCACTCTTCCAGTTGGGACAACTATAAAACCTTCGCCCAGGGTTGTCATTAGTCCAAGCTTGCACGATTTTAGCAGAGAGCTTGCACTTACACACAACGCCATTATCGTTCTTGTAGTCAATGGTTGAAGAACTTGCACTTTGAGCCATCTGCACAAGAGAAGAACCTACACACAGAGTTCTATAATTAGCTACCAGATCGATTCAAACTTTTTCAAATTTAAACTCAATTTCTATTTGAAATCGATTTGCTATAATTAGCACAAGAGAAGAACCTACACACAGAGCTTGCACTTACACACAACACCATTATCGCTGTTTCAAACTGAAATTCGAAATTTAAAACTCAAAAATTCGACTCCTACCTTCTCCAAATCGATTCGCTCTCTCTGTTGTTGAGTGGTTGTCTCCTCTCGATTTTCTTCTCTGTTTTCTGGGTTTTGAAGAACAACCCTAATTCCCAAATCACGATTTGGGGTTATTGTTTTTGTTGGTCTTTTTGTTTTTAGTTTTTTTAAATGATTTTAAATCAATTAACCACGTTTTTTTTATCTCTTAACGGAGATAGTTACTTCATAAACGGATGTTAATTCTCCGTTAACGGAGTTGACAATTCCGTTGGAAATTATGGAATCGCGAAATCGGAAGCCACTTAAGAGGTTTTTTATGCGAAAATAATTTAGTTGAAGGTTTAAAGTGTTAGTAAAATACTTCTGAGGTTTGAAGTGTCAGTGCGTGCCACCTTCATGGTTTTTTATGCGATTTTCCCAAATAAAATCTGCCAAGACAAGACTTATTATGTCTTCTTCTTGCGTCTACAACTATTTCTCAACAAGAAGAACCTCTTTACTCATACACATAATCAAAGACTGAGACCTCACATTTAAGAGGAGACTCCAAGTGTAAAAGGGCAAAACAAGAATCACAGAAATAGCAATGATTCTCTTTAGCCCACTTGTCATCCAATGTCACCTTAGTAGCTCTATATATATTGCAAAAGCTGCATTTCTGAACCATCACTTTCAATTGAAACACGAGTCTCGGGTAAGCCGCTCTGTTCTGAACATCCTCTGGATGACTCAGCCTCATGTCCCGTATCACTATCATGTGCTTGCAGTCTCCCTGTTCTCGGTTTAATCAATTAAATTATCTTTTAAAGGCTGTGTGAAATGTTTTTCATAGGATGGGAACTGAAAAAAAGAAAAAAGAAAAGAGAATAGGATTCTTACCTGATGACAATAACGATAGCTAGCTCCGAGTCTGAATCTTAAGCGAGTACTCTGCATGTCTGCAGATCCGAAACGAGGTAAACCCATGGCTTTCGCTTCACCTAGAACCGCTATCTGCTTTTAATTCTCCGGTTATAATGGCTTCCCATTTTTTAAGAGCTTCATCTTTTGAGGTTCCATAGCCAACTTAATATAGGTTTGCTGTAATCTATCGCTGAGGGACTCCTTAAATCATTGTAAAATATCCTAAACAAGCAGAAAAAAAAACATCTGGTTAAAACACAGAAGAAGAACTAAACTTAGTTAGCCATCAAAAGACAAGAAAATGAACAGATTAAATTCTTACTTCAATGAGGAAGTATCCAGATGGATCATACTTTCCAGCCTTCTCCATCACCTGGTCTGTAAGACAGTGTATCTTGTCCCTTAACTCAGTCAACATTTGGCTTCCTAGTACCAAAAACTCTTGGGTCTGAACAGAATTTCAAACAGAAAGTATTGTTAATAGTGTTGCATATGTTTCGGCTCTACGTCTAATCAACTATATCGACTGAACAAGAGTTTCATATCCGCATGGGCTGAAGAAGGCTTTGATTTCTCAAAAAAAAAAAAAAAAAAAAAAATTCAAATAGTGCATTGCAGATATACAGAACAATGCAGTGTACCTTTAATTTGCGACTGTTATAAACCTCAACACACAGAATGACTTCAGGAAATAGCATATCCACCGGCCCCTTGATGTCTGATGGCTTCACCAGCTGTATAAATAGGAAGACGATAATATTTAGCAGGATGCATGAGCAGCGAGTAGTAAGCACATTCAAAAAGAAAAACTGCAAAGGGAAAATCACTTGCCGTGTAGTTATCAACGGACTTGAGAGATTGCATCTTCTCAAAACCTTCTGGAGATGTACTTACAGATCTTCACCGCTGTCACAAGTTTCGCTGAACAAAGGTTAAAATCGTAAGGAAATTAACATCAGCACAAAACATATAAAGAACATCAGCAAACAGTAGTCACAGACCTGAAGCAGTGTAGCCTCACATCTGCTTTATCCTCAAGCTGCTTTTGTTTGAGTTTAGCAAGCTGCTCTACTTTGAGAATATAAGCTTCCTGGAAAGGAAAAAAAATGATCATATCAATCATTAAAGATGCAATAAATCCATCAGCTTGACTACTTCAACTCTCATAGTAAAATCCACGTAAAATGTGGTGGTATCAAGAGGTCCGAAACAAAAATGTGGTAACATGTTACATAAACTCACCTCAGTCTTCTTTACGGGGCCTCTTCACCTCAGAGGTCTTTACGGTCCTCCTTCTTTTCGTCTTTCTTCCGTTCCCAGCTGATGGATTTTCACTGCAGGATGCATAAGCAAAACCGTTTGTTACCGTTCTACAATTGTCTAAGTCTCTCGAAAGCTGAGCACAACCAATAATCTTATATTTGCAAGATGAAAAATCTGAAACATGACCTAAAAAGGGTATATTAGGAGCACGAAGAGCAGAATCAGAACCAAGTGAGGCAGTGAAAAATTGAAGTCCAATAGTAGAAAACTACATCCCAAATCGTTTTCACCACAAGAAGCAGGCAGGGCAGCATTATCTTTAAAAGTCCGGAAAGATAACTTACGGATGAGAAACGATCAGAGGTTGTTCTTGAGAAAGGTTATCTTGTTCCTGTAACGAAACAAGAAGATAAGATCATCAACACCCAAGTCCTTGCTACACTCGAAAGCCCACAAAACAAGACGACGATTTGGTTGTGTACCTGAAAGGCTTCCTTCATAGCCATATCCGTAAGTTCCTCCTCCGTATAAATCTTGAGGGCATCAGTTCTGCATCAAAAACCCCAGTTTATATAATTATTATAATTCATACTAATTGAAAATAGAATACGTACGAGACATCAAATTGCTGAGAAGAGGAAGGAGATCCGAGAGACAAGTGAGAATCCAAATCCTCAAGTAGATTGAGAAAAGAAGACTGGAACTCGGGGATCGTAGAGAGCTGCCCCACCATGTCTGGCAGATAAATTGGGCCTCCTCTTGGTATCCCCCCCGAAGTACAAGTGCCCATCTCTTCATTGCTCTCGCTCTCCATATTCCCACCAGAGAAGAAGAATCTGATGGGTCTGTGAAATTCTCAGAGATTTGACTGAGTTTTTTTAGGTTGAAGGGTTTTCGAAATATCGAAATTCTTATTCTCTAATTGATTTTATTACGACTTCTCAGGGGATTGCATTGGAGCTGAGACAAGGTTTAAGCTACCAGATGAGAAGAAAATCGTCGCCCTGAAGGAAAAAAAAAAAAAAAAAATCTCGGTTAAATTGTTGAACCGGTGGTTGATTCGATTATTCGGTCGATTAATCACCAAACCGGGATTATTCAGCTGTCGTTGTACCGTGGGCCAAAGTCGGTTACATGTTTTTTCTCTTTAAATACACGCAACCCTAATCACTTTCTTCTCTCACAAACGATTTCATTACTCTCGGCATCATCAACCCTAAATCGAGCTGCTCGCATCATCATCAATTTCATTCCTCCTCTCTTATTTGCCGCGCCAAAGAAACAATGGCTCCTCGACCGAAACAACACCTAAACCCTGACGATGAACTGAAGAAAGCCCGGAGCGATTATTTCAAAAAGCGATTCCCGGGTTTCAAGAAGAAAGCCACCGAACTCTCTGTTCTCTGCGGCAACTCTGTCGCTTTCTTCTGTTACACCCCCGACGACCAGAAATTCCATGTCTGGCCTGAGAATCGACAAGACCTGCAACACATCGTCTCCAAATTCGACAGACAAAGCATCGAGAAGAGGAGAAAAAACTCATGCGATGTTTACGACGATTTGTCTGCCGAGGAACTCAGAAATCATCTCTCAATCGTCAAGGCGCAACTGGTTGGAATCAGACAGAAGAAATTACAACTTATGGCGAAGAAGAAGATGAACGAGGAATCAGATTGTATTTGGGATTCTTCTCGCCTTGATTTGGACTTCTTCGGTTCCACGCTTCCAAATGTCTAGGGTTTTTTTTTGTTTCCCTTGTTCTGTTTATGTTTTGTTTAGTTGCAATATTTCAATTTGTATTCCATTGTTGAATGATAGAACTGTGATCATTGTAAGGTTTCGCATCATCTTAATATATGAAAGCTAGTTTTCAATTTGCTTTTAGGTGATTCGATTTCCCTCTGATCAGGTATATGTGTATCATTCATTCACGAGAGACAGAGACATACATGTGAAACGCAATATATATTCCTTATAAGCTTTGCTCAAAAACAGAAAACACAAAGACAAAACACTGATAATCAACAACCAAACACTGAAGAAAGAACATACATGTAATTATCTCGGTCTTTGAGCAAATATAATTGAAACTATATTTGAAAGAGATCCAATTGAAACTATATAGCTGATGTTTGAAAGAGATTCCACTGTCTGACTCTGATGTACTTCTTACTTTTGACATATATAATTGCAAATATTTTACTTCTTATATGCAATTTGAGACTGGTTTAATTAGTTCTGTTGATTAACTCAGGTTTTAGCAATTGATAAACATTGATATTGGCACTGGTAGAATTCTTCTCATCACTCTGCCTCAACTCAATGGATTGATACAGCAATGAATCAATACTTGTATCATCATTATAGGTCAATGACATAATTCGATGAATGGTACAAAAAAAAAGATGATTCTGTTTTAAGTTTTTCAATTTGAGCAATGTTCATTGCATGTTTGACTTCATATTTTGGTCAGTTTCAAGTTTTAAGTAAGAAGTCAGAACCGCACCTTGTAACACTGCAACTCATGTCCATTTTGCATGATGTCTTGAGAATCTGGCTTCATTCGTTTTGTGGCCTCAATTTCCAACTAGAACATTGTCATAGTCTACAAGTTTCCTCACAAACTACTCTCAGCGTCTGTTTCTGTTAAATCAGACTTCAAAGTATCTGACTATCTGAGCCTGGAAAGAATACGTTTTTGGATACCTGATTTGAAGAAATTAAGTTTCATTGTGCTCCTTTCTCTCCCAATATTACAACAATGGTTTTGAATATTGGTTAAGTTCTGATTAACTCTGGTTTTAGCAATTGATAAGCATTCACCATTGTTATGAGATTGGTAATGGTACGAGTTTTTTTTTTCTGATAACTCTGGCTAAACTCAATGGATGGTAAGAAACAGCCCCTTTGTGAGCAGTGTGCATTGCATATTTGACTTCACACTTGGTCAGTTTCAAGTGTTTGGTAATAATCATCAAGAACCGGACCTTGTAAAACTGCAAGTCAAGCTTCAGATCAACAGTCAAAAGATCTCGACCGACCTTTTCGCTAATGTCTTCTTCATTCGTTTTTTGCAGAGAAGTTGCATTGTACTACTAATTCAAAATACCAAAAGAGCTTTGTCCATATTAGTCAAACACAGCCTGAAACTGTAAGATACAGAAAGAAGAAAACATTAACCGATCAACGCAAAGGTTCAAGTGAATCCACTTCCTTGCATCGAACTAAATCTGGAAACATACGCAGATCATCTGTGCGATCTTGAGGTTGATTTATGCATGTTTATCTGCGATTTCCAAGAGACGAGCACCGAGTTCTTGAGGCTTGGAGAACATTGGCATATGATCAGCATCTTTGATCTCCATTACTTCTTCTGGCGGAAAGTTGCCGATTATCAAACGCTGGGATTCTGCACTCATTAACTGATCCTCTCCGCATACGATATAAACACGTGTAACCGATCCATACCCTTCCTCAGTGAAGCTTTCTGTCCCTGCAAGATTGTCCATACCTAAAGACGGGTTTGCCCTCACCAACAATTTCGCCAATTCAAGATCCTAAAAACCCACCGACACCGAAACAATCAACACAAGATTGGACTTGAGGTCTATATAACTAGCAATCTCATTTCTGGTTTGATTAGGCTTGGTGTCTTACTTGGACTGGAGACAGTTGATATAGTTTCTTGGCCATGAACTCTGGTCCGAAAAGAACAGAATGTGCAGGACGATCAGGTGTTCCGTAGCTGCGAATCACGTTGTCCGACAACTCTTCTGATGGCTTGCTCGTGACGAACTGCAGAATTTTTACTCAGATACAATCAGAATCAGTTGAAAATTGATCATAAACCTGATTGAACCAGTGATCAGAAAATACCTTTTGGAAAACGTAAGCAGGCGGGTTTGTGGTGTCGGGCATGGAAGATGTCAAGAAGACAATAGCAGCGATCTTTTGCGGGAAGATGTCGGCGGCGAGAGCAGCCGGTATGCCTCCCATGCTATGAGCAACAAGAATCACCTTTTCGCCATCATCCGAGCCAAGCGAGCTCAGAAACTCGAGCAACGGTTTGGAGTAATCTTCTAGACTCTGAATCTCTTCTACTCTGCTCGTGCTTATACCCGATGCAGCCAGATCCAGTGCGGTCACGCTGTGACCGGCAGCTTCGAGTTGCGGTTTAACCTTGTACCATGTCCATGCGCCATGGCAGACCCCATGGATAAGCACAAACTGCTTCTTGTTCTTCCCCATTGACTTCTTTATTTATTAATAGACTGTTTATTTTCTCTTAGTATAAATAAATATATCTTTGTATCCTTGTCGGTGAGAAAAGTAAGAAGTATATTTGGATAAGTGCTAAAAAACAAACAAAAAATGGCCCTTAGTTATTTTATTTATTTATTTAAACTGCAAAAGCGTTACAAATATAAATTAGATAATAAGGGTATGATGAATCTTGAAGATTATGGAGTAGAAACTAGAAAGGTTAGATCAGTGAAGTTAATTAATCATCAGATGATAAATGAGTCTTGGAGAAGATTATGGAGTAGTAAGGTTAGATCAGTGAAGTTAATTAATTGCTTTTATGATTCTTCTCTACACAATGTTCAGTTTTTTTTGGTTGCACAAAGAAAATGCAAAAACAAAACATCACTTGTTAAAGCATTATTACGGTTTCTGCATAAACAGTGTTTTAACTCATTCCATTGAATCAAACCCAAACAGACAAGTTATTTTCTTTTCAGAACAAGTATTGCTTTGCACCACCTCGAGAAGCAAATCTTCTGATCTTCGTGAAGAATATTTACCATATACGAATCTACATTTTATTATAGGTTTATTCGAGTATGAGAGGACCTGCTCTGCTCCACATGCACTTACTTACAAAAAAACTGATATGAAGCTCCGAGTTAACGGATCATCAAAACGTGATTGTTCTGAAAAGCTCCGATTTTGGCATTCCTTCTGTTGCTCTCCATATTATGTTCTCCAGTTTTGCGCATAACTTCTTGTAGAACTGTGCAACGATACCACACAAAAAAATCAAGAGATGATTGCACTCTCTTTAATAATGCAATGACTGTTTATATATTCAACAAACCTTGTGATATTCAAGAGTTTCACCAGCAGCCTTTCTAACGTCTACCATGAAAAGCGATGGTGCCACCTCGTAAATCTGCAGTTTTTACAGTAACCAAACCCTTTACTCGAAAGATTCAAAACAAACTTGTATCAGAATCACAGGAAGCAATAATCACCTCTATCACAACAGCGAATTGCCCGGCCTTGATTGAAGATAGTCCCTCGAGCCTTGTCTGTTTAGCACATAGATTAAGCAACAAATCACAGCAATTCAACATTAGAAAAACTGAGAATTTTACACTATAGATCTTCCATTTATGAACGCCAGAGACGATATGAACCAAAACATTTCCTTGGCAAATCATATTCAATCTATACACAAGTTTTTACAGTTCAGAGATTGAGAAGAAGAAATGCATAACAGTTGTGATAAGTATATATATATATATATATGCTAGGATTAAGTTACCTTGAAGTTGCGCGTCTCAGCCTTCAAACCCATCGAGGCAGCAACAGCCTCGATATTAGCAATTATCACACTAGGTGACCTCCTAGAAACAAAACGGGTTTGCCTTTTAACAAAATCCTGCGAGATCAAAGGATCGAAAGTTAACACGATCAGTATGCCAAAACATGTCGTTCGAAGATTAATTAGATGCTTTACCTGTCGCCTGTCAAATAGTGCTGATAGATTTAAGCCTTGTGATAAAGTAATCATCTCAAAGGCATTCATCATCAGGGGACCCTCATCTTTTGTCTCTACATTCTCCGCTACATAACTGCCCTGTGAGCAAGTGCAATATCACAGGTCAAATGTCAGTGAAGCAAGCAAAAGTAACTTGAGCTAAGACACACAATGAAGACGAACGACCAACCTCAATTCCATCAAAAACTGCACGAATATCATCCAAATTCACTTCTTCCTCGTTCCTTGCTTGGGTAGGCACGTAATGTAATCTGAACCAAGGATCTTTCCTAATTCCTTGAATTTGAATACGCTGCTCTAATTGGGAAACAATCATAGATAAGCAGATGAAATTACTACAACTTTAGATAATAGCAAACATGAAAGCAAAACACTCACTGTTTTGGGATTGGGGTCAAGTATCCTATGTATCAAAGACTTCACTTCTGCAGAAAACCACGGTGGACAAGAAAACTCTGCTGCATTTATCTGTACGGAATTGATTCAGTTTTGCAATTAAGTTGATACATTCAAAGTTCAAAACAGCAAGTCATGTGGAATACTCTGCAAAATGTGTGTTACATACTTTTCTGTACAATGCTGGAAGATCTGTCTCAGAAAAGGGTAAAAAACCAGCCAATACAACGAAAAGAATCACCCCGCAAGACCAAATATCCGCTGCTGAACCGTCGTAACCTTGGCCACTAAGTACCTCGGGAGCTACATAGTTCGGAGTTCCACATGTGGTGCGCAGAAGTTCTACTCCCTGTTTCAGTATATAACAAATGAATGAAAGAGAAACTTTACACAGCTAAAAAGAATCTGAATGAACAAAAGAGTTTTGACTGCTGAAGAAGGGGAGACGTGAGCACACTTACTTGCTGAGGCAATGCACTGAGTCCGAAATCCGAAACCTTCAGATTTCCATTAATATCGAGTAATAGATTTTCTGGCTGGAATATCATAATGACACATAGACATCATCAAGTATGAATTACAGCACAACGAAGAAGTAGAAATATTCTAAGGAACAGAACAAAAATGGCTTCACCTTTAGGTCACGGTGGTAAACACCCTTGCAGTGACAATGATCAATAGCATCTACAAGCTGTTGAAAGTATTTGCGAGCCTCACTTTCTTCAAGTCTCCCGTTATGAACCTGCATTAACAGTAAGATATCTAAGAAAACACTAAGAAAGCTCATACAGAGGCTTTAACTAGTATAAACACTAAAAAAGCATACAAGTGTGAAATTGCTTACAATTCTATCAAAGAGCTCTCCTCCTGTCACAAACTCCAAAACGATATATATCTTCGAAGGACTTGCCAAGACCTACAACAACACATGAACCAGCTTCAGATACACGATGATGCCGAAAAAAAGAACTTAGGAGACTAACATACCTCATACAGCCTCACTATGTTAGGGTGTCGAACAATCTTCATTATGGATATCTCTCTTTTTATCTGGACAAAGAGGACAGAAGTTGAAGAGAGCTTAAACAAAAGCATGAACATACGACACATAAGGTTAACACTCCAGAACGCACCTGATCAACCATCCTGTGCTTAAGTATTGTACTCTTAGCCAGAATCTTGATGGCTACGTTTTCTCCAGTGTCTGTGTTCCTCGCAAACTTAACCTTAGCAAAGGTGCCTTCACCTATGGTGCGACCAACCTCATACTTCCCTACTCTCCTCATTTTCTTTGACATTCTTTCGCAAGTTTTCTTTTTATCTGATCCATTACAACAGCCATCACTCAGATTATACAGAGACCAACTGAAAAACCTAAACAAGCCAACGTTTTGTCACAATGAACATATAATAAACGGAAAAAGAAACCAGAATCTCTCTCCAAAAACAAAATTTCAGTGACCAAAATCTTGATTTTTCCTCAAAATACTTACTTTCGTATCCATAATTTTGATTTTTAAGCATAGTCGACAGAAATCCATCAGATAAACGGGTTTTTCCCAGAATCTGCCACATTATCTATTATGGAGGAAACGATCAAGATCATCGCAAGATAACCAACAACAACAACTAAAAACCTTTACAACTCTAATTGCAATTCCTCAGCGTAAAGGTCCAATTTTTCCAGAATCGTAATTTCGAAATTTATGGTCTTTGACAAATCAAAACACCGAATTTCTAAACACTAATCGAACAAGTATAGATTTATAAGAGCATAATCACCCGAGGATAAGTAATCGTTACCTTAAGGTGTAGAGAGCGGGTTCGATCGGAAAGAGAGAGTAAGCTTTTGATCGGAAATGAAGACGGCGACGGACGGAGATCGAGTGAACGTGAAACGTCAGAGAGATTAATTTTATAGGATAAAAACCACAACCCTTGGATTAATATGAGAATAAATCTGAACCGTTAGATAGTATTTTAAGAAAATTGCTGACATGGTGTTTTCTTTTCTTAAACATCTATCTTTGTTTATATAAAATCCAAAATTACATGAAAAGTACAGAAAATGATACAAATACAACCAAATATATAGCTAATTTTTTTTTTTTTTGGAACCAAAAGATATAGCTGAAAATTTGAAAGAACAATAAGACAAAAGAAGTAAAATTTGATGATGTTTTGCGCTAATAGAATATCACTTATGCTATCTTCTTTTTTCATATTTGCTTTTTGTCTGATGCGATTTTTAATTTTTGTTATCATTTATAATTTACTCTGCTGTATTAGATCTAGAAAATGAAACTGGAGTATGTTGGAAAAAAGACAACTATGTTGGGTTGTTACTTGAATTGGCTAATTCTTAATTTAAATTTTTTTGTCATCTGAAATATTATGAGACAATTACAAGAATATTTTTTAACGGATAATTTATCTATTTCACAAAGATCTACCGTTCTAAAAAATTTTCTTATCTGCCTCCTACAATAACCTGCCGTTTAGTCATTTACAGGGGCTTCCACAATTTCATCTTCTTAATTTAAATTTAGAGATATTTTTTGATTAAAAATCTAATTTAGTGAAAGGATGTTCTAACAAAAATCTATATTTTTAATAATTTGTTATAAGTATTTATTTTATTACAAAAATAGGGTGAATTAGCTTCATGGCCAAAACCAAGTCCAATATTAATAATATGGTCATATACATTTAGAAATAGAGTATATAACCATTTAGAACTGTTTTAGTTTTATTGCTTATATTATGTAACCATTTGCAATTTAAAAATATAGTATGTAACTAGAAGAAATAGAGTATGTAACCAGAAACCAAGGAGATAGAGGATGAAACAAAACAATTTGTGTAAACCTCTGATTGAAATTAGTATTTTTTTTTTTTTTTTGCAATAAATTCAACGTTAATGTCAAACAAAAATTCAACGTTAAAAACAAAATTTAAAAGTACCCTGCCCTAGATAAGTGGATTGGGCTACAATTTAATAGGTCATTACGTGTGGATCATTTTGATATTGGCCTTTCTGATACCGTTGGATGTTTAGGCTGGATTGAAATGACCTTTTGTGCATGGTTTAGGCTGGCACCATGCGATCCTGATATCCATAGGGAGGTAAGAAACCAAAGTTTGGAATGCCTTTGGGTGAAGATCAGAAGCAGCCTTGGCCTCGAAGGTGATGTAGAAGGTCACTCCGCCTCCAGGATGGTAATTGGCAGATAAACATGTAGAGCCTGTAACTAAGATTCTCAGTAGAAGATGAGAAAAAAAAATGCTTAGACATAACAACAACACCTCCTCCGCATTGTGCTTCTTTATAGCCTCCATGGAGAGTCGTTCGAGCAAAGCTCCATCGGTATCAGGTTCGTGGGTGAAGTGATTCTCACTGAAAACCACAGGACCGAAACTGGATTCCACCCGTATTTTGGAGAAGTCAAAGTCGAAATACTAACAGGTGAAATCGCAATCAGGAATCAAGGAATCAACAATAGAGATTATACTAACCCCGTTCCTCTCGAATTCACCTGTTAGTATAAAGATGAAAATAGAGATTATACTAACCCCGCTCCTCTCGAATTCTTCTTTGAGCAATTGAAGATCGTACTCATCGTAGTCAGCAGAAGAATCGCTGGACGTGTCTTCGTATTCGTCTTCCTCTCCGACCTCCTCAAGCTTCTGACGCTTCGGATCAGAATGCTCAGACGTCACACGGGTGATCACGGGGTCCATCATGGCAGCAGATACTCGATCGACGATGATGCCGAAACCCTAAACTTTAAGTCGCTCGCTCGAGATTTGGAAGACGAATGAAGAATATTCCGAATTTAAACTCTTGAAGGCTTTCGTATAAGTCCATCACAACCTGTGGTCTTATAAGGTCCTCCTCTTTGACTTCTTTCCTTTTTAATTTGATCACATCTTTAATCTTAATGGTCGTACCATCCTATACAGAGGCAATGGAGTAAAAAAATAATATATAACCAAATAAAACCAAACTGTATAACTAATTTAACAAACACTTACCGGGATGATCACATATCTCATTGATGTTCCCTGTGTACTTGCATTCGTCCTCTTTGACAAGGCCTTGACGCACCAAGAATGGGATGATCTCATTCTACTTCCTCACTTCACCGGATATACCCTTCTTCCTGATATTGTTGATTAGGTGTTGCGCAGAGAGGTTTACACGTGAGTTGAGACATTTTTTGGGATACAAGGCGCGACTCGATAGAGCTGGTTATAGCCACTCCCCAACACACCTCTAACAAAACAAATCCAACACTTAATATACTATCACGGATTTAGATTCTATCCAAGTTTTTAACATCACAGTTACCATGAAATCCTTGATGAATTACTTCTCCCAGAACCATGTTCCAATTCTTCTCACAAGTCGTATATGTGTCAGGAACATTCTGCAGTATAAGTTTAGAGTTTGACAACTTGGGCGATTGCAGATATAACCATTATAAGAGTAGACAACTGTACCTTTGGCCATTCCGTATCAGTTGGTGTGAGCCTCTGCACCAAAAGGAAATAATACTAAGCATTCATCTCTATTGTTTCATGTTTATATCTATCTACAGATTTTATCACCACCCTTTTTCCAGCTGAAACTTTGTCGGAAGTAGGTGGTGCTTTCACTTTCTTTCTTCCACCGCCGATGCTGATTCCATCTTCCTCCGAGCTACTTGTTGTTCCTTCTTCACTAGAGCTAAGATACACACACACAGAGAAAAATTGTTCAGAGAATTGTGAATAAAACCAGTAAATTAGATGAAAAACGTGTAAATTTGCTCTGTTTCTTCTGTGTCAAGACGACATTTTTTTGAAGTATTTTTTAATGGATCGGTGAAGGATGAATACTTGCACTCTTATGACTTGATTTTCTACTAGAATTGCTATTCTCACGACTGATAAATAGAATGGTTATACAGTATATACTTATATTGCTGCTATGCAGAATCTCTGAGAAACATGGAAACATCTAATCTTATACATTTCATCAATCTCGCGTCCATTAAAACCAAAAAGAAGACATTGAAACGAGTTCATTACCACTCGCCACTGAGATATCATCTGTCAAATGCATTATTCATAAATGATCCTGCCTCTCCTTAACATGGCTTATGCCTCTCCTTAACATGGCTTATGCAGATCCTGGACAAGGTTGATGTAGGGACAGTCGCGTAAATCAAGGCGTTCAAGGCGAGGACAATTCTCGAGAATGGCGTTTAAACCGGCGTTTGATAACCTGTTCCCGGTAAGCTGTAGGTGACGAAGACCGCTCATTGTCTCGGCGATCGCTAAAGCATTGTCGTCACACTCGGCCCCCTTGTGGGAGTAACCCATATTGTTTAGCTTCAACGTCTTGAGATAAGGGCAACAAAAGCCTACAGCTTTCAAATCCAGTCCTTCGGTATATGTATGAGTAACCTCGAGGTACTCAAGCAATGGCAGTTTCATGGCTGCTTTCGAAAGTCCCGCACCAGTTATTTGATCGCACCTAACAAGTCCAAGGTGTTTCAGATTGCTTGATCTACACAAAAAATAGTTGCATCCAAAGTTACAACAAATAAGATGCAAAAACATCATTAAGAATCTCTATTTTACCACTTAGAATAATCATACGTTGGAGTTATCTACACATAAACCAAATCCAAGCTATTAGGATTTTGCTGCACGATTCACTCAAAACTGATTAAAAATTCTAAGCTAAGCATAAACCAATTCTAAGCCAATAGGATTTTGCACAATTCAGGGCGAATCAAATCAATCAGACTGATGAAAACCCTAGAAATTGCAATCCCTTACAATAATCGAAATCAAGCCGAAGTAATCAACAAAAATTTTAGGGTTTAGAGAGAGGACCTGTCGGCGATGTAAGCGAGGAGAGAATTGCTGCCGAAATTCTCGACGTTGATCTCAAGCAGGCCGCCCTGGCTTAGATCAACGGCGCGACGGCACAATTTGTCCTCGAAAGGATAATACATGGCTCCTATGAGGTTTCCAAGGTATCGAGACCCCAATCTACACAAGTCGATCTTCCGCCACATCGAGGGGTCTTGACACACGCGCCGCCACGATCTGCACACTTTCTGAGCCTTTTCCAGTCTCTCGGCCACGCTAAGACGGATCAGAATCGAAGAGATCAATTCCGGCGGAAGCTCTGCCCAGTTTATAAGTTTTCCGTCTTCCATCACCGGAGGCAAAGACGAGGACACGACGGCGAAGAGGACGAAGGCGATTTCTGGTGATCAGATTGTGAATATCAAAAGTGAAGAGAGAGTTTCGAACCTTTTGGCTCGTTTTCATATTTATACTCTAGTCCTCTTAATTGACAAACTAAATTTACGAAATAAAACCCAGTATGATAACGAAATATTGGGCCGTTGATAAAAAAAATGAAAGTATTGGGCCTAGGCCCATAATTTACTCCTCTTCTTTTTGTAATCAATCAAAATATGGAGATCTTTTTTTCTCGAGAGCTTGAGATCATCTTCTAATGGCGTATGGAGGAGATTGAACTTTCAAACTTACGCTTTCAGGCAGGATAAGTTCTGGGGAGAACGGCCAATTCCTACCCAAACTCTGGATTGCGGTCCCGATCCGTACCTGTACTTCCGACCTGTGCGAAAATATACCCATACTCTATATTTTTTACAATTTCATACCTAAACTCTAAAAAGGGTCAAAACATACATTGACATTGAATCCGTCAGTCAACCGTTTGATATTACTGACGTGGCTACGACGTGTCTCCTAAGTCAACAAAAAAAAAATTATAAAAATTTGATGTGTCCGGCGAATCACAAAAAAAAAAAAAAAATAAAATTAGAGATTTTTAATTTTAATAATTAATAAATTCCTTTTTTCTTTTATATCTTATTTTAATTCAAAAATATAATATAAATTTATAAGAGAGATAAATATCATAGATTGTTTTGATTTCTTTTTATTTAAGTAAATTTACAATGAAAAAATGTTTTAGTTGGATAGACTTATATGTAAAGTTTTGCGTTCTAAACATGTCAATAATTCTAACTGCTAGCATTTTTTTTAAATGATCAGGAAGTTTTGGGCCCAAAGACCGTACGTTTCCCCAGGGCGAGGTCCAAACCATCTAATATTACGTTTATTTGGAGAGCAGACCCTTCCCAACGTAAATTGAACCTAATCGAACATATGATCTCCAAGATGTAAGGATCATTAAGCCTCTTGGTTACCGAAAATGTAAGGATGACAGAGGTTCGAGTTACCAAAAAATGAATTTATTTTTTATAATTTTTAGTTTCTAATTATATTTTTGTTTAAAAATTTCTAATTTTTTTTTGTTTTTTATTTTTGTGATTCGCCAGACACATCACATTTTTTATAATTTTTTTTTTGTTGTCTCAGCAGACACGTAATAGCCACGTCAGCAATATCAAACGGTTGACTGACGGGTTTAAGGTCAATGTATATTTTGGCCGCTTTTTTTAAGTTTATGTATGAAATTGTAAAAAATTTAAAATATAAGTATGCTTTCGCACAGGTCGGAAGTACAAGTACTGATCGGGACCGTAACCCAGAGTTTGGGTAGGAATTGGCAGTTCTCCCATAAGTTCTGCTTCTCTTTTATACATACGACAAAGAAGAAAAGAAAACTTGCCTGATACTTCACAGAAGTAAGAGATCCAAAGAGATAAAAGAATCAATTTTAAAAGTGAAACCCATCTTGGGACTGGTGAAGTTGACTTTTCTTTTCTCTTCCTATTTCTTTACTCTTCTTTTCTCAATTGAATTTCGGTCATCGCAAAACAGAAAGCATGGAACTTCAAGTCCGACTTCGTCAATTCATCTTCTTCTTGAAGAATGAGATTAGGTCTCTGTATGAAATCATATAATCTCTGAGAATGGGTTATATATATACTTATATTGCTGCTATGCAGAATCTCTGAGAAACATGGAAACATCTAATCTTATATACATTTCATCAACCTCGCGTCCATTAAAACTAAAAAGAAGACATGAAACGAGTTCATTACCACTCCTCTCTTTAACATTGCTTCTTCAGATCCGGGGCAAGGTTGACGTAGCGGCGACAGTCTCATAAATCAAGGTGTTCAAGGTCAGGACAGTTCTCGAAAATAGCGTTTAAACCGGTGTCCGATAACCTCTTCCCGATAAGCTCTACGTGACGAAGACCGCGCATTGTCTCGGCGATTGCTAAAGCATCGTCGTCACACTCGGTCCCCTTGTAGCGGTAACCCACACTGTTTAGCTTCAACGTCTTGAGATAAGGGCAAGAAAAGCCTACAGCTTTCAAATCCAGTCCTTCGGTATATGAATGAGCAACCTCGAGGTACTCAAGCAAGGGCAGTTTCATGGCTGCTTTCGAAAGTCCCGCACCAGTTATTTGATCGCACCTAACAAGTCCAAGGTGTTTCAGATTGCTTGATCTACACAAAAAAATAGTTGCATCCAAAGTTACAACAAATAAGATGCAAAAACATCATTAAGAATCTCTCCTCTACCACTTGGAATCATACGTTTTGGAGATGCTCTAAGCATAAACCAATTCCAAGCTATTAGGATTTTGCTGCACAATTCACTCAAACTGATGAAAACCCTAGAAATTGCAATTCGGTCCTTACAATAATCGAAATCAAGTCCAAGTAATCAACATTCTTAGGGTTTAGAGAGGGGACCTTTCGGCGATGTAGGAGAGGAGAGAATCGCTGCCGAAATCCTCGATGTTGATCTCAAGCAAGCCGCCCTGGCTTAGATCAACGGCGCGACGGCACAATTTATCCTCGATATTATAATCCATGGCTCCTACGACGGTTCCAACGACGGTTCCAAGGTATCGAGACCACAATCTGCACAAGTCGATCTTCCGCCACATCGAGGGGGCTTGACACACGCGCCGCCACGATTTGCACACGTTCCGAGCGTTTTGCAGTCTCTCAGCCACGCTAAGACGTATCAGAATCGAATAGATCAATTCCGGCGGAAGCTCCGCCCAGTTTATAAGTTTTCCGTCATTCATCACCGGAAGGCAAAGACGGAGACACGACGGCGAAGAGGACGAAGGCGATTTCTGGTGATCAGATTGTGAAATATCAAAAGTGACCTTTTGGTTCGTTTTCAAATTTATAGTCTAGTCCTCATGAGAAACTAAATTTACGAAATAAAACCCAATATTATAATGAAATATTGGGCCAAGGCCCATAATTTTCTCTTTTTTTTTTTTTGTTATCAATCAAAATCTGGAGATCTTTTTCACTAGAGCTCGAGAAGAAGATCTTCTAATGGCGTATGGAGAGAGATTGAACTTTCAAACTTTTGCTTTCTAAGATAAGTTCTGTTTCATTTTCTACATACGACAAAGAAGAAAAGAAAACTTGCCTGATACTCAAAAGAAGATAAGAGATCCAAAGAGATAAGAATCAATTTAAAAGTGAAACCCATCTTGGTACTGGTGAAGTTGACTTTTTTTGTTCTCTTCTTATTTATTTAGTCGTCTTCTTTTCTCAATTGGTTTCGGTCATCGCAAAACTCAAGAAGGGTCAAGGCATGGAACTTCAAGCCCGACTTCGTCAAATCTTCGTCTTCTTCTTCCTCTTGACAGCTCTTGAACATTCTTCTTCCGCTCGGATTCTGGGTATCTCTAAGCCTGATAGGCATGACGTCGCCGCAAGCGCTCGTTGGCTTGTCTCTCAGAACTCTTGGGGTGTCCTCAGGTATTTTAAAAAAATTTCGGTTTCTCTTGAACAGAGCAAGATCTTGTCTCCATAAGATGCGTCTTATCTTGATTCTGGAGTTTCGAATTTAGGGTGAAGCAGTATTTGGGGGTTTTAGTTAATTCAGTTGATTGATTGATTTGGGTCTCTCTTACTATCTATCACGAACATTTTGAGGCTATTTTCTCACGGAAAGTTTGTAGCTTTTTAGAAGACTGAATCCAATCATTGATAAAATAATTTGCTATGGATTTGCTGCATCACGCTTTGATCCTTTTGAAACTGAAATTGATTTGGGACTTGATCATACAGTAATCAGATATTAGGAGCATTTTAAAGCTTTTAGCTTTTTAGCAGATTGAATCCAATCATTGATAAACAGTATCGATGAAGGTTGTTTTGCTACGGATTATTTTCATCAAGCTTGATCCTTTTTGAAATTGAAATTGATTTTGGATTTTATCACTACAGTTACCAGAGATCTTATTAACTGCTTTCTGTTTGATTTGTCTTTATGAGTGAAAAAATGATTGTTGCAAATAGTCTGTCGTACTAAAGTCGTTGCAAGAGTCTGTGTTGATAAAAATGTTGCCATTTTGTCATCATCAAGGTACTGTGAGTGTGACAATGGTGGATTACTAATTCGTTTTGGTGCTTTTATTCTTATTGCAGCACACTGTCCATTGAGCATGAAGGCGCACCTTTCGGGTAATCTTGTTTCCATTGATTTTTGAACTTAATCCAGTGGTCACCCAAATTGCAGAATAGTTTCAAGATATGACATTCGACTTCTCCATTAGGTAGAGATAATTAAGATCTTGGTCTCTTTTAAACTTGTTTTGCAGGAACGTTGTATCATATAGTGATGGTTTACCGGAGAAAGGCAACGGTATACCTTACTTTTACTTGACAATTCTTGATCCAACCACAAGAAACGCATTAAAAGACTCAAGAGCTTCATTCGCAATTAGTGAATCTCCCATTGGAACTTGCAAGAGAGATCCAATGGACCCTACTTGCTCTAAACTATCCCTCACCGGAAAGGTAAATTTCTTGCAAAAAACCGAGATTTTCTTATCGACCTAACGAGCAAATGTCTGGTTTGATTTACATACGCTTCTGTCTTTATCTCATAATGTCTCAGTTGTTGCAACTGGATGAAGGATCTGAGGAAGAAGAAGTAGCCAAAAAAGCTCTCTTCACTAAGCATCCAGAGATGATGGGTAAATGTTTCTGTAATCTGTTAGCTTCAGAGTCATGATGATTATATTCATCGGTGTTTTTCATTTGGTTGCAGATTGGCCTGAGGAACATGATTTCCGCTTCTTCAAACTTGATATCATCAATATATTTCTGATCAATTGGTATGGTGGAGCTAAATCTACCACTGTAGATGAATACCTTCGTTACAAGGCGTAAGTACTCAATGTGTGAACCCTTTTTAAAAACATCGGTAATCTCTCTGAGAAACCGAACTATGAAAAATTAGAATGCGAGTTTCTTTTAGCGTTTTGATGATCTCATAGCTTTTTTTGAATGTTTTCAGGAACAAAGTCGCTTCCTTTCTATGAAAATATCTCATCGGAGTTGAGCAAACGGTGAAGCATGTAACTTGTATATTGGCAACACAATAAAGTCTGTTCAACTCTTTTGTAAATGACTGTTGTTCTTAGCCCTTTCAATGGCTTTTCTTTGGACATAAAAGTAAAGAAAGAATATTCATAGATTACCCACTGTCCAAATTCAAAGTACAGTATACAAATATATTTTGCTGTGGATAAAATTTACAAGTGTGCATTTTTATTTATGAATGGTTAACACTCGTGACTCGACAATCAAACAACTTTTACTTTTAACGGATGTTTGATATCCGGTTTTGTCTGGTTTTGAGGATGAGCTTTATCATCTGGACCGGTTAGGTTTTGTCCAAAGGTGAACTACAGTGTATATTTTCTTACGATTTTTATTAAAATTTGGTTTTAATTCCGATCCGTTTTGAAAAAATGCAAAAGTCTTAATCGAATGGAACCGAAAACATTCGTTACAAGGCATAAGTACCAATGCTGATCGGTCATCAATGTGGGAGTCAGATTTTTTTGCTATGATTAGAGCCGGTAGCGGAGCCAGATTTTTTTACCGGAGGCAAAAAAAAATCATAGTTTAAAAATTGTCAAAATAACTACAAATATATCGTACGTTCACTTATAACTTGAAATCTTTTTATTACAGCTTCATTTGTTACATCTTTAAATAATTTCTTTTCGATGAAACAAACAAGACAGTCACTCAAAAACAGATTACTAATACGATTTTGTACCATTTGTAGATGAAATTTTTTATATTATGATTCGATCCATTAGTTATCTAGTAAAACAAAAAAAGAAACTAAAAATTAAAGATATTCGAATTCATAGATTATAAATATAAATCTTAAATTTTTCTATGAGTTTATGTCATGTCATATCTAATTAAATAAAAACATAACACATAATCTAAAAAATTAAAATAAATTGAAAAATATATAAACAAATATAATCTTAGTTTTAAAAATCTCTCGTATATACAATTTGAAAAATACTATTTTCTTACATTTCATTTTTAGGATGTAGAAATATCAATAAAGGAAGATGTAATGGTCAAAAATTATGGGATCTGACAAAGACCAACTAGACCACGGTAACTTAATAAACTTCTTCAATTAATTATAGACTTCTGAATAATAGGAATTTTATTGGTTAACACTTTTGTCTTTTTCCTTTTCCCAATAAATGTGTTGGGCATTGGTTATTGCAGAACTTGTGAGTATGGTGAGAGTGATCAAAGAATACGACCTTGAGAAAGTTGAATACTCTAGTCAAAATTTGTCGAATTTTACAAATCCTCAATTGCGTTCTGAAATGAAGGTTAATGCAAATGGTGTTGATCACTTTTGTTATCCTTGTGATGTGCGTGAAGGCTTGGATTATGTCAGCAGAAACATAATTGAAAGAGAGGCAGATCGTCCATTTCATGTCATATGCAACAAAGATGAAGATGTAGTAGCTGAACGCAATGAATTGAACATTTGTTACATTGGCGAAGTGGTCTCACTCAATACAATTGAAGAAGTTCTTGAATTATTAAAAGAAACCTTGTATATTACCTATTGTAACCCTTCTCATCAATGTTTAGTTTTAAATTCATTAATTAATACTCCCTCCTTAAAGAAGGATGTTTTGAAAAAAAAATTGTTTAAAAAAGAAGGATGTTTTCAATTTTCTAGGTGTAGTTATAATTCATTTTTACTTAATTTACCCTTATAACATTTATTATTTTAAAGAAAACTAAAGTAATACTACTAATAAAACAAGGTTAGAAAATTCTTTTTAAAAACTTTTTTAATATGTGTGAAAAACTCAAAACATCATTCTTTAAGAAACATATGGAGTATAAGGATAAAAAGAGTTATTTGGTGTTAAATTTTGCATTGATTTGTGAGAACATCATATATTTTCAAACAAAAATAGTTCCAAAACATCTAAGTATTAAAAACGGAGGAAGTATAAAAAAATATTTGTTTTTGTTTATATTTTTACTATGTTTTGCTAATTTTTTGTTTAGTTTTTTTCTTTAAATTTACAATAATTGTAATTTAATGGTATTATAAACAATTCAAATGAATATGAAACTCCCATCAAAGCTAACCTGAATTGATGCATAACGCGTAAAATATAAATTATATCTCGTACAAAAGCAGCAACACAAAAACCTTACTCAACCCTTTTAGCTCGTTCACACGGCTCTCTTAAGAAAATTTGCACGAAGAATCGATTACATCCAACGTTAAATTTTGTTTGATTTCGTTTTACTAGTTGAGTACAATCCCCACGACATGCCCGATCAGAGAATTCATAACCTTAAAATAGCGTAGACGAATCTATCCACAAAAGAGGAGGAGAAGTAGTTTTCCAGCGATTTCTTAAAAAGAAATGATCGCATAGCTATTATCAATGCCGATAACACTACTACAACCGCGACAACATGCCCTACCGTCGAGTCGAAGGACTCCAAGACTATGTCGATGTCAAAATTAATAAAACCGATCTCTCTTTCTCTCTCTAGCCGGTTTACTCTCTTATAAAATCAACCAAGGTAAAAACGATCCAATAGTTTGGCAAGATATATGTGAAAAACTGGAGATCTCTATTATTTATTTGTTGTCACGTCTGGGTGATTTAGTTTATTAGGAATATATTAATTTCATAGTTCATATGATATAATAATCTCCATGATTATTATAATTATGATTTTGAAACTAGTTTTTAATAGGTTGGTTTGAATTCTGATTTTCTGGTTTATCAATGGATAAACACTGAACATGGTTATTGAAATTGGTACTGGTAGAGCTATGATTACTCTGCCTCATCTCAATGGATCGTTATGATCTATCTCTATTTCTATTTTTTTTTAATCATCATAGTAAATAATAATGCCATAATTAGATGAATAAAACATTTTGAGGAAGATGTTGATTTTCCAAATTAAATAGTATATTTGAATTTGATGAAGATGTTTTTCGATAACTATGATCTGAAAAAAGTTTCTGCATTGTGATTTGAGAGTAATTAAGTTCGGTTTGATCTCCGGTCTTTTCCGGTTTGAGGATTAGCTTATCAACCGTAGAGGGTTGACTGTACCGGTTAGGTTGTGGCCAAAGGTGAGCTGTACATTCTCTTAACCGTTTTTAATAAAATTCGGTTCAAATTCCGATCCGTTTTTTTCTTGAAAAAGGAGCTAAAAGTCTTAACCGAATCTCCAACTCTGGTTCTCTCCGGTTTGGGGATGAGATATATACTATATCAAATGGTTGAGAGTCTCTATCTCAATTAGAAGTTTTTGGCTAAAGGTGAAGTCAAGTGAGTGGCGAGCATTGGTTTCTGGTACGAGTGGCAAATATCTGAAAGACGAACAGCAAAAATCTGAAATTCGATCTAAAGCTAAAGAATCAGAATTCAAGAAAAAGAAGAAAAAAAGAGAGTAAATTTCGCGTCGTATATTAAAATCCCACGAAACCCTCGCCGTTGTGTTTCTTCGATCTTTGAATACCGAACTACTCCATGAATCTTCAAGCTGTTTCTTGTAGCTTCGGCTTCGTTTCTGTTCCACTTGTCTCTCCCAGAACTTCGTTTCGGCGATTTGTAATCCGAGCGAAATGTAAAACTTCAATCTACAGATTCGTTCGTCGTGATTTGAGATTGGTTTCGGATTCATTTTCTTGTTTTGGATTGCTGCAGCGGAACCATCGGAGAAATCTGTGGAGATTATGAGGAAATTCTCCGAACAATATGCTCGTCGCTCAGGGACTTACTTCTGTGTTGATAAAGGAGTTACTTCGGTCGTGATTAAGGTATGTAATTAACGAATTTATCCTGATTTTATCATAGCTATTTGAAATTTCTGGTGGAAAGTGTGTTGAACAATGAATATATGGTGGTCTTCGTTTAAAGATTCTATAATTCTGCGTAAAATTATGAACTATCTGGAGGAGATTGAGTCTTCTACTTGTAGAAAAATGAGTTTGCAGAATAAGTTATGTTAAAGTTAGCGAACGTATTGAGTTCTAGTGTTTAAGTAATGAAGGGGCTGAGACTTGTTCTGCTTGTGGATAATGAGTCGTCTACAGAAGAATTTAGTTAATATTAGTGAAGATGTTGAGTTCTAGTGTTCAACTAATGAAGTGGCTGAGTGTTCTCTTTTGAGATAATGAATCTGCAGATGAAATTGAGGCAATACATGTGAGCATCTTGAGTTCTAGTGTTTAGCTAATGAAGTGGCTGAGTCTTCTACTTGTAGATAATGAATCTTTAGAAGAAATTGAGTTACTGCTAGTGAAGATCTTGAGATCTAGTGTTTAATTGTGTAACTTTTTTGGGAACAGGGTTTGGCTGAGCATAAAGATTCATATGGTGCACCGCTTTGCCCTTGCAGGTGATCTTTGCTACCGGACTATCGTTATTTTTAAGAATATTTGAAATTCTTTTATCAACCCAAAGTCTGATCCTTGTCTTTGGTGCAGACATTATGATGATAAAGCTGCCGAGGTTGGACAGGGCTTTTGGAATTGTCCATGTGTTCCAATGCGAGAGAGGTAAGAAGTAGCTCTATGTGGCTGCATAAGCATTATGTTTTTGTGTGTGTTAAATAAGTAGAACTGCTTTACGTCATTAGCTGGCTTCTCTCCAACTTGTTTATGGTTACTTATTGGATAGTATTTAGCAGCGGTTACGCTTTCCATAGAGGTTACCAAAGCGCTTTATTCATAGTTAGCAACAACTTCCAAACAAAAATATTTAGCTCTTTCGTAAACTGTTTGGTTCATTTGACCAAATTCTGATACACAACGAATTTCAGATTTCCTTAGTGTTTAGATAGGACTTGTTTCGGGTAGTAGAATTGATAGATTTTCCATCTCCTAACGGCTTATTTTAATAATACCAAAGTTCTATCCTTCCTTCATCAGGAAGGAGTGCCATTGTATGCTTTTCTTAACTCCTGACAATGATTTCGCCGGGAAGGATCAGGTAAACCTCAAATCAATATACTTTCCGTAACTACAAGCTTGAGGTTCTGTCTCCATGTTAAGCAACTTGTATTGAGATCTGATGATTTCTCTTCTCTGTTTCATGCAGACTATTACGTCAGATGAAATCAAAGAAACCACAGCTAACATGTGAGAACTGATTCAGAGAGAAATGTCTTACCAATGCAGCCTTGTACATTGATACCCGAGCATCTTCTTCGTTCTTCTGTACAACTATTTCCCTCTCAGATAAATACTCTAGTATGAATCTTGTTTTTGCAAGTTATTACAAAAATATAAAAGGATCTGACTTTGTGCTGAAATCTTCAATATGTCTTCATGAGATATGTTTTTGCATATTGTTACTAAAAGGATCTAAGTTCTAACCGATGTTGAAATAAAAACAGGGATTTCTCTTCCACATCCTTTACCATCTCTCAAAGTCAAAGATTCCATAAACTTATCTTTCAATCTTGGGTCAGCATTTTGCAGATTTAGTCTTTTTGTTGCAGACGTTTTGAGTCCACAATTCTTGCGAGTTACTATACTAGACGAATCAGCTTCTTGTTCTTCTTCAAATCACAATCTCCAGACCTTTCGTACTTCTCAAGCAGAGATTTGACAGTGTCTTTATCATAACATGTTGTCTCAATCGCCACTGAACATGTTTGGGCAAATCTTGAGATTTATATGAACTGTGCTCCAAACAAAACACCTGCACACAGAAGAGGATCAAAGCTGTTCGATTAAAGCTTCAATATTTATGGATAAATCAATTAAGCTCTACCAATTTGCAGATATCGAGCTGTTTACAATCTGTTTAACAAGATTCTTCTTCTTTGGATTATTCTTTTTGTTTTCGTTTTCTTCTTCTTTTTCTGTTTAACTTGAAACATTTTTCCTTCTTCAGATTTTTTTTTTGGGGGCTAATTCTAAGAATCTGGGTATATGTATCACTGTGCAGCTTCTGGATAAAGAGCAAGAAGTTACGGAATGATGATTTGGATTTGATGGCACTCGAAGATGGTTTTGTAAGTTGGCACGATGTTGCGAGTTTTCTGTATCACTATCCAGTTGCATCAAAGCAGAAATTTCTTTCCGTGCTGGTTTCTGTTCCTCTACTCGAGAGCCACAAATGTTTCCATATAATCAACCTTTGAGTTCTTTTAACCAAAAAAATAAACCTGAGTTCTACATGATACGGAACTGTGTCTAATTGAAATAGTGTTGTGGTTAAATTTTTGAATATCTGGATGTTTCTGTTTACACAGCGGTTAGACTGTAATAACAAGTTCAAATGTGAAATATTGGCACCCTGAGTTGTTTTTCTTTTGACAGGTAAGGACATCGTTGAAGAAGTCAGGCACACTGAAACTAGTCTTGATGGTCATGTTGTTTACCGTGGCTAAGCTCTGATTCCTCCACGGTGGCTTTGTCTTGTCTTGTCTCATCACAAGTGACAATAGAAGATACAGTTTCAAGAAACGTAAGAACAAGTGGAGTTTTGGGAAGCTAATGTTTGCAAGCTTCACACTCATATCATCGTCAAAGAAACAAAGAAAGATGAAAGGCAAATGGTACAGGTGATTCTTAATACTGCTACATCTTTTTTATGCTTACACGATTTTTTATCTTCTGATGCTTTCCACTCCTCTTAACTTTCAACTTCTGATGCTTTTAATATCCAAATTAACTTGATGCTTCCGTAATATCTTCCTCCTTTGATGCTCCCACAAGATCTTCACCTTCTTTTTCATTGCGTTTAAGCAGTGAAACTTCCTTCTCCTCTTGGCCTTTATCTTGTGATGATTCCTTCCCTTCCATTATGTCTGCAGCAACTTCCCTCTCCTCTTGACCTTCATCTTGTGATGATTCCTTCCTTTCCATTACGTCTGCAGCAGCTTCCCACTCCTCTTGACATTTATCTTGTGATCCTTCCATAAGTTTCCACACTTCCAATATATTTTGGCCGTGCTTTGCCTTGAGTTTGAGCAGTGCAGCTAGCCACTCCTCTCGACCTCTACCAGTTAAAAACGACCCTAACAGTCTAAGGGACAAAGGAAGAAACCCTGCGAGATGGACAGCACGAACTGCAAGCTGTTCGAAATCAGAAGGTGGATATGGCTGATTGAAAGCAAAATGTGAGAAGAGTTGAAGGGCTTCATCATATCTTAGAGTTCTGACTTCATACAGATCCATCACTCCGGCGTCAACAAGCAAATTCTTGTTCTGGCTAACAATAATGACTCTGCTTCCTGGAGCAAACCAGTTGGAGTATTCAATGATCCACTTCCCTTGCTCGATGTTGTTCACACCATCAGCGATAAGGAGAACTTTCCGGTGTTTACGCCTTGCTTCGGCAATCTCATGCCAATCGCGATCTAAACTTCTTATTACCGCTGGATCTTCTTCCCCTTCGAATTCAAGAATCTTGTCTTTCATGTTTTCCACATTTTCTAGGAAAACATGGGTCTGAAAATCTGCAGAGATCTCTGCAGAAATGTACCTTGCAAGTGTTGTCTTCCCAACACCTGCACAACCCCAAATGCCAATGGTACGAACCTCTTTGGTAACTTCAGAAGTCAACAAGTCATAAACCACTTTCATGTGACGATCCATTGCAACAAGGGCATTCAAATCGTTTGATGTGGAAGAGAGAATCAGGAGAAAAATGTCATGAGCAATTTGCTTGAGCAGATCTGATTGGCTCATACCCGCAAGATTCCGAGAAAATGGATACTCGGCGGCGATGTTGGCCAACTTGGTAAGTGCGGTTCTCCAACTTGGCACGTTCTCCGGATATTCTTGGCAGATTTCTTCCTCCAGATCAAAAGAGAAAGCTGTGAGGAAGATGGGTATGACCGTGAGTGAACTTTTTTCTTGGAATTGGAGTATTACTTTGAGCTCTTCCAGGAACCCAGCGGAACAAGATTTCGTCTCAGACGTCATCACAACCGCAACTTTGGACACGTGCAAAGCCTTGAGTGTCTGTTGGCTAATTGGTATGACTCTCGTCTCCAAGCATCTGTAGGATAGAAAAGTTTTAATGTCATTTTGAATCAAATTAGCTTCAAAATCTGCATGGCTAACCCCGCCGCAGAAACTAAGGAAGACATCCACCTCCCTTTGAACAGACAAAGACGAAGAAGACGACATTGGTTTGGTTCCAACAATGTCAAAATGCTTCACTTTTATCTTGTGGCAAGAGAGATATGTAGATCCTGGAAAATAATTCACTTTGTGTGTGAATTCTATGTTTGACTCAAGCCACCAATGACTTTTGTAGTTTCGTCGTAACTGAAATTTCTCTGACACTTCTTCGCACAACTTTCGGTCAATTTCGACGTTGGCCACATTTTATATGAAATTTCTCTGACACTTCTTCGCACAACTTTCGGTCAACTTGGATCAAATTGCCAAAAAGGTATCGTATTATTAAAAATTGTCAGAAAAGTTCATATATTTTGTATCAAATATCTTAATACCATTCTACTATACACATACTGTAGTTAGAGAATAGATGTGCAGAATAATGAATTAGTGGAGTTAGAGGATGCTTAATAAGGAAATTCATACCTTGATTCCTTAAAATGGGGGAGTTCTAAGTTAAGACAACTCTTGCTTCGTGAAGGAACAAAAACTGAGGACATATATACAATTATTTATACTTTTAAGTCATTTTCTGTAAATTTCACATTTGCTTTTTGCATTCCAGCAGTTTCTCAGAAATAGCATTCATGAAAGTTTACAACAAGTCGTTGTTCGTTCATAAGGCAGAGAAAAGCCCCCTCACATGGCAAGTTGTTCTTCAATGGCTTCCTCATATGATGTCTTCCTCAGTTTCCGAGGGGAAGACACACGCCATTCCATCGTCAGCCATCTGTACGCGGCACTTGTTAGCAGAGGACTTGTTACCTTCAAAGACGACAAAAGGCTCGAGATAGGCGATCACATTTCTGACGAGCTCCGTAGAGCCATACAAGGTTCAGATTTCGTCGTGGTGGTTCTCTCGGAGAACTACGCCGCTTCCAGGTGGTGCTTGATGGAGCTCCAACTGATAATGGAGCTTCAGAGAGAGGGGAGGCTTGGCGTCTTTCCGGTCTTCTATGGAGTAAAACCCTCTGCCGTGAGGCATCAGCAAGGAAGTTTCGATCTAGAAAGGTACGAAGGTCCAGAGATGGCGGATAAGGTTCTCATGTGGAGACAAGCTCTTAATCAGATCGCCAATCTTTCAGGCGTGGAATCCAGACTCTGGTTAGCTTCTTTTTGACTAAATTTCATTATATGATACGGAACTGTGTCAAATTGGATGTTCATTAATTAGATTTGTGTTGTTCGTTCTCAATTTTAGCATTGATGAGGCAACTATGGTTGAGAAAATTGCACAAGATATTTCAAGACGCAAGACAGCGATGCATAACACATACTCCAGTAATGTTGTTGGGGAGGATACTCACATGGAAGCTCTCAAGTCTCTCTTAGACTCGAAGAGTGATGATGAGGTTCGTTTGATTGGAATCTGGGGTATGGGAGGCATTGGCAAAACCACTATCGCCAAGTGTCTCTACGGGCAGCTCTCGACTCAATTTACAGCTACTCATTTCACTGAAGACATTAAGGGTATTCATAGAGACCATGATCTAATAAATTTTCAAGAGAAACTTTTCTACAGTACCCTCGGTGAAAATATTAGGCCATGGAGCGTGGAAACTGGACGCGAGGTCATAGCAGCGAGACTTGGGAACCACAAGGTTCTTCTTGTGCTTGATGGTGTGGATAAAATATCCCAGGTCCATGCTTTGGCAAAAGAGACAAGTTGGTTTGGTCCTCGGAGCCTAGTCATCATAACCACCCGAGACAGGGGATTGCTCAATAGCTGTGGAGTAAAAACCATTTATGAGGTTAAATGTTTGGACGATGAGGATTCCCTGAAGATGTTTAAAAAGATTGCTTTTGATGGAAGAAGTCTGCCTTCTGATGATTTTGAACAACTCTCAATCCGAGCAGCTCGCCTCGCTCACGGGCTTCCTTCAGCCATTCAAGCATATGCCTTAGTTCTCCGTGGAAGGGCCAACTCTGCTGAGGAATGGGAAGAAACAGTTTGTGGACTCGAAAGTGCTCCTGACGAGAATATAACGGAAATCTTGAAACTTAGCTACGAGGGCTTAGCAAAACAACATCGGAATATTTTCCTTCATGTTGCATGTCTCTTTAATGGAGAAACTTACCAGCGTGTCATTTCACTACTCGGTGCTGATGAGAACCTGGTGATAAGAGCTTTAACAGAGAAATCTCTCATCAATATAACCACTAATGGATATGTAATCCTGCATAAGTTGGTTGAACAAATGGGAAGGGAAATTATGCTCGACTGTCAAAAATTCATCGGGGATCCTAAGAAACTTCATGATGCGCTGGTTTTTGGAGTAGTAAGTATCTTAGCCTGCTATTAGTTTATTTTTTCTGTTTACGCCTACTCACTTAAATAGTTTTTTTTCCACTAGGGAAAAGAACAAACTGAATGCATCTCGCTGCACACATGTGAGATGACCTGTGCATTTTCGATGAAGACTAGTGTTTTGGAACAAATGTATCGTCTGAAGTTTCTCAAGGTCTACAAGCATGTTGATGACAGAGAATCGAGGTTGCAGGTCACTGGAGGCAAACGTGACAATTACCCGCGTTATAATCTTAGCCTAAGGTTATTCCACTGGGATGCATTTCCATTGAGCACTTTTCCTCGCAAGTTTGGTATATATTCTCTTGTTGAACTCAATCTGCGTCACAGCAAACTAGAAACACTCTGGAGTGGAACTCAGGTAATCTTGCATGTGTTAATGTCATTGTTATAGCAATGTGCAAATTCTAACTATTATGTATTGTTCCTTCCTCAGGATTTCAGTAATTTGAAGAGACTAGATGTGACAGGATCTAAGAATCTCAAACGACTTCCAGATCTTTTCATTCTCGAGAATCTTGAAGAGTTGATTCTAGAACAATGCCCGAGACTGAAAGGAATTCCAGAGTCCATTGGAAAAGAGTCTACCCTAGGCAGGCTGAATCTATCATACTATGGGGGGCCTAAGTGCCCCATGAGTGTTGTTATACGGGAAGTGTCTGGGACGCAACGTATTACATTGAAGTTCCCAACTGCAAAAGTGGAAATGATGAAACTTACGAATATATCGATCGAGGGAGACATAAATTTTCATTTGTTTGCAGATTGTGAAGGATCTGCTGAATACTTCTCCTTTAGCACTGAACAGCAGATCCTGCAAGCTCCTCGGCTCATCTCAGAGCTCAACCAATTTAAGTCGCTAAATATCAGGAGGTTCAACTACAACGAGAACGGTCGACCTGCCACCTTCCGCAGCTTTCCAGATATTCCTGGCCTGAGAGAGCTAAAACTAATCAACTTAAACATCCAAATATTGCCCGATGGGATTGGTCACTTGGAATTCCTAGAAAAGCTGGACTTCAGTGGAAATGATTTTGAGAAGTTACCAGAAGATATGAGTAAACTACCCCGGTTGAAAACTCTCTGGCTTCGAAACTGCGGCAAGCTTAAGAGATTGCCAGAGCTAGCTCAGGTGGAGTCACTCACTCTTTTTAACTGTAGGAACCTCACATCATTGGTGAGACTCTCTGATGCAAGTCAAGAACCGGGCAGATACTGTTTGCTTGAGCTTTGCCTCGACAACTGCAAGAACGTGAACTCATTGTCAGACCAGCTTAGCCATTTCACCAAGTTGACATATTTAGATCTCAGCAGCCATGATTTTGAGACTCTGCCATCAAGCATCAGAAATCTTACCTTATTGGTAACTCTCTACCTCAATAACTGCAAGGATCTCAAATCAGTGGGAATTCTTCCACGGAGCCTCCAGTTTCTTGATGCACAAGGCTGTGATTCCCTTGAAGCTGATGCTTTAGAACATATTGAAGAGAGACGAAACAAAAAGGTAATTGTTCTGCTCCTGAACCATCTCTTCTATGGTTTGTTTAGTCCTTTTATCATCTTCCTTCTTTTATAGGTACCGGCACAGAGGCAGAGTGCCTGCTTCCAAGAAACTGAGATTCCAAGTTACGAACGGGATCACCAAAGTCACCTGCCCAAGTTCTTACGCTGCTCATATTTCTACTCATTCCTACTCGCCACACTTGTGGTTGTTCTTTTCATTTTGCTCCCGAGTCTTTATCTATGAACAGCTACGTTTAGGTTTTTGCAAAGAACCTTTATGAAAGAGATTTTGCACCATTTTGGTAGCCATGTTTTGCTAGATATGGTGCACCGCTTTGCCCTTGCAGGTGATTTTTGCTTCCTTGGCAATCTTCATTCTAAGAACATTTTGAACTTCTTGTATCAACCCAAAGTATGATCCTTGTTTTTGATGCAGACATCATGATGATAAAGCTGCTGAGGGTGGACAATGCTTTTGGAAATGTCCGTGTGTTCCAATGAGAGAGAGTGAGGTGAGAATTAGCTCTGTGTCTGCATAAGCATTTGTGTGTGTGTGTGTGTGTGTGAGTATATAACTAAGCATATAAGGTACTTTTGGAAACATTGGTTATATGCTATAAGCTGGATTGTCCAATTTGTTTATGGTTATTAGTTGGACAGTGCTTAGCAGCACAAGTATGTTGCAGTTTCCATAGAGAGGTTACCAATGCTCCTCACTGTATCAAGATTGATGCAGATGATGTATTTACCAGATTGCTAGGCAAGTAGGCAAGTTGAAGCTGCTTTATTCCATAGTTGGCAACAACAACAACTAAAAACTCGAGCTCTCTCGTTTCAATCTTTTATGTAGAAATAAATCGAATTTTCACCAATTTTGATAGTGTAATAGGTTGAGGTTGGCTTGGTCAAACTTTCTTTCTTTCTTTCTTCGGTTAAGAAGATTCTCGTTCTCCTTGACTTGTGTTAATAAGAGGTGGTTTAGATGTTTCTAGGCAGAGGCCCATTTTCACACTATTTATGAAAGGTGGTTTTTTTTTTTTGTCGGCCTTTGCTTTTTGGTTTTAATAAACCAAAAATAATGCTATTTACGGTGTGATTTTAGTAATTTGAAAATTTGGCATGAAATGTTCAAATTTGTAGAGAATAAAAAAAGATCTTAAGAAAATTTCAAGTTTGAGTTATTTAAAATTAAAGCATATCTCGTTTTAAAAAAACAGAATTAAGTATTTAAGTTTTAGAGTTTAGGATTTATGGTTAGTTTTAAGAGCTTAAGTTTTACTTTTTGGGATTATGATTTATAATTTACTAGAATAGGACCCGCATATATGCGGATTTTTAATAAAATATTTTAAAACCCGTAAAAATAAATTAAAAACAAAATCGAATAATCTGTAATTTTTTTTTACTTTTATTAATATTTCCAGATATATATATATATATTTTAATATTCTTATATGAATTATGTTTATTTATAATGGTTTATCTATAGATATAGATTTATTTATTTATTCTAAAATTTTGATGAATTAATTATCTTTCATTTATCATAATTATATTTATCATAATTAAAATCTATATTAGGATCCGCGTATACACAATTTTATAATAATAAAATTTAAAAGTAGGTAAAANAGGTTTTTAATAAAATATTTTAAAACCCGTAAAAATAAATTAAAAACAAAATCGAATAATCTGTAAACTTTTTTTACTTTTATTAATATTTCCAGATATATATATTTTAATATTCTTATATGAATTATGTTTATTTATAATGGTTTATCTATAGATATAAATTTATTTATTTATTCTAAAATTATATTTATCATAAGCAAAATCAAGATTAGGATCCGCGTATACACAATTTTATAATAATAAAATTGAAAAGTAGGTAAAATATTTTTTTAAGAAAATAGAAAACAAAATCTGATCACTGAAAAAAATATATGAAAACGTACAATTTTGAAACCTAAGAATTATTTATTTATTTTAATTCTCAGTTATTTTCAATTAAAATATTCAAAACACAGAATCTGTTGTGGGTCCTAAGCAACATTAACCATACTTCTCATATAGTTCACACACTTTTTCAACTTTTTTTTTTGGTTCTACTGCGTTAAAAACTTGGACATACAATTCGAGTCTTTCGAGTATGTAATCTCCCCATTAAATCTCTTCAAACATAAAGTCTCTCTTTCTCTTCACATTCATCTCACTTATATGATATTTCTGCTCTCTAGAGAAGTTATGCTTCTAAAAGCCTCTACATTATTTTTGATATCTTCCTCCTTATTGAGCTCATCATCGTTTAATGCCATATCATTAGCATCTATAATTTTTTTGTTTTTTAATTGAAATATATCCTAGTTAATCAAATTTATTTTTTGTTTTTAGTTTTTATTTTTGTTTCTCTCGTATATGATCTCTCTTCTCTCTAGAGAAGTTTTCTTAAGACTCGCATCAAAAGCCTCTTTACATGATTTTGATATCCTCCTCTTCATTGATATCATCATCGTCTAATGTCATATCGTTAGCATCTAAAATTTCTTTTTTAATTGAAAATATCCTAGTTAACTAATTTAGTTTTTTTT
The DNA here is from genome assembly GCA_020283515.1 of Alliaria petiolata. Taxonomy (NCBI): domain Eukaryota; kingdom Viridiplantae; phylum Streptophyta; class Magnoliopsida; order Brassicales; family Brassicaceae; genus Alliaria; species Alliaria petiolata. The sequence continues at coordinate 298,834,812 of JAHZTW010000001.1, forward strand.
TTAATTTACATTTTTGTTTATCCCATATATGTTCTCTCTGCTCTCTATAAAAATTATGTTTCTCAAGACTCACATCAAATCTTCTCTACATGATTATTGCTATCCTCCTCATTGAACTCATCATCTTCTAATGTTACCATTTGAAATTTTCATTTTAAATTAAAATATATCCTAGTTAATCAAATTTATTTTTTGTTTTCATTTTCATTTTCTTAAATTGAAATAGATCCTTTTATTTTATTTTATTTTCTTAAATTGAAATATATTATAGCACATGAGATGGGAACGAAACTTATGTAATGTTTAGTAGTTTAAATTCTTTGTAATATTTCATACTTAATCATTTATTTGATAATGATTATTTATTTTTAAAATTATTATATATTCTCAAAAAAACATAAATATATCCTTTACAAAATAACATATCTTATTATATAAAGTAGGATGAATCAAAGTTACTTATTAACATGATCGCGACACGTGGCAAGTTAATAAGAGACTTTTGAAAAGGAATAAAACAAAAGTATCAAGTTATTTTTGTTTTTTAAAAAATAAAACAAAAGTATCTATTAGAATATAAAAAAGGAAAAAAAAAATAAATAAGAGACTTTTGACGCGAGTCTTGAGAAGCATAACTTCTCTAGAGAGCGGGATATGACTATGAAGAAAAAGAAAGACTTTGTTTCCTTGGAGAGAGTTAATGGGAGATCGTTAACATACTTAAATGACACGAATTGCATACCCAAGTTTTTAACGAAACAGAACAGAAAAAATAGTTGATAAAGTGTGTGAACTACAAAAGAAGTAGGGTTAATGTTGCTTATGTTGCTAGGATCCGCAAGAGATTTTGTGTTTTCAATATTTTAATTTAAAACATATGAGAATTAAAATAAATAAAAATATCTTAGGTTTCGAAAATTGAAAACATGTGAGAATTAAAATAAATAAATAACTCTTAGCTTTCGATTTTGTGTTTTTAATATATATATATTTTTTAAGTAGCGATCCGATTTTGTTTTCTATTTTTTTGAAAAGAAAATCATTTTAACGGGTTTAAAATTTTGTTATTATAAAACAAAGGGGTCTATTAGAAAAAGGAAAAAAAACGTAATAAGATTAATATGATATATTTCATTTAAAAAAAATAAAATCATATATGCTAATGATATGACATTGGACGATGATGAGCTCATTGAGGAGGAAGATCATGTAGAGAGACTTTTGACGCGAATCTTAAGAAGCATAACTTCGATAGAGAGCAGATAGATCATATACGGGAGATGAATATGAAGAGAAAGAAAGACATTGTTTGCTTGGAGAGAGTTAATGGAGAGATCGTTAACATACTCGAATGACTCGAATTCCATCCAAGTTTTTAACGCAGCAGAATAGAAAAAAGATAGTTGATAAAATATGTGAACTACAAAAGAAATATGGTTAATGTTGCTTAGGGTCCGCAACAGATTCTGTGTTTTGAAACATTTAATTGAAAACATATGAGATTTAAAATAAATAACTCTTAGGTTTCAATTTTGTGTTTTTAATATCTATTTTCTTAAAATAGTAATCTGATTTTGTTTTCTATTTTTTTTTTAAAAACATTTTAACGGGTTTAAAATTTTGTTATTATAAATCCGCGTAAAACGCGGATCCTAATCTAGTATATATATATATATATATATATATATATCGCCTAAGAGATATCCTCGCTTTCATCATGCATCATGTGTGAATTTTTGTTTTATAACTTATCACATTCTGTGTATAATTTTCGTTCAGTTTCTTTATTGAGCAATCTTTAATTATCTCTATAGCTTTTAATGTACAGCCATGATGAGGTGATGGTTAATCCAAAAGACTACTGAACACCCCAATTTTGACTAAAATTTCAGAAATACAAATAATTAATTTCACTTCTCCGAGTGTTGAGACTCATTGAAAACGTTGTATAAAATCAAGACTTAAGTAAAACAATGATGCAAGATACTAATTTATTAGCGTCTACGCACAATTATGGAGACATTGTTGTTGTTAGAAAGTTTTTGAGGCATCTGAAGCAACTCTTCAAACCATTTTGGATCACGATGCCAGTAGATATGTTTGAACCCTACAACCAACATCTCTAGTAATTGATTTTCTTTTTATTATTAGTAATTGATCATATAATTTCCTTAATTTAAATGAAAAACATAAAATAAACTTATTTTTCTCTTTCTTATTTACCTTTTTGATTTTATTATTTCCTTTTTGTATTAGTAATCGAAAAAGAAACTTATTTTCCTTTTTAATAATTGATCATATAATTTCCTTAATTTAAATGAAAAACATAAAATAAACTTATTTTCCTTTTTTATTTACCTTTTTGATTTTATTATTTTCTTTTTGTATTAGTAATCGAAAAAGAAACTTATTTTCCTTTTTAATAATTGATCATATAATTTCCTTAATTTAAATAAAAAACATAAAATAAACTTATTTTCCTTTTTTATTTACCTTTTTGATTTTATTATTTTCTTTTTGTATTAGTAATCGAAAAAGAAACTTATTTTCCTTTTTAATAATTGATCATATAATTTCCTTAATTTAAATTAAAAACATAAAATAAACTTATTTTCCTTTTTTTTATTTACCTTTTTGATTTTATTATTAGTAATCGAAAAAGAAACTTATTTTCCTTTTTAATAATTGATCATATAATTTCCTTAATTTAAATAAAAAACATAAAATAAACTTATTTTCCTTTTTATTATTTACCTTTTTGATATTATTATTTCCTTTTAATATTAGTAATCGAAAAAAAAACTTTTTTATTTTTTAAACTAATTTTTAGATTTATGTAAATATTATGTTAAAATATAATTGGTTGAATCTTTTTAACACGTGTCGAAATCTTATCGATTAACTCGCCACGTGTCGCGATCATGTGAATTAATAACTTTGACGCATCCTACTTTATATAATAAGATAGTTTAGGGTGTTAGACTATTTTATACTATTTTATACTCACTCTGTTCCTAAAAGAAAGTTGTTTTGGAATTTTTACACATATTAAGAAAACACATTAAAGTTTTACTATAAATGCATCATTTTTGTGATTAACAATTTTCTATAAATTTAAACCAATAGTAATTTAGTAAATTCAATTAATTCTTTTGAAATTTATAATTTTTCATCATTGACTAAAAAAATATGCATAGAAAACTTAAAACATCTATCTTTGTGAAACAAAATTAAAATTTAGAAAATCTTTTTTTTAGGAACAGAGGGAGTAATTTTTTTATATCAAATTTACATATGATGATGTATACACTTGAAATGGTAGCTTCACATTTCCCTTGTTGGTACAGAATTATTTTTAAGCATTGAAGTGTGAACACCAACTCTTTTTTGAAGAAACTAGCACAAAGAATCTAAACAACTTTGGAAAAAGGCAAAAAAAAGGTAAGCAAAAATTGAGAAAAACAGCCTAAAACCACTCTTCAAAAGTCTAAAGATTCATGTTATTAGCACTATTTTACACATAAACACACATATAGACTGCCCATACGCGTACATACACTACCTATACATATATAGACCTATCTGAATACTTAGCAACTAAGAATACAATTATTAATGGTGACTTGTTATACTCCCTCTTCCTTTTTTATGTTATCATTTCATTATTTATTCCCATGCAACAAAAACAAAAGAGAAAAGTCCAATTATAAAAGTGGTAAGTGGTCACTGGTAAGCTTTGAGCTTACTGTAAATGAATATTTGTTTTGAATGAATTTATACTGTTACCAGATATTGGGTTCCAATTAGAATGTCATATAAAGCTATCTAAAATCTGAGACTGCTGCCTCAAATGCCTCTTATAATGAAAACTATTTTAGTCATACAGATACTAGTTATACTTCTTATTATCCTGTGAAAAAATGCTGACCTATTAGTTATTAATTGGAGAAAATATATATCTGTCATGGTCATGGAAGAAGAAAACAAGTTTAATTCCCATAAACAAAGGGCACAAAGCGAAAATGAAAAAGCAAAAAAGTATAAACTTTTTCAACATTCATAAAGCTGAAAACGACAGTATTGTGTTCTTGGTTAAAAAACAGTGTTTTTTCATAAAGCAAACACACATAATTGCTCCAACATGAAAAATAAATTAAGCCTTTCTTTTAAGCATGCTCATCTTACACACAATGACATATCATTAACCTGTTTTAGATTTATCTAAGTTTGACCGGTAATTAATAGTTTAGTTTGTCAGTAGTTTAGATTTGATTTTTTTTTAAAAAAAAATCTAGATTTTTTTCTTCTAAAGGCTGTAAAACCCACCAAAAAATAGACCACAGTTTTTTTTTTTTTTGACAGCATATAAACTAAATAAATAATTGAGTTTGCATGAATGTTGAAAAAAACAAAAAACATCATCAATGCTCTACATACAAAACAGTTGAAAACACACATGTGAATCACAAAAGCACAAAGCAAAGACAAATTCTCCAATCAATAAACTCTCGCAAAGGACGTATCTTCACTTTCACCTGCTAAAAATTAAATTTTAGATTTTTTAACATCATAAAATGAAAAAAAAAAAAAAACAAAGACCATAATAATGATGATACAACATGACCAAGTCCACAGTTAAACAACAACAACAAGCAACAAATCTCCCTCCCAAAATCTCTCTTTCCTGTTTTGTCAATCTCTCTCCCACAAAAATCTCATCTTTAGGTTTTTTATTCATGGGTCTTCTTCCTCTTCAACTACAATTCTATTTTCTTCACTTTGAAAAATCCAATCTTTAATGGAGATTCAACGACCAGTCATCAAGCTTATGGTTCTTCACTCAAAACACGACAAAATTGACAGCATTTCCCGACGAGAATCTCTCGCCGGTAAATCAAAATGGAGAATCTCTTTGTCCCGTTCTTCGTCTTCTTCTTCTTCTTCACATTCCAACAACTCGCCGTCGAAAACTGAGATTCCGGCGGAATTTCTCTGTCCGATTTCTGGCTCGTTAATGGCTGACCCAATTATCGTCTCTTCCGGTCACTCCTACGAACGAGCTTGCGTCATCGCTTCTAAAACCCTAGGGTTTACTCCAAGTCCCTTATTCCCAAATTCACCGCCGGATTTCTCCACCGTCATACCGAATCTCGCTCTGAAATCCGCAATTCTAAGCTGGTGTGACCGGCGGTGTTTTCCGCCGCCGAAGCCGCTCGATTACGCCGCCGCGGAGAAACTCGTTTTCTCGTTGATGGAGAAAACACATAGATCGAGCCGGAAAGTTTCGATTTCGGAGAAGGAGCTAATCCAAGCGATCAAAGACAAACCTTCGGTGAGACTCGACCACGCTGCGACGGAGCTTGACCGGAGACCTAATTACTTCAATTCGAGCTCCGACGAGTCAATAGCCTCCTCGAGCCGTACACTACAGCTAGCGACTCGGCCTAGCTGCTTCTCTTCACCTTCATCTGCGGAAATCGAGTCGTTAGAACCAAACCCTAGCCCAGATGAAGAAGCTTTACTCATTAAGCTAAAGAGCAATCTAATCTCGGAGATCGATGAAGCTTTGATTTCGATCAGACGCGTCACGAGGCTCGACGAAGCTTCTAGAATCAATCTCTGCACGACGAGGCTAATCTCTGCACTTAGGTCACTGATCGTTTCGAGATACGCGACGGTTCAGGTGAACGTCACTGCGGTTCTGGTGAATCTCTCGCTGGAGAAATCCAACAAAGTGAAGATCGTACGGTCTGGAATCGTCCCTCCGTTGATCGACGTTCTCAAATGCGGTGCGTTGGAAGCGCAGGAACATTCCGCCGGAGCGATTTTCAGTTTTGCTCTCGAAGACGAGAACAAGACGGCGATCGGAGTTCTCGGAGCGTTAGAGCCGCTGCTTCATCTGATCCGAGTTGGGACTGAGCTGACTCGTCATGACTCGGCTCTTGCTTTGTATCATCTTTCTCTTGTGCAGAGCAATCGAGGGAAGCTCGTTAACCTCGGAGCCGTTCAGATGCTTCTAAACATGGCGAAATTAGGTCAGACGATGAATCGAGTTTTGCTGATTCTCTGTAACATGGCTTCGTGTCCGGTGAGTCGACCCGCGTTGCTTGACTCGGGAGCTGTTGAATGTATGGTTGGGATTCTGAGAGGACCGAGAGAGGTTAGCGAGTCGACTCGGGAGAGCTGTGTTGCGGTTTTGTATGGACTGAGTCACGACGGAGGATTGAGGTTTAAAGGTTTGGCTATGGCGGCGAACGCGGTGGAGGAGCTGACGAAAGTGGAGAGGAGTGGGAGAGAGAGTGCGAGGCAGAAGGCGAGACGAGTTTTGGAAGTGATGAGAGCTAAAATGGAAGATGATTCTTCGCCGGAGAATGAGGAGATTGATTGGGAAGAGTTGTTAAACTCCGGTACTGTATAACTCGAAGCCAGCACCGACTCGGTGGCGACGGTGAGAAATAGTGTGTTAACTCGTCCGAGTTTTGACTTGTCTTTAACTCGTAATTTCTCTGCTTTTTATTTTATTTTTATTTTAATTGTGGATTTTGGAACTTTTTTTTTTCCATTTTTTTTTTGTTAATTTCTAAATAATAGGGTCGGGGGTTGTAATTAGTCGGAGATGAGATTTTTCTTTTACGAATTTTATGGTTGGGTGGAGGATTCTTGTATTTTCTGGCAATTTGGTTGGGTGGCATTTTTTTTTTTGTTTAATCCCATCCTTATTTCTTTATTCGTAATATCTTTCTTTTGCTTTTTAAAAAACTTAGAAAAAGAACAATGAAAAAAGTTGTAAAGGAAGGACTTTTATAATTCCTTAGAGGTGGAACTGATTCTCCATTGAAATAATAAAAGTTGATATTAATCTGATTTGGCCTCTTCAATTAAACCAAATTTAATATATTCGGTTTTATTTAAGTTTATATAGAAAACAAAAAAATTCAACATTCAACAACAATCATATGACAAAATATTTGGTTCAAAATTAAACCGAGCTTGATTTCAAACCAATGGATTTGTGTAAATATCTTTGTTATTTGGTATCGACGTCATCTTCTTTTATATATATAGTAGAAGGGATTTGTGTAAATATACTGAAACTAAAAATTGAACATCTTTCGTCTTTGTTATTTGGTATCGACGTCATCTTCTTTTAATATTTTTATCCTTCTATTGCATTCATGGAGATTTGAATCCATAGTCACCTCAATAAAAGAGAACCATTTTTCCATTATACCAAGGATACTTTTTAACAACCTTGTCTAATTTTTTTTGATATTGTCTCTATGTTTTACATATTAAATTGGAAGCAATTTATAAAAATTTGTATGTATATCAATTACATACTTCACACGATGCCTCAAAGACATAAATAAAAAAATTCTCAAAATTATAGATTGAAAAAAGCAATTAATTATTTTTTTAAAAAAATATCAAGTAACATAAATAAATATTAACATATGTACAATTAACTATATATAAAACCAATAAATTTGAATTTAACTATTTAAAAATTATTATAAGTAAATGAAATTCAAATTTAATTTAAAAATAATATATATAAAAAACTTATATAATACATAATTTTAAATATACCATTATATTTTCTTTTTTGAGTAATTTAATCCTTATTTTCAAATAAATTAGGATAATTAAACTTTGTTATAAGTTAAAATCAATTATGATATTGAATAAATTAAGAAGTTAACTCCAACCTATAAAATCTTAAGAAAAAATAAAATATTCAATGAAAAATCGAGAAGATAAAAAATTATATAAAAATATAGATAAGAGGAAAAAAATATACATGGATTCAGAAATCCTGAAAAATGATAAACTGAAAAAATTAAAAATTATTATAACATTAAGATTTAGACAAATGAAAACAGTATGAAAATTGAAGAATAAATAAAGATTCGTAAAATAATGTATAAAAGAGATTGCACAAATCAGAAGATGACACATGTCATTTACTATTTAATTTTAAAAAAATTATTTTATTTGTATTAAAACTTGCATCCATGAGAATTCGAACCCACAATCCTCTCAATATAAGACAAATTTTTATTTATTATGTTCATGTTAGTCTTGATCCGTTCATAATTAATTATATGGCAAAAAAAATTTTACGCATAAATTTTTTTAACTCTTCCAAAAAAAAAAACCTCTTCAATTTATGAAGTCGTGTTCGTGAAGTCAGACGTGTCCGTTATTGTAAATTGTATAGGTGAAAACCCCGCACGGATGAAATAGATACAAGTGGTAACATTTTCCATTCATTGATTTTCAAGCACAAGAATGTGATCTTACTCGAGAGTCAAATAAAAAATTTGCATCTTCTAACAAGGTTGATAAATATTGTTTAATATGCGCCTAAGCAAGGATGTCCAAATCCCCGTCAAATTTTGTTTAGGTGTGTGGTCTAATAGTTGTTTATAATATTCTCCATAGCGAAATCGAATTGCAATCGTATGTGAAAATTGATCCAAAAAAATTCTATAAATTGAAATTAATCAAAACTAATATAAGGATAGAGATAAAACTCATTTATTAAACTTTAAAAATTCTAAATTAAAAAATAAATAAATATAAGCTATAAATACGATTGTTTAACTTTATAGAGTTTGTGGTAATGGAACAAGTTGTGGAGGAAGACATAATGACTCTTACCGTTTTCATTCTTCTCACATTTTTTCCATGTGAGTTTTAGTTTATTTTAAAAATAATTTAAACTTTTAATGCTTACTAAATTTGGACTAAATTTCCTTGTAGATCAAACCACACTTAATGCCTCACCATTTTTGCTTTGTCATTGCCCAACAAAATCATTTACAAACAAAAATTGTATAATCTTTTAATATAAATATATAATGGTTGAATGTATCAAATTATAATTAATTTTGATTGTTGTGAGCATAAAAGGTTTGAGATATATAAATAAGACATATGTGAAAAAATATATAGAAAAAATCCGCGCGTATGCGCAGATATTCTCCTAGTCTTTATAAAAACTAAATAATTATTGAACTAGAGATCCCGAATACTTACAGAATCGTATAACCACTAAGACACACTCGATATTTTTGTATTTATGAATTTAGTTATTTATAGAAAATGTATTACTGATTTATAAAGATTTAAAAACCTCTTTTTAAATCTTTATGAAAGAATTCACAGTTCCAATCTATCCAAAACTCGTCGACTAAGAAGTCTCATCCAAACACTTTATATAAATGAATCATTGTTTGGCCAATCGGCTTTTAGTTACGAATTCGCCGGTAGATTCCACTTTAAGGACATGATTTTTCATATATGGATTTAGAAAATTTTTATTCTCAAGAAGCAACGTTTAGCAATAGTTGGGGAATTAATTGTATATGGCCCAAATAGTCTCAGAAGCGTGCGAGGATACAGGGGAAGAGTCTCCAATCGTGCTACCTCGGAGTGACGAGCACGCAAGACCAAGACGCCAGCTAGATGGATCGTGGATAGCTGCTAGCACATGCTAATGTTCTCTCGGCCCTCCATGCGGAAGCAAATACATTGCTTTGGGCGATGAAGTCGACGGTCCAACTAGAATTTTTCTCAATGATTTTTGAAACAAATTGTCTACAACTCATCAAAATCTTTGAAGAAGAAGAAGAATGGCCAGCTTTAAACTCAGAAATAGAGGAATTTTTCGCGGTTAAATCGTCTTTCCATCATTTTGAGCTTCGTTATCTTCCTCGTATTTTGAATGTCCGCGCTGACTACCTTGCTAAAGGAGCTCGGCTGCGAGGCGATGTTTTCTCCCATGTAGACTTTCGAGTTTCAAGATGGATGGCTCTTGAGCCAAATATCTTTGGAACCTAAGTTTTAATATATGGTATCTTTGATGTCAAAAAAAAAAAAAAAATTGTATATATCCATTAAAGGGTGACATTATCACATAACTCTCAAGTCTAAAATAACAAACACAAACATCAATATACGAAGCAAAGAATGTAACGCAAATACCAAGAATAGAAAGAAAAAAAGATATATGATCTTCAAGGACTGCCTAAAGCTCTCTTCTATTCCATGGATCAATTCTTTAAATTATCTTTGCTTTGGTGTGATTGTTTGCCTGCAAACGAAGCATGTATATATTAGGCTTCCAAAGTGTATCAAATAAACTACGAGTACAAACTGTTTATTGGATAGTACAATCACTAAAAAAAGTAACTGCTTGAATCTACAAGACGCTCATCTTAATTGTGAGTAGATGAAAGCTCTCTTCTAGAGACTTAGAGAGTCCATTTGGAAAAGAAAAATAAATCTATTGAAATAACTTGATAATGATAATTCTAAAAACAAACCGGAATAAAGATGAGCTAAAAAGTCCACTCGGCTTGAGGGGTAGAATAAAGAAGGCGAGATGATGGTGAAATCCTAGGCATAGATTCTAACTCCTTTTGGCACTCTTGAAGATTGGAGGTTGGTATGAGGGAGAGATCGATCTCCACTGTCTTTAAACAGTTTGAGTTTGCGAGAATGTATGTCAGTAGTTGTTTCTCATCTTCTTTTCCTCCATAGTCTTTCCACCTAACAATCTCTAGATGAGACGATAAGCATCCGGGAACAGTACTCGGCTGCTTCCAAGAAGATGGGAGACACCACCCCTGATACCATTACATTTACTTTAGTTGACCAAGCAAGAAACAAGAAACAAAAGAACAAAAGAGATCGGGCCTGAGGATACCATTGATTCGGATAAATACAAGCACAGACGTCTGGCAGAAGAAATGCATGTCAGAAACTTTTCATCAGGGTTAGGAACATAGATGTATACCTCATCAAGGCAAATCATATTTTCTATCAAACTACAATAGTCTGACCAAAATTCAGATTGGAAGAGAAAAAGAAAGAGGCCGTGGAGAATGCTTCCAGCTCTAAAGGCCGTGAAGATCTTAAGGTTAAAGAGATAGGCTATAACTCCACCTGCTATTTTTCTACTGAATTAGGACATGCGCTCTCTTTTGCCTATTCGTTACAACAGCAAAATCTCTTTCTTAGTCCCATCATGTTTGTGCCATTCTCTCTTCTCTTCTTTCTTCAGATGCTTTAGTTGGGAATTTATATCCAAAATGCTTCAAATACGTGTGCGCGCGCAATGCATTCCCATAGGGTATCTTATCTATACGGTAGGTGTGTGTCTCTCTCTATAAAAAGACTTCTCTTTAATGTGAAATGCGTTTAAAAATCTTTTTATCTCTGACTTAAAATAAACACCCTTGCATAATAGCAGAGACCAACAAAGCTCAAGCATATCAAATCAGATTAAACATTTTAAGACAGCAGAGGCAATTTAGTAAATAAATACACTACCAGCTAAGAGACTGTTCACAAAAAGCATTTCCCTAATTAAGACCACCTTGAGAAGAACCAAGACAGAACTAAGGTTTCGCCTGGTGCAACATTGTTTTGTGCAAGTGACTTGTCGTCCTTCAAAACCCCAGCTTTTCCACGTAACATGATGTTTTTGACTTGCATGTCGACCACCGCAGCTATTTTCTCCTTCAAACTTGCCACCATCTCCGATAACGGCTCCCCTGTGATCTCAATGAGTTTTCTTCCAGACAATAGAGGATAAGAAACCCTGATCTTAGAGGAACCCGCCGCACGAGCTGTGTCGTCAAGCTTTTGTCTCTTTGGCTCTGGTTCCTCAGGCAGAGGCCTTGAAGGAGGAACGTAGTGACTAGGCAGAGGACGCACACGCACACCAGGATGCAAATGTGTTGGCCGGCTCATCATCACTGAGAGTCTCTCAGGTGGTGGCATGATAGCATAGTACTCGAAAACATCCATGTTAGCAAGATAGTCAACGCCAGCCACAAAGGTATGCAGATCAATCATAGCCGTCTCACTTCCCTCCTCCAGCTTCTCAAGTTGAAGACGGTCGAAAAAAAACCCAAGAACGGATTCATCAATCTTCTTCATGTTTTTCTCGCAAGGCATCAACACACTGGAATACGCTTCAACAAGTACACTGAAAACTTGGAACCTGAGCTCAGCTGGCTCCATTGACTCTCTGACAAGCCTTGTACCGTGGCCGAAAAACATAAATTCAAATTGAGGGATGGTAACCACTCTCATCATCAACTCCCGACGGAAATGTTTCCCGTAGCGCGCCACAAAGAGTGCAGTGAGCTTAATAATACCAAGCTGCTTGAGTGTGATCCTTAGCGATGTAGGAGGTTTGTTGTCATCCAGGTCTTGATGAACCTGAGCAGGGTTATGAGTAAGTGGAGGCATTTCAAGAAGAGTCATGGTAACCGAAAGGGGTTTAGGTGGTGGCATGGTAGCAGAAAGGTGAGCATAGTCGTCGTCCAGGTCCAAGTGAGTAAAATAGTCAAGACCAAGCAAAAAAGCATGAAAATCAATCTCTTTCTCATCCAGCTTATACAGCTCAAGGTAGGAGACAAAGTTCTCGAGAAGGGTATCCGCAGGGAACAAAACGTGAGGCCTCAAGACTCTTTGATACACAAGGACAAGGCCATTGTAAAAACTGAAGTTTGGGTGTTTTCGCTTCAAGAAGCTAAAAAGAGGCTTCAAAGACAGTGCGCCTACCAAATCCTGCCAGAAAAATACCCCGTACCGGGCCACAAACTGCGCAGTGATCTTAATAACAACGTGCTCCATGCGTGTGATACCTGCAGGAACCCTTAGAGGAGGAGCCTGAGGCTGAGGCTGGTCCCTCTCAGGAGGAGGCTCAAAATCGCAGATAAAAGGTGGGTGTTTATCAAGAGTTCCATCTTCGATCTGAGCAATGTATTCATCACGCGTTTTCCGGTAAAAGGCGTAATAAAGATCAGAGCTCTCTAAGAAGGTGCATCTAGCAAACTTCGATCCCGGCCTGGATGTTCTAGCAAGGAACCGGAGATGCTGCTCTGACATCAACCCCCCATAGGCTAATTTACCTGCTATGCGCTCAATCAAGATCATGGTTGATACATGTGGAACCCTCATTGCTTCACTCTCCCCTGATTTGCGAATTTGACTTCTCATTGCTTCACTCTCCCCCTGATTTGCGAATTTGACTTCACCAGTTAGGGTTACGGAATTGAATTCACCAGTTAGGGTTTCGGTAAGAGATAGACGTACCTCAACAACAACCGCCGTAAGGCGATTGAAGATCAAGAACTCAGCTTTATAAGAATAAATCTCTTATATATAACTCAAAAACTAAATAGACAACCATATATATGCGCATTAGCGTTAATTTCCTTTTTCTAATAAAAATAGAAAATTTCTTTTCTATATTTCTATTCGTATTTCCTTTTTTTCAATCTTTAATAGCATATGCTTAATTGGTTTTAGGTTTCAAACTGGTGTGAGTTCTTCAAATCCAGGTACAATAACAAGAGAAAGTTCTTCAAACTGAAATTTGCTCTCACAATAAGAGAAGAAGAAGAATATCAATTTTTTTTTTTTTTTTTTTTGATAAACTGGCCAAAGGCCATGAGGGGCCAGAAGTAGAGCGGAGGCGGCCAGGAGAGAGAGGCGACGGAGAAGAGAGAGAGGAGCTGAGCAGCCTTGAGCACGTGAGACACACGAGCCATCACCATCGATGAGTCTCTTCCTTGGCCGCAGAGATTCACCCATGAATGAGGATTCGTCCACAGCCACCAGTAGAACGGAAATGGCAACAGAACTCCGATCGCCGCCCGCCACTATTCCCATTTCGCTTATGCCTTTTTTTTGCCTATTCACCCGATTTTTCTTACTCTTGTGTTTCATTTCCTGATTTTCCAGAGAGAAATCCGAGTCTCGTTCGTGTTTTTAATGGGCCTCAACAATGTATTGGGCCAAAAATATCGTATGATCTGATTTTTTTTCATACGTATTGAATATTTGGAATATTTTAATTGGTTTTTTTTTTCATCTAAAATATATTAAACAATCAAAGACGGAATATAAATGTAGAATACAACGGAGATATACAACGGAAAATTGGCCACTTCATGCCTGAAGTATATACATATGTTAAATATATACATGATCTATACTACTGTGCTAATTTATACCCTAAATTAATAAAAATTAAAATTTTATACATGATCTTTAGTTTTTGTGCTTAATCATTCAATTGAATTTACGAAGTTAACAACTATTATTTCTTGTCGACGTGGATGCCACATATGAAACAATGTTGTCTGATATGAAACGCATATTCATTGTCAAACACCAAAATGACATCGTTTTGTGAAAATGCACACTTAGTTCACAAAACGACGTCGTTTTATTTTGTGTTTTTTCTTCTTCTTCAAACTCTTGACGCTTTCGACGAAACAAGATCTCAATCTTGAGTCTCATTTGTTTTCCATCTAATTTTGCCTCGTCGTAAGCAACGATCGCTACACCGAAGTAGATCAAGAGTATGTTTGTCATGGTTTTAGATTTGAAATTCTCTTTCTTCAGCAAAACTTCGATCGAGTAAATGGCAAGTGACCTTAGGGCTTTGAGCATCTGGATGAAGGAGACGAAGAGGTAATTGTAAGCAGAGTTCGATAACCAGAAGGAGAGTGAGTACAACTCGCGGATTTGAGTACAATCCCCAAATACTATTTGTCTCGTCGAGAGCTTCGAGGGTTAGAAGAAGAAGAAAAGACACATAATAAAACGACGTCGTTTTGTAACTTAAGAGTGTGTTTTGCACAAAACGGCGTCAATTTGGTATTTGACAATGCATCTGCATTTCATATCAGACTACATCGTGTCATACATGACATCTACGTCGACAAGAGATAACAGTTCGTTAACACCGTAAACTCGGTTGTATGATTAAGCACAAAAATTGAAGATCAGATATGAAATTTAATTTTTTTATTAACTTGAGGTATAAATTAGCACAGTAGTATAGTTCATGTATACATTTAACATCTGCCTATACTTCAGGCATGAAATAGCCGACTTTCCAGAGAAAACGATTCTGGCATGTTACAAACCTCCAAAGACACAGCCCCATAACAGGAAATAAAAACAACAAAACCAACAGAGAGAAAGCCAAAACTGACGGAAAGGAGAAGAAAACGCAGAACTCAAACACTTGCAGAGAGACTATACCTGAAAAAGAGCCGCAACCGAACTATACTAACATTTTGACGCCGGAGAGAACTGAAACACAGAGGCTCTAAAGACCGCAACAACAGGAAACCACCGACAAAAAAGAATGAATAAGAAGTCACACCTTTTTCACTAACTATAAGTCTATTATATGATAACTAAAAGTTATACTTTCAGTTGTCATTTTTAATCTCACAAATCATTATAATTTTGTTCTTGGTTGTGCTGCAGCATATTGTGTTATGGCCGTTGATTCTGATGTAGGATTAACCCTCTCTGTTTTTGCTCCTGGTTTATACCAATCTTAACAATGATGGTCTTGTTTGTTGTGTAGAAAGTCATCTGCCGTCCTGTAGGATTAATTTTGTTCTTGGTTGTGTTGCAGCCTATTATGTTGTTTCCGTTGATTCTGCTGTAGGATTAACCCTTTCTGTTTTTGCACCTGGTTTATACCAATCTTAACAATGATGGTCTTGTTTGTTGTGTTGAAAGTCATCTGTTGTCCTGTAGGATTAGTTTTGTTCTTGGTTGTGCTACAACCTATTGTGTTGTGGCCGTTGATTCTGCTGTAGGATTAACCTTCTATGTTAACCTTCAGCCACTGTAAAACCCTCTCTGTTAACCTTCAGCCACTCTAAAACCCTCTCTGTTTTTGTTCCTTGTTTTTGGTTACTAAAAATGTAACAAAAACATAATGTTAATATTATTAAAAAATGACAGATAAAAAAAAAGATGTCCCACCTTTTTTTTTTTTTTTTTAAAGTCCCACCTTTTTCACTAACTATAAGTCTATATTATATGATAACTAAAAGTTATACTTTCAGTTGTCATTTTTAACCTTACAAATCATTTCCGGCTCTGGTAGTGATGATATTGATACTTATAAAGAGATACTTATCATATAGTTTAATCTACATGTGGGGAGTGAATTAGAATTTGTTCCATTATCAAAGCTAGGAATAAACTCAGCTTGGAATTATCAGAATATGTACTATGATGGAACGAACACTTTAATAACTCGTTACAAATTATGACACTCTGTCGGAATTATATGACTCTCCCCGATTGTCTGGAAATATTTGGAATTGATTTTCATCCGAAGAGATAGTCAATTATAGAATCAGATAATCTTTAACACACTATATCTGAATGCATATGGTTACTTATAAACACAATGCGCTAATTATATAAAAATGTGAACATAAAACTTTGGAACTTGGAAAAATAGTGAAGGTTTATCTTGTTCTGCCCATCACCTTTATTTTCTGTTCCAAACAAGTAAAATCAACCTACATTCTATTGTTGTCGATTTGTCATTGTTAACATGCTGAGATACTTCATACTATGATAGTTTCTTAGTGGTAGAGTGGTAGTTATCGTTTGGATATTGGATTAGGTGTGAAGTGCTTATCAATTGTTCTAAAACTACGTCGTCGTTTTCTTACATCAAAGACAGACAAACACAATCTAAAAGAGATCATTAACCAATGAGAGAGAGCCAACGACCAAAAATCCAAAAGAACAATAAATTTCCAGAAAAAGAATTCATAAAAAGGTAATTTGTTTTGTTGGAGTATTATTAATTTTCCTTTGGTCATTTTCTGTATGTCTCTTTAGTTTTTTTTTTGTTTTGCTGAAAATGTCCCTTTAGTTTATACGATGTTTTCTATCTCTTGTTTAGTTTCATACTCCATTATTAGAGTTATTCACTAATATTTGGCACACTCAAGTTCTCAATTATATGAACCTGACATTTGTCCTTAACTAAAATTCTTTTTTTTTTTTTTATCAATTAGATTAAATTAGTTATTGCATGTGTTATGTCATGACAATATTTAATTATTTATCTAAGTATAATAGCATCTAATCAACAGCATCTAGCAATCTTACCGTCCATATATAATAACTGATTACTAATATCTCCATAATCAAAATCTAGGAATAAACACGAAAGATATAGGTACATACGTGGTGTTAAGTCTTAACTCTTATGCTATTTCTGAATATTACATATCACTGAATAATAACAATTGTTTACCGTAAAGAACCGCCGCCATATGCACTAACTATATATGCCTTGATTAACTTTGCTACAGTACAACTTTAGTCGCCATTTTTAATATTTTGGGCGTTTATATTTGATTAATTCTTGATTAGTATAGATNGAGAGAATTGTATGAAGATTTTGTTTCAAGTTTTGTGTTTGACGTCCACTCAAAAAAATATATAAAAATGAGGAAAGTTATGTATGTCAAAGATCACAGAAAAGGCAGCAACTGTGTTCGAATATTTTTTAATCAATTAAAGAAGGCGGTAAGACAGAATTGTCCATGCAGTATGAGCTTTATAATCTTGTAGGACAGTGTGGAGACATTTAAGATACGCAGAGTTTTTTTTTTGGGGTAAACTTAAGATACGGTCTTGATTATGAATTAATTATATTTTGGCGCTGTTGAAAACATTTAGAACAGGAAATCAGATTGGAGAGAAAAAACAGCTAGGTTTGAATTGGCCAATTACCAGAAAAACCTTAATTTAAACGATTATATAACATGTAAACTTCACAATCAAAGGCCACCCATGCATCTAGGAAAGTTCTTTGTAACATTGCTAGGGAACAAAGAGATGTGATTGATTGACAACCGTGGTGAAGCACAAAACAATTGCAATTTCAAAACGGGATCATATCTTATCTAATATATTGACCAAAAGCCAGAATCCAACAATTATGAGGATCTATGCTGAAATAGGTCTTAGTGTTAGTTATTGAAAAAGAAGCTGTATCTTTCAATAGTAGGAGAAACAATCTATAAGGATTGGTAAGTAACTGAGGTTAAAACTGTGATTAAAACCTTCTAAGAATTGATAAGGAAGTCTAACTATTCGATATTTAGTTACTACATTGAAACTCCTCGATTGCTCCGAGTGAAGCTAATACATATCTCATATATGCTAATGGTTATGGTTGTAAACGTATATGGATTAGTTATGGTGAGATAATAGGTAACTGTTACGTTTCCTGCAACTAACGGCGTTGTCTTTATCAACCAGAAACAACAACAAACCAAGAGCAAGAATGGATTGAAGCTCTGGCACACCACACGCTCAAGAACAGTTTGAGAAAGTAAAGTAAAAGACAGAGTAAAGAAGAAGAAAGAAGCACACAACAAGATTTAACGAGTTCACGCCCAATACGGGTCGCTACGTCTCGCCGGGATTTTGTTCCCGGAATCCACTAGATCACAAGGATTTTACAGAGATCCGAAACCCTCTCCAAAACTCTCTTACAAGATGTTTTTCTCTGGTTTCTCTCTAACCCTTTGTATCCTCAAGAACAAGCAAAAGAAGTTTATGTTTTTATGATTGTTCTCTTTTTTTTTTTTTTGGTTTTTCACTACATCTCTCTCTCTCTTAACCGATGTTAAGCTTATATGTAAACTCCATCTTGGACTAGCGTGTACGAGCAGACAACCTCGAATGATGCTTCCCAAGCTGTTTGTATAATTACCAAGACCAAGGCCCTTAATTTAATAACAAACAACCCATGCTTCTTTGTTTAATGATTTAAGCAAATGCCCATACGGAAGTGCTCCCATTAATGTTGAGTCACCTGAGTTCACCTTTAGTTAACATTATTTTTGCCCTACGCTCATTCCTTTTGTTTCTTGTGTCTTGAGCTTCATTACTATATTTTAACAAAACTCCACCTAGTAATGAGAGATCAATCAACTTGAAACACTGCAAGCGAATTTACCTGAGCTTGAGAGAGAGAGAACGATCTAGTTTACTGGATTCCAATCCCGGATTCCCTGAGCAATTACTCAGCCTTTACTCGCAGCAAGTCCAATGCGGATTTTAGCTTGCTCACGGGTAAAATCTTTGTGAAAATATCAGTCGGATTACTCAGTGTTGATATCTTCGAAACCTCCACAATATCATCAGCTATGGTGTCTCTGATCTTGTGGTACTTGACATCAATGTGCTTAGTCCGCTCATGATGCACGTTGTTCTTAGAAAGAGCTATGGCACTCTGAGAATCACAGAAAATCTCCACCGTCTTCTGCTCATAACCAAAGTCTTTCATCAGTCCCTTTAACCAGATAGCTTCTTTCACATCTTCATTTAAGGACATATACTTTGCTTCTGTTGTAGAGAGAGCAACAACCTTTTGTAGTGCTGATCTCCAGCTGATAGAACTTCCTCCAAGAGTGAACACCATCCCACTAATGGACCTTCTTCGATCTACATCAGCTGCAAAATCAGAATCGCAGTACCCTCTGAGTATGAATTCAGAGCCTTTGGTATAACACAACTTGGTTTTTAGTGTACCCTTAATGTATCTCAACACCCATTTAACTCCTAGCCAGTGTTCTCTGATAGGCTTGCTCATAAATCGGCTGATAATACCTACTGGATACGCCAAGTCTGGCCTCGTACCAATCATGGAGTACATGATGCTCCCAACAGCATTAGAATATGGAACAGATTTCATGTAATCCTCATCATCGAGCAGTTGTTGTTCTGTTGCTGCACGCATCTTCAAATGAGCACCCAATGGTGTAACCACATACTTTGCTTGCTCCATTTTGTACAGCTCCAACACCTTGCCCATATAACCTTCCTGAGACAGTGTAAGAATTCCCTTTGTTCTGTCTCTTGTGATCTCCATACCAAGAATCCTCTTAGCAGCTCCAAGATCTTTCATTTCAAACCTGATACTCAGCTGTTGCTTCAGTTCTGATATAACACTCATGTCCTTTGCAGCCACCAACATATCATCAACGTAGAGAAGAAGATAAACCTTTGATCCATTACTGAGATTCTTGATGTAGACACAACTGTCACGCAGGCTCCTTTCAAACCCAATCTCTGTCATGAAACTATCAAATTTCTGGTTCCACTTTCTTGGTGATTGCTTCAGACCGTAGAGAGTCTTGTTCAGAAGACACACTTGTCCTGGCTTGAACTGATCTTCGAATCCCTCTGGAGCTTCCATGTAGATTTTTTCATCTAATTCTCCATGTAGGAAAGCTGTTTTAACATCCAACTGTTTAAGCTCATAATCTTCTTCCACAACAATGGCTAGCAAGATCCTTATAGACACATGTTTCACCACATGTGAGAAGATGTCTGTGTAGTCTACTCCTTCTCTTTGTGCATACCCTTTTGCAACAAGTCTTGCTTTGTATCTCGGTTCTTCAACTCCAGGAGTTCCAGGCTTACGCTTGAAAATCCATTTGCAGCCTATGACTCTTTGACCTGCAGGCTTTGTAACAGTAGTCCAAGTATGGTTTTTCAGTAGGGATTCCATTTCTTCACCCATACCGCCTTTCCATAATACCCAATCTTCATCACACAGAGCATCCTGATAACTTGCAGGTTCAATCTTGTCACCATCAACTGTAGTAATAAGAGCTTCGGCTAGAAACTCATACTCTTCATCATCAGTGTCTTCCCCGTAGTAACTTTCCTCATCAAACCTCCTAGGAGCTCTTGTTTCTCTTCTTTGTCTGTCTCGAACCAGATGGTAACTTTCTGGTGAATCCTCAGCAATCTGTTCTGAGCTGCCATCTGTTACTGCATCTTCAGGTTGATGGTGCTCCTGGATTGGTGATTGATCTCTCAGGGATCCTGTCTCTTCCGAGAGATCTCCACCTGAGCTTGCACCACTTTCTTCTTCAAGATCAATGTTGAGAAACGAGCTTGATGAATCTTCTTGGTCGCTTGAAACTTCCTTGTTACTCTGCATTAAGTCTTTGTATACTGCATTTTCCTGAAACATGACGTTTCTGCTGATTACGCATTTCTTCTCTTCTATCAACCATACTTTGTATCCCTTCACTCCTGCAGGATAGCCTAGGAGCACTCCTTTCTTGGCTCTGGGAACCAGCTTTCCATCATCCGAGTGAACAAAGGATAAACATCCAAATCTTCTCAGGTAACTGTAAGTAGGAGACCTTCCTGTCCACTTCTTGTCAGGAATCTCTGAATTCAGCGCTGAAGATGGTGTTTTGTTGATGAGAGTAACAGCTGTTTGGGTTGCTTCTGCCCAAAATATCTTAGGTAAACCCGAATCGCTCAACATACTTCTTACCTTCTCCATGATCGTCCGGTTCATCCTCTCTGCAACACCATTCTGTTGTGGTGTGTAAGCACATGTTCGATGTCTTACAATCCCCTTTTCTCTGCAGTAATCATTGAACCTTTGATTGCAGAACTCCAGGCCATTGTCTGTTCTGAGTATTTTGATCTTCCTTTCAGCTTGATTCTCAACCATGACACTCCACTCAACAAATGTTTCAAACGCTTCATCCTTGTGCTTCAGGAAATATACCCACGTTTTTCTTGAGTAGTCATCTATGAGAGAGATGAAATACTGACATTTGCCGAGAGATAAAGGAACTGATGGAGCTCCCCATAAGTCAGAGTGAATGTAGTCCAACTTATCCTTAGTGTCGTGCGTTGCTAGATCAAAACTCACCCTCTTTGCTTTTCCATAAATGCAGTCTTCACACATCTCTAGAGTTGAGATCTTCTTTCTGTCCAAGAGACCTTTCTTTACCAACAGCTCCATGTTTTTCTGACTCATGTGGCCTAGCCTCTTGTGCCATAGAACTGTTTCATCTGTTCTTCTCTCAACTGCTAAAGACTGACCGCTTTCAGGCTTTCCTTGGAGTATGTAGAGCTCCTCTAATTCACATGCTATCTCGTATCCCGATTTGACATTATAGTTACCTGATTTTGTGTGTACCCAACAGTACCCATCAAAATCAAAGGTTCGCGCAGGTTTAATGCTTAAGATTCTCGAAATGTCCTCCGGATCGGCGAGCTCTTGGATCTTTTCCACCTGCCACATCTTGGTATCAAAATCGATCAAGTGGTTACCATATAGATTGGGGTCCTGAAAAGAATCTATACTCTTCGCCGGACATGCCCAGATCACAGGTATCCATGGATCGCTCCATACCTTGGTATTGAAACCATATTTGATAGATTTTTGAAGTCTCGAGTTTAAAAGCTCTTTTGACGCCATTATACTTCTCCATCCGTATAAGGGGGACGATGACTTTTCAACTTCCAACAGGTTGGAATATCGATAATATCTTCCTTTTAAAATTCTAGCAATGAGGGAGGAGGGGTATCTAATGAGTCTCCAAAGTTGTTTCGCAAGGAGAGCCATGTTAAAATTCATCAAGTCTCGAAACCCCCAGACCCCCTTTATTCATCTGTATACAAATCTGATCCCAAGCTCTCCAGTGGAGACCACGGTTATCAGCCTTCGAACTCCACCAAAAGCGTGAGATGGCACTCCTCATCTTGGTAATAATGGATTGTGGAAGGAGGAAGCTCGACATAACATAGATAGTAATGGCTTGGGCTACAGACTTGAGCAAAACCTCTTTACCCCCTTTGGATAACAGCTTAGCTAACCACAAGTTAACTCTGTTATTCAATCTTTCCTGGACATAGGCCAAAACTTGTTTTTTTGACCCACAAATCTTCTTGGGTAGTCCCAGATACATACCCATTCCAACCTTCTTCAAAAATCCCAATTGCTCTTTTTAGTGCATTCTTACATTCCGGATTAACCTTACTACCCAAGAGAATCGACGATTTCGAAAAGTTCAGTTGCTGTCCGGAAGCTTGGCCATACAAGTTGATGATTTTTAGTAACTCCGCACATTGCGGGATCTCAGCTTTTGATAAGAGGATTTTTTGGTGTTTCTTCTAATCAATCCTAAAGCCTCTTAGTGTTGTTGTAGTACTTTAGGTGTCAATCCAGCCTAGGTGTGAAAGATACTAGGAATGCAAGAACAAAGTAAAGTTAAGTCAAATTCGGATTAAATGAAAGAGATAAATCCTAAACAACTACTTGCAGCTACTAAATGAAGACGAAAAAGTTTTAAAAATCCCACTGAAGGGTTAAACCACTGCTAGACAATCTCTACTAATTTAAAGGACAAAGCTACTGATTATGAAAATTCGAAATCTAAAAACAGGCGAATAAGGCTATTTCTAGCAACCTAAAGGAGCAAACTATAAATTTAAAGGAGAACGCTTTTGAAACTACTTATATGATAAAGAACAGATTCAAGGATGAGGTTCATGCTTAGGGAAGCTTAAGGTTCGATCTTGGTTTACAAAAAGTAAATCTACACATTTCTAAATGAGCTATCCTTAAGCTTAAGAAGCAATCTTTCCATGGTTTGTTGATAAGATCCTCTCATCATTCATTCTCCCCAAACCCATGGTTTGTGGTGGAAAAGAATGGTTTATGGAGCTGAAGCACGAATCTTAACAAGACCTAACTAGCCCCTACTTGCCACTATCGTGGTCTTTAAGGCATACTAGTCTCTTGGTTTGGACATAAGAGGTTTCCTAATTCCTTATGAGGTAAAGAAATCTCTTAGATCATAAAGCCTCTCTCAAGGTCTTTAAGCATTTGATACTCCAAACCAATAAAAGGATAAAGTTAAGAACAAGAAAATATCATGATCTAACCTTTAGAACCTTCCTAATCACCTCATCCTTAAATCCTAAAGAACTACTCTATTGTCATTTTCGAACCCCTCTTAATCATGAGGTAAGAGGAGTTAAATATGATTGAGATAGAAACAAAGAAAGATTAAAGCTTAAAGAGATAGAGTGTTTCAATGGTGATCCACAAGACCCAAAAATGGGGAAGGAGGCTGTGAAAATCGTTGATCCCCTAGAAAATAAGGTAAAATATGTTTATATAGGACCACACATGGTCCCCTCACTAAAAGACAAAGTGTGAGTTGGCAAAGCAAAAGAAGGGAAAAACATATGGACGAATCGAGCTGGCTGGTCGATCTGTGGCTTGATCCAAGCTGAATCGACTGGGCGTAGTCGATCTTCGGCTCGATCCAAGGTGAATTGATTGGGTTGGTCGATCTTCGGCTCAATCCAAGGTGAATCGACTGGGTTGATCGATCTGCTGGTCGATCTGTGGCTGAAACGACCTGAATGGTCGATCTAAGGCTCAATCTCATCCTAATTCTTTTTGGCCGAGCTCTCCCTTGACTCCAAGCAATTCCTAAGCTCTTCTTTAACCTTCTTGTCCATGTTCATCATCCAAGATAGCTCCAAGTACACCAAATAATCTGAAAATGATGCATATATGCAAGAAACTATGCAAATGCTAATGCAAAGTGTTCTAGGACCTAAAATGAGATAAATGATGCAAACTAGCCTATTATGAATGTATTATGTATGAAAACCTATCCTAAATGAGTGTTAAATACGCGAAATATATGAGTATATCAACTCCCCCAAACTTGCCTTTTGCTTGTGCTCAAGCAAACAAAGACAAACTAGGAGAAGAAGTTTGAAAATGGGGGTTCAAATCCAAAAGTGTTTTTCAAATAAATCGAATCAATGGTCCTTGTTCTTAATCCTAGGATGCAGTATACAAACTCTACTCTAAAGAACTTAGCCATATTCATCACATATTGAATCTCAAATCAAAACTTGTCTATTCCAAACAATCCAAGAATCCTAACCTTTAACATTGATTAAAGCTCAAACCGTGGATCACACTTGTGCTTTTAAAACCGAATACATTTGAGATAAGGTTATGAGATAAAAATGATCTCATTCAAGTGGGTACCCCAAGCATTGGTTTATCTCAAAAAGAATTGAACTTATGCATAATGCTAAAGGTAAAAGGCAATGTATGCATACATGACTAGACTCTCATCTACCCAAGTACACTAACAATAAACCTAATCCCCTCTCATTTAATTTCTTTTACAGCTCACTCACCCTCTAGAAATACCCAAATCAATAAGGCAAGACGCCTAGCATAACCCACAAGAACTTCATCAATCACATTCACCTTAGGGAAACTTCTTCGCCTTTTCTTATAGCTAGTGGTATGGCCATACATTTATTAGCTCTTCTCTTTTCTTTGGATAGCTCTCTTCTTATATTTTTTTCTTTTATGCACTTGGCCTCTAGGGCTCTTTTCTTTTCATTTTATAAGAGAGCTATCACAATTTCCTTTTAACTTGAGCTTTTTCACAATACAATTCAAGACCAACCACTTAAAACTATGTATCCCTTTTCATTCATTTCCTTAACACCTTCTCATTTTCAAACCCGTGAACAAGGTAAGTATTTTTATCAATACCTGTGAACTCCCATCCCAAATCAAGCCTAAAACTAGCTTCAATATGCAAAGCTAGCATCATAATGAGAGCCTAAACATGTCGCCCTAAACCTAACACTTTATGTCAAGTTCAATCAAAAATAAGGTCTCACAATTTGCAATCACACAAGAATTTTGGCTTGAAATAAGGCAAAGGTTGAGGTATGGTATTCTATTTAGGCTTACAAGAGAGTGGTGAAGGGAATAAGAAAGCCTAAATATGTATATGTGATCCATGTATTCTTTCTCAAATGCACAAGTATGATAATTCAAAATTCATGTTAAGGTTTCACTTGATAGGAAAGGATTCAATTCATGCTTGTTTCAACTAAAGCCAAGAAAATTGATATGTCTATATTTTGCATCATTTTAGCATCCATTTAGTATAAGTTTCTCATCATTTAGGAGCCTAATTAAGCATCATTGTATTGCATTTTGATCATTTAGAGTTCTATGGTGTATTTGTATAGTCTTTGCATATTTTGGTGCATTTGGAGTCTTGATCAGGTGATAAAGATGCTATGGAGGCATGAATGGAGTTGGAGAAGAATGGCATAGCAAGGAAGGGCAAGAAATCATCAAGAGGAGGAAGAGAAGCAGCTAAATTAGAAGCAAAAGTCTTGAAGAAGCATATTGAGCATTTAGAGGCGCAAAATGTATGTATCCAGACGAAGGCCTTGCACTTAGATTCAGACTCTTATGCCTTCTTAAGAGTTGTAGAGGACTCAATGAGCTTTCAAGTGCCGTTGTAATCAAGTCATTTGGACTCTTGGTTAGTAAGATACATCGATTTTAATTTGGATCGACGAGTTAGATCGACGAGCTCGTCGATCCAAACCTCCAGGAGCTCAGTTCGATGACTCAGATCGATGAAGGACGCCGAAACAAACCTCCAGGAGCTCAGATCGACGACATAGATCGACGTACTCGTCGATCTAAACCCAGACGAATCCTTTTTGTCATTTTTATGGGTCCCTCATATAAATACTCTTTAGACCTAATTTTTGTTCTAAGTCTTTTTCTCTTAGTTCTTAGTCTAAACTTCTAGCCATTTTTGGCAAATACTTTGTTTATGCTTTGTATTTTGAGTTAATGCAATATCTCTTTTAGATTTCTTGTTTATTTCTTCTCTAATCATGTTTTGCTTATCTTCTCTCTTTGATTTGATGGGCTTAATCATGATTAGTGAGTAGTTCTTTAGGAACTTAGGGATGGGTTAGATTTAGGGATTTCTAATGGTTCAATCTTGCAATCTAGGTTAGATTCTTTCATCTCTCTTCTTATTAAGTGATTCTTAATGCCAAATAGCTAATCTTTGCTATTTTGGATCATATGCATTTCACACACCCACCAAGTGTTTGATGAAATGCTTGAACCAACTTTATAAGAGATTTACATTCCTAGCCTAAAACATCATTAGTTGTCTAGGGTGTTTATCATGCTATTTAGACTTGAATTTAATGCTTGCTTATCATTTTAATGCTAAAACATCATTAGTTCATTAGGGTGATTAGTAAAGGGATTATTGCCACACATCATGGATTAGTCTTTATTAGTGTTCTAGGCATAGAGATAGCATGTTTGAGTTGTTTAATGATTGCAAGGTTGGCCATTTAGATTTCCAAATCAATGATTCCATCCCTAGGTTTTATTTTTAGTAACTTGTTAATCTTGATTAGTAGTAAATTATTTGATTAGTGATTGATTAGTGATAATTAAGGTTTTAGATCATCTAATTAGTCTTGTAGTGTCTCTCTTAGGTTGTAGTTTGCTTTCAATAATATCTTGTCACCTTGAATTTCTAATTTGGCTTAGCTTAAATAATTTCATGTATTCCTAGTGATGTTAATCTCTACCCCTTTGGATTGATACCTAAAGTATTACAATGACAATGCTAAGCTTTAGGATTGATTAAAGCCCTAAAAAGCTAGTTATCAATTGGCGCCGTTGCCATTGGGGTTTAGCATTAACCATTAGGATTTTGAATCTCTTTGAGACTAAGCTTTTACTTTACCTTGTTTACTCATCTCTATTTGAGATGATGAATTTTTTCTTATTTGTTGTTACTAACTTGTCTTCCTTAATTCTCTTGTGCTTTCAAAGGTACCAAAACAAAAAGAAGAGAAATGGAAAGACAAGCTCATTTGAGGTGTTGGAGATGGACAAGCAAAGAGGCATTATTAAAGCTCCACAACCTCAAGAATTGGTATCCACTCCTACCCAAGCTCAAGTGAACAAGCCAACAATTGGAAGCTTTGATACTCCTCATTCTCATGGGTTGAGATTTGGAATCCATCCTCCTCCAATAGAAGCCAAAGCCTATGAGATCATGCCAAGCTTTGTGAGGTTAATTCAATGCTCTAAGTTCTTGGGGATAGGAATGGAGAATCCTTATGATCATTTGGACTCCTTTGAGAGATTGTGCAACATGTTTAGCATTGAAGGTGTGCCCCAAGATAGTATCAAGCTCATT
The DNA here is from genome assembly GCA_020283515.1 of Alliaria petiolata. NCBI lineage: Eukaryota > Viridiplantae > Streptophyta > Magnoliopsida > Brassicales > Brassicaceae > Alliaria > Alliaria petiolata. The sequence goes on from JAHZTW010000001.1 coordinate 298,862,534, forward strand.
TTGTTTCCATTCTCACTTGGAGAAAAGGCGCACCAATGGGAGAAAGCTATACCATCTCATTTGGTCAAATCTTGGGCTGATTGCAAGAGGATCTTCCTTCTAAGGTTCTATCCCACACAAAGAACAGTCCAAATGAGGAGGAAAATCTTGAGTTTCAAGCAAGGCATACATGAGACCTTTCATGAAGCATGGGAGAGACTTAAAGGATACACTACGGATTGTCCACATCATGGGTTCAAGACAGAAGCTATCCTTAGCATTTTCTATTGGGGTGTTGCTAAGGATCACAAATGGACATTGGATGTTGCTAGCAAAGGGTGTTTTGCAAACCTCACCATAGAAGAAGGAGAGCAACTTGTTGAGAACCTAGTCCAAAGTGCTGAAAACTATGGAGATGAATATGATTGGTCTTCAAGAGGAAATGGAGAGTATGAAGAGACTAGAAGAAATGAAATGAAAGCTCTCAATGAAAAGTTAGACAAGCTCCTTCAAATGTCCGAAAAGCCAATCAACTTTGTTGGTAACTATAATGGTTTTGATACACAACAAGGACAAGATAGCAACTCTATGCCTCAAGATTTGGACATGAGACAAATGCTACAACAAATCTCACAAGGACAAGCTAGTGGTGCTATAGATATGAGCAAGACTATGGCTGAAATCCACAATAAGGTTGATTGCTACAACAATGATGTTCATTCCAAGATTGAGTCCTTGAACCAAAAGATCAAGCAATTAGAGCACAAAGGAGCTTCCTCTTCATCACACAACCATCAAGCAAATGGTAAGGGTCATGCAAACACAAATGAGTATTGCAATGCTACATACTCAAGTGAGGAGCATTCCAATGATGAGAATGTGGCTACTATCAAAGAGCTTGAGCAACTACTCTATGGTGCAAGAGAGCTTCCATCAAGCCTCAATGTGGACATTGAGAAACAAGGTGGGGAGGTGGTCATTCAAGATAATGTGGTTGTTGCTAAAGACAAGAACAAAGGGGCTTTCAAGAGTTTCACCAAAAATCCTAAGGATGGAGCTAGGATGGACAAAGCAGAGCCTAGGATTAAGTTCAAAGCTGAAGAGGAGCATGATAGTGAGTCAATGCTCATGATGTTTGACCATGACAAGAAAATCACCAACAAGAAGGAACCACCAAACAAGAAAGGGAAGGTTAAAGGGGCATTGGTGAGATTGCTTGAGAACGCTAAGGATAAAATTGGTAATGGACGTGCTGTGTCAGGGAACACTTTGAGTTTACATCCATTGAAACTCAACGGAAGTTCCATTGAGTGCGAAGTCAGGTGCAAAGGCATGCCAAAACCTTTCTCAAAGGCAAGGCTCATTCTTCCACCCGGTTTAGAGGAGGATGAGAAAATGGTGCAAGAGATGATGTTTACAGTCTACACCATGGATATGCAACAAAGTTCACACTCATTCACATCTCCAGCCACCCACTTCACCCTTAAGCCAGCTTAAAAAAAATTTGTAAGGAAAGTCAAGCTTAGTGACTTTAAACAAGCGCACTTGGGAGGCATTCCCATGGTTATCCTTATATATATTCTTGTTTTAGTTCTATGATTATGTTTCTTTGAGTTTTTGGAAGTTGTAGGTTGAGTATGGGGACTTAAGATTGAAGAAAAGGGTGTGGAGAAAGTTTTTAAAAATGGATCGACGACGAGGATCGATGAGTCTCGTCGATCCATTTTTCCAGGGGGCTGAATCGACGACACGGATCGACGAAGGTTCGTCGATCTAGAAATCCAGGAGCAAGGATCGATGAGCTAGATCGACGTGACTCGTCGATCCAGTTTCAAAAGCCAGTTTTGCTTACCTCCTCCTCCTCCTCCATGCGTTTTTGATCAAGGTACCAATTCTAACCATTGTAAATACCATCTAGCTTTTATTTCCTTTTCATTTTGCATTGTTGAAATCTTCTCCAAGCTTGGATTACACAAGAGACTGTGTAATTTAAGTTTGGGGGAGTATGGTATTTGACATTGTGTTTTGTGAATCTTATTTTTCCTTCTCATGCATTTTGAGTCTCATGCATACATCTAAGGCATAGAAAAACCAAAAAAATGAACAAAATTTTCGAAAATTTCAAAAAAAAAATAGCATGTAGTTGCATTTGCATTTGTGAAATAAGTAGGATTGAGTCTAGCTTTCATATAGGATTGCATTCTTGCATAGGGGACAATGATGATTTTTCCTTGTAAGGTGTTTAGCTCATGAATTAGTTCAAGGCCCTAGTTATTAGTTGTTTGATGCTTTGTGTGCAAACTTTGAAAGTTAAAGTTGAACCCTACTTGGACCTCACCATTTGCAACTTAAGTTTTAATTGAAGCAAGCTTTGAATAGCAGCCAACTCTATTGAACTTGAACCTAATTTTGACAAGTAATTATCATGGTTATGCATTGCTAGAGAATTTGTGGATACCACATACATATTTGGGTTATCTTCTTTCCTTTTACCACTCTTGTTGACCCAAATAGCCGACTTGCATCTTGAGCGGTTAAAAACGAATTCCCCAAACTAAGCTTCCTTTGAAACCTCTTCCTTATTGAGTGCATTAGGCCTTTTTCCATCTTGTGAACTTAGCAAAAAGTGTTGAGTTTAGAGCGACAAGGATAGGCTTTCATGTAGCTAGCTCGCATACAATGAGCTAGATGATAGGTTAGGATTCTTGGGTGGGAAATTTGTTTGATATTTGATGAAGAACAAGAAGTTTGGGTGAAGTTGTGATGGTGAAAGGGGGAAAACGAAAATATTTGGAACAAGTGTTGGCAAAGTATATGCTCTAAGTGTTAACAAAAGAAAAAGAAATCCTCTAGAAAAGAAAAGTAAGAGAGCCAAGAAAAAGAAAAAAATATGGCTAAGTTGTTATGAGAAAGAGGATAGCAAAGTGTATTTGAAAAGAGAAAAAGCTTGAAGTAAAAGTGTGCCAACACTTGAGGTTGTAGAAGATGTTTTCCCCAAGTATTTGAAAGAAGGAAAGGGAGAAAATGGTTTGAGCTTATGGGATTTGGCAAATTGCCTTGCAATGGGTAGCTTAGGTTGGGCTTGGTGAGTGAGCTTAAAAGAAGAAAATGAGAGTAGGAACAATTATGTTACAAAGGGTAGATGGAAGTTTGTCCTTGTATGCATAGGTTGCTTTTTACTCCTAGCATTTTGCCAAAGTTCACATGTTCATAGAGAGATCCCTTGCAATGGAACCCCATGAAGTTGAGATCATTTTTATCTCAAAACCATACCCCAAAAACCAAACAAGTTTTCTAGCAATGTATGATTCATGATCCATGGTTACTACTTAATGAATGTTAAAGAGTTGGTGAAAATGAATGCTTGTGTAGGTTAAGGCTTGGGTTCATTTGAATGAGTATGGGTATGGCTAGACCTTTTGGAGTAGAAGTTTGCATAAAGAGCATCCTAGAACTAGTAACTAGGACCATTGAACTGATTCATTTGCTAAGCACCTTTGGATATGAGTCCCCACTTTCAAACCTCTCTCCTTAGCTTGTGTTTCATTTGCTTGGGGACAAGCAAAAGGCAAGTTTGGGGGAGTTGATATGTCTATATTTTGCATCATTTTAGCATCCATTTAGTATAAGTTTCTCATCATTTAGGAGCCTAATTAAGCATCATTGTATTGCATTTTGATCATTTAGAGTTCTATGGTGTATTTGTATAGTCTTTGCATATTTTGGTGCATTTGGAGTCTTGATCAGGTGATAAAGATGCTATGGAGGCATGAATGGAGTTGGAGAAGAATGGCATAGCAAGGAAGGGCAAGAAATCATCAAGAGGAGGAAGAGAAGCAGCTAAATTAGAAGCAAAAGTCTTGAAGAAGCATATTGAGCATTTAGAGGCGCAAAATGTATGTATCCAGACGAAGGCCTTGCACTTAGATTCAGACTCTTATGCCTTCTTAAGAGTTGTAGAGGACTCAATGAGCTTTCAAGTGCCGTTGTAATCAAGTCATTTGGACTCTTGGTTAGTAAGATACATCGATTTTAATTTGGATCGACGAGTTAGATCGACGAGCTCGTCGATCCAAACCTCCAGGAGCTCAGTTCGATGACTCAGATCGATGAAGGACGCCGAAACAAACCTCCAGGAGCTCAGATCGACGACATAGATCGACGTACTCGTCGATCTAAACCCAGACGAATCCTTTTTGTCATTTTTATGGGTCCCTCATATAAATACTCTTTAGACCTAATTTTTGTTCTAAGTCTTTTTCTCTTAGTTCTTAGTCTAAACTTCTAGCCATTTTTGGCAAATACTTTGTTTATGCTTTGTATTTTGAGTTAATGCAATATCTCTTTTAGATTTCTTGTTTATTTCTTCTCTAATCATGTTTTGCTTATCTTCTCTCTTTGATTTGATGGGCTTAATCATGATTAGTGAGTAGTTCTTTAGGAACTTAGGGATGGGTTAGATTTAGGGATTTCTAATGGTTCAATCTTGCAATCTAGGTTAGATTCTTTCATCTCTCTTCTTATTAAGTGATTCTTAATGCCAAATAGCTAATCTTTGCTATTTTGGATCATATGCATTTCACACACCCACCAAGTGTTTGATGAAATGCTTGAACCAACTTTATAAGAGATTTACATTCCTAGCCTAAAACATCATTAGTTGTCTAGGGTGTTTATCATGCTATTTAGACTTGAATTTAATGCTTGCTTATCATTTTAATGCTAAAACATCATTAGTTCATTAGGGTGATTAGTAAAGGGATTATTGCCACACATCATGGATTAGTCTTTATTAGTGTTCTAGGCATAGAGATAGCATGTTTGAGTTGTTTAATGATTGCAAGGTTGGCCATTTAGATTTCCAAATCAATGATTCCATCCCTAGGTTTCATTTTTAGTAACTTGTTAATCTTGATTAGTAGTAAATTATTTGATTAGTGATTGATTAGTGATAATTAAGGTTTTAGATCATCTAATTAGTCTTGTAGTGTCTCTCTTAGGTTGTAGTTTGCTTTCAATAATATCTTGTCACCTTGAATTTCTAATTTGGCTTAGCTTAAATAATTTCATGTATTCCTAGTGATGTTAATCTCTACCCCTTTGGATTGATACCTAAAGTATTACAATGACAATGCTAAGCTTTAGGATTGATTAAAGCCCTGAAAAAGCTAGTTATCAAAAATTAAAACAAATGATCCAAATATGGTTAGAGCTTACTTTCTAAGTTTGCACAAAGCATCAAAGAACTACTAACTAGGGCCTTGAACCAATTCATGAGCTTAAAACACTTTACAAGAAAAATTGCCCCCTGTGCACGTGAATGCAAGCAACCTATATGATAAAATCTAGACTCAATCCTAGAATATTTTACAATGCAAATGCAAGTTACATGAATTTTTTTGAAAATTTTAAAGTTTTTATGATTTTTCTATGCATGAAGACTCAAATATGGTAAAGGGAAAATAAGAACACAAAACACTAAATTAAATCTCTCAACCTCTCCCCCAAACTTAAATTACACAGTCCCTTGTGTAATAAAAGTTCAAGAGAGACCATCAACAAAAAATAAAATTCAAAAATCCAAAAATGCATGTTATTTACAAGGTTTTGGAATGGTGTACCTTGGAGCTTATTGTGGTTAGGGCTGAGATCAAGAACCTGGATCATTGTTTGGGATCTCCATTTCCCTTGATCCTGCTCACACACACTAAAAAGCATAATTTAATACTGAAAATTTAAAAGCATAAAGAGAAGGATAGTCATGGGAGTGCCTCCCAAGTGTGCTTGGCTTAGAGTCTCTAGCTTGACATGTTTGAGGCTTGTATCACCAGGTTCATACTCATCATAGAACCATCCCCTAAACTCGTGCATCCTTATCTCCTCAAAGGGCAACTGCCATGGATTCTCAATGCTCTCTTCATTGGTGAGGGTTAAACCGAGGTACTTGGCAAAGGGTTGTTCCATTGGGGATTCTTCTTCTTCACTCTCCTTGGAGGCTACTTCAATGGGACTCTCCTTTGCCTCCTTCTTGGGAAAGAGTTGCACATGTGTGTCTGCCTTGGTGGAGAGCTCTTTCTCAACAAATGAGCTCTTACTAGCTTCCTACATGCATTCAACAACCGAACTTTCTTCACAATGATCTTCAAATCTTTGCTCCAGATTTTCATCAACAATGTATCCAAGCAGAGCTTCAAGTTCTTTAGATTCGTCAGCTTCTTGTTGGAGTTCATCATTGGTTTGAGCTTTATCCTCTTGTTCCTCATTCCCTTGTGTGATTTCGGTGTTGATGGACTCCACATGTGTTGTTGCAGCAACTCTTGAACATGGAGCAGGAGAGCCTAGTGTGAAGTCAAGCATGCTAATGCTCTCATTAAACCTTTCTTGCTGCTCCAAAAGCAACTTCATCATGTTGAGATTTTCTTGCTCATTAGAGATGTGGGAAGAATAGGTTGCTCCTTGCTCATACTCCATGTCCCAAGATTGGTATCCCTCACCATATCCACATTGGTTCCCTTAAGCATAGCTTTCATCCATAAGTCTTCTTTGATAAGTGGATGACTCTTCAAAACCATGGTGGCTTGTGGGGTTCCAAGCCATCATTCTCTCTTGATTCGCTAATCAAGCCTCAAACATTGATGCTATATCCGAATCCATGCTTTCTTCCTTGTGATTGTGCCTTGCAAAAAGAACAAACAGTTGAAAGAGAGTTAGTAACCAAAATGAAAAATAAAAACCTAGTCTATACTAAGCTTCAAATCCTAGTAATTTCAACAAACCTAAGTTGGCAACGGCACTAATTGATAAGAGGATTTTTTGGTGTTTCTTCTAAACAATCCTAAAGCCTCTTAGTGTTGTTGTCGTACTTTAGGTGTCAATCCAGCCTAGGTGTGAAAGATACTAGGAATGTAAGAGCAAAGTAAAGCTAAGTCAAATTCGGATTAAATGGAAGAGATAAATCCTAAACAACTACTTGCAGCTACTAAATGAAGACGAAACCAAATTTAAAAATCCCACTGAAGGGTTAAACTACTGCTAGACAATCTCTACTAATTTAAAGGACAAAGCTACTTATTATGAAAATTCGAAATCTAAAAACAGGCGAATAAGGCTATTTCTAGCAACCTAAATGAGCAAACTTTAAATCTAAAGGAGAACGCTTTTGAAACTACTTATATGACAAAGAACAGATTCAAGGATGAGGTTCATGCTTAGGGAAGCTTAAGGTTCGATCTTGGTTTACAAAAAGTAAATCTACACATTTTTAAATGACCTATCCTTAAGCCTAAGAAGCAATCTTTCCATGGTTTGTGGATAAGATCCTCTCATCATTCATTCTCTCCAAACCCATGGTTTGTGGTGGAAAAGAATGGTTGATGGAGCTGAAGCACGGATCTTAACATGGCCTAACTAGCCCCTACTTGCCACTATC
>JAHZTW010000001.1:298915066-298975837 GCA_020283515.1 Alliaria petiolata
ATCTTAGGTAAACCCGAATCGCTCAACATACTTCTTACCTTCTCCATGATCGTCCGGTTCATCCTCTCTGCAACACCATTCTGTTGTGGTGTGTAAGCACATGTTCGATGTCTTACAATCCCCTTTTCTCTGCAGTAATCATTGAACCGTTGATTGCAGAACTCCAGGCCATTGTCTGTTCTGAGTATTTTGATCTTCCTTTCAGCTTGATTCTCAACCATGACACTCCACTCAACAAATGTTTCAAACTCTTCATCCTTGTGCTTCAGGAAATATACCCACGTTTTTCTTGAGTAGTCATCTATGAGAGAGATGAAATACTGACATTTGCCGAGAGATAAAGGAACTGATGGAGCTCCCCATAAGTCAGAGTGAATGTAGTCCAACTTATCCTTAGTGTCGTGCGTTGCTAGATCAAAACTCACCCTCTTTGCTTTTCCATAAATGCAGTCTTCACACATCTCTAGAGTTGAGATCTTCTTTCTGTCCAAGAGACCTTTCTTTACCAACAGCTCCATGTTTTTCTGACTCATGTGGCCTAGCCTCTTGTGCCATAGAACTGTTTCATCTGTTCTTCTCTCAACTGCTAAAGACTGACCGCTTTCAGGCTTTCCTTGGAGTATGTAGAGCTCCTCTAATTCACATGCTATCTCGTATCCCGATTTGACATTATAGTTACCTGATTTTGTGTGTACCCAACAGTACCCATCAAAATCAAAGGTTCGCGCAGGTTTAATGCTTAAGATTCTCGAAATGTCCTCCGGATCGGCGAGCTCTTGGATCTTTTCCACCTGCCACATCTTGGTATCAAAATCGATCAAGTGGTTACCATATAGATTGGGGTCCTGAAAAGAATCTATACTCTTCGCCGGACATGCCCAGATCACAGGTATCCATGGATCGCTCCATACCTTGGTATTGAAACCATATTTGATAGATTTTTGAAGTCTCGAGTTTAAAAGCTCTTTTGACGCCATTATACTTCTCCATCCGTATAAGGGGGACGATGACTTTTCAACTTCCAACAGGTTGGAATATCGATAATATCTTCCTTTTAAAATTCTAGCAATGAGGGAGGAGGGGTATCTAATGAGTCTCCAAAGTTGTTTCGCAAGGAGAGCCATGTTAAAATTCATCAAGTCTCGAAACCCCCAGACCCCCTTTATTCATCTGTATACAAATCTGATCCCAAGCTCTCCAGTGGAGACCACGGTTATCAGCCTTCGAACTCCACCAAAAGCGTGAGATGGCACTCCTCATCTTGGTAATAATGGATTGTGGAAGGAGGAAGCTCGACATAACATAGATAGTAATGGCTTGGGCTACAGACTTGAGCAAAACCTCTTTACCCCCTTTGGATAACAGCTTAGCTAACCACAAGTTAACTCTGTTATTCAATCTTTCCTGGACATAGGCCAAAACTTGTTTTTTTGACCCACAAATCTTCTTGGGTAGTCCCAGATACATACCCATTCCAACCTTCTTCAAAAATCCCAATTGCTCTTTTTAGTGCATTCTTACATTCCGGATTAACCTTACTACCCAAGAGAATCGACGATTTCGAAAAGTTCAGTTGCTGTCCGGAAGCTTGGCCATACAAGTTGATGATTTTTAGTAACTCCGCACATTGCGGGATCTCAGCTTTTGATAAGAGGATTTTTTGGTGTTTCTTCTAATCAATCCTAAAGCCTCTTAGTGTTGTTGTAGTACTTTAGGTGTCAATCCAGCCTAGGTGTGAAAGATACTAGGAATNTGATTTGTACGGTTGGATCTTCATCTGGTGTCCGGAATCCTAGTGAACCGAAGTCGTTTGTGACTGCTTATTTCGAGCTCTTGTATTGCTCTTGTGTTGCTCTCTTGTTGAGCTTGTTGTATTGGAGATTGCTCTGTAAGAGTTTGAGTCTCTGGATCTGTTCTGTGGAACAGGGAGGACGTGGTTGTAACTCATATTCATTTCATATAGTGAATTTTTGAGTGGACTACGGTCCCGTGGTTTTTACTCCTCACATCGAGGAGGTTTTCCACGTAAAATAAGTTTGCGTCTCCTTTACTTTCTGCATTGATAATTTTCTGCCATCGTCGAAGTATTTTTCTCACAGGTTCACACAAGTGCGGGGAACTTTATTCCGCTGCGCGATTGTTGCGTTTTGTGTTTTCCCCATCAATATGAGTATGAGACAAGTACTTACAGTATATCAATAATAACATTTTTTCGTTTCAATTCGGCCAACATAAATTGGTGTGGCTGCACAAATTATTCTTCGTCTGTTCTAAGAAATTTCCCAATTCTATATCGAGGGACAAAAAAAAAGAAGAAGAAGAAGATGTGTGCATTATATATACCCAAAAAATTGATTTTTTCTGTTTGGAAACAAAATTGATTACAAAGTTGAAAATAAAGTCAAATTATATCTAAGAACTTGTTTTATACATATGTTTGTAGTGCGTTGTTTATCGGAGAAATCTCGTGTGCTGTCAATCTTTCTTTATCCCAGTTGCTATGGGTTCGTTGAAGAAATACCGTATTATATAAATGTTTGTTTGTGACTATATCTAACAAAAATCTAAATATATGGTTGTGTAAGTGGATAAACTTAGGTGGTGAATGTTTGTATGGTTTTTACATTTTAGTTTTTGATTTTTTGATTTTGGTTTTTGTTTTTAGATTTTGGTTTTTGAATTTGGTTTTTGATTTTTTTGTTGTAGATTTTGGTTTTTGTAAAAACTTGAATGGTGATTTATTTAGTTTTTGGTTTTTAAGTATTTTTGTGTTTTTTAATCTAGATTTATTAATTTTTGTTTTAAGATTAAAACTGATAAATTAAAAAATTATTTAATTAATACAAAATATTTTTTGTATAGCAATAATAAATAATATTGAAAATTATAAGTGAAAATGCATTTAAATTTATTTCATTAAAAAAAAATTTAATTTATTTTTCGATGCATAAAATTTGTGTCTTATATAAAAAAGTTGATACCTAATACTACTAAATTTTTGCAAAAATAAAATTAAATTACATGTAAAACAAAATTGTACCAAGTATTTGGGAAACCACCAAAGAATAGAGATTTTGGTTTTATGAATTGATTATTAATAATATTAATTGATTATTTAGTGATAAAACAATTTAAAAAAAATGGTGGCTTATGTTTAGAAATCCATAAATTGTGGTTTTTGGTTTTCTGTTTACAAAATCAAAAAATCTTTAAAAACTAGTTTCTCTAAATTTTACAAAATCTATTTTTTCAAAAACTTGAATGATAAAAAAAATAGTTTTTGAAAAACAAAAACTAAAAAACATTGCAAAAACTGTAAACTTTTGCCCTTAAAGTTAAGGAGTTCAATTCTCCCTCATGGCGTTATTTGTTTTTTTTTATAGAAAAATGACCAAAACGACGTAGTTACATTTCACATGAAGCAAGTTAGATTCCTCGGGGATTAAAAATTATAAATAAAACAGAAGTCGCTTGTTTTCTGTTTTTAGAATTGTGCTGACAAAAAAGTGAAGACGTTAGATAGTTAGAGATTTGCATGTGCATGTGCATGTGCGTGTAGATCCAGACGGCATTACACTTTGCTATACGAACTGAGCCTGTTTTTATGATCAACCTTCTCTTGGACAAATTTTAGCAGTTCCCAATTTTTTGACTAGGGAGAATGGAAAATATGGTCTGTAGCCATTGATAACCGTGGTAATACTGTTTTTTTTTTTAATTAATCATTTTAATGTTATAAAATCTAAGACAATTTGATTATACATAAATAAATGCTCAATTTTTTTGCTTTTTTGAAACAAAAAAAAATGCTTAAATTTTTCGTGAGAAATGCCTAGAAAATGTTTAAAATTTGCGTAATAATACAAAAGAAATATTGTCACTAACAACTTGTTTAAAACAACAAAAATCATTATATATGCATCTTCAGCTCGAAAGAATTGGAGAAAGCCACTGAAAACTTCAGTGAAAACAGAGTTCTTGTACAAAGGTATGCTCGTAGATGGTAGAACCGTTGCAGTAAAGAAATCCAAAGTTATAGATGAAGACAAACTACGAGATGATGAGGACTAATGTGGTGACGTGAAGCACAAAGAGTGGCATGAGGTCTAAGAGCAACCTTATCGCTCATGGTGTCTTTACATTTAACTAATATTAAATTTAATAGTACTTTGCCTTTCAATTAAACAATGAGTAGTAGAGTAAGAGCATGAACAATGGTAAAACTCATTGAAGGTTCTTAGCAATATTTTATTGTGGATTTAATCTAAGAATCCCTAAATTATTTTTTCTCCTCCAATGGTAAAACCTTTGAGAAGGTTCTTAATAAAAAAAAAATGGACAAACAAACCTTTGAGAAGGGACTTGTGACTTGGCCGACATGTTTTCCTCCAAGTATGTCCTGCTGCAACAATAGGACAATTTAAATTAACAAACAAACATACATTAATCACAAGTATCACATTGTATAAACGAAAAGAGAACTTGAAAGCACCAGCTTTGGAATCTGAAACGAAAACATACATTGCTCTTGGGCTCTTTTCTCTTCTTCTGCTTTCTTCTCCAATTCTTGGATAGTCCCGGGGTAATCTCTTTCAATAACATTCTTGAATTTGTCATGCAAATTCTCTCGGTCAGTTGTTCCCGAGACGAGTTCCAACACATTCAACAAAGTGCTCCTGCACAAGTTCCCATTAGACCAACTCAAATCACAATTACTACGAAATTACTTTCCCTCACCAAATGCATATCACCATATAGATTAACAGTTGCTGCAACCTATGGATGCTATAAGAACACATTTCATGGACCGTTGATGTTCTAGCTACATCAGATCTTTATTACTTCTAACCTTTTGTTGCTAGCTAATCAACAGATTATAACATCTGAAAAAGAACATAAGCGAGCATAATTAAGTGGAAACATTCCTCCAAATTATTGTTCCTTTCTCTTGATAACTTTATCTACTTAGAGACGCATGACAAAGCTGTCCAACTAAAGAGCAAATGTTTTTGCATATATATATATATATATATATATATATTTGCTAATGGACATTGAACACATATGCGATTACTAATTATAGGAAAACACAACACAAATTTACAATCGGTTTTAATGACCAACTCAAAAACTCAATTACCTAAGATAAGGTGGATTGAGAGGAGGCTTGGAAATCAACTTACTCACTCTCACAAACTGAATTTTGAGGATCTTTGAGAGGAGAGATATGGCCAACAAACGAGCAGACGACCTCGAGTGAAATCTCCAGGACCTGGAACTCGAAAGGGAGCTCACTCTGCAAGCCCTCTGCAGCATCTGATTCTCAAGTTAATGCTTTCATCTCACTACCTCCAAAATGAAAACGGGTAAAGCAACTGTTTTTAGAAGTGATTCCAAAAGTCTATAATCGCATCAAGATTGCAATTGTAACAAGCAAAGGTTTTGGAACAATGTGTTGGTAACTCTAGATTCATTATAAAAAAAATGCAATTTTCAATTACCAAATCCACATTCCATTATGCGAACAAATACAATCAGAAAGGGACACAAGTTTACTGCCAGATAGTCAACTACTTGGCGAAATTGAAAGAAGAACAAAAAACATAAGAGAATCAAATATGACAAATTATAAGCAAACAAACCTAACAATTTCAGATCAGATAGTACCGAGACGATAGAAATCTACTCGAATTAATGCTCAGATTAAAAAAAGGTAGAAAATCCATGGAATTGATCAAAATCCAAACACAGAGGGAAAATCCAATCTTTACCGAACAAATCTCGTTTTTTTCCCAAAACATGCTTAAGCTGAGATTTCTCTCGATCTCTTCTAAGGATTTGCTTGATTGTCTCCTCTGTATCTACGTAGATGAGAGAGCGAGAGAGAGAGACAGAGGGGAGAAGGAGGAGTTTTTGTTGAGATAAGCTTGAAGAACAAGAAACTCTAAGAATAGGAAATCTAAGAAAAGGAAATTATCCTTTATGAGAGAAAAGGAAATTGTTGTGTTCCATCCATATATATAGAGGTGTCGTGTTATGACCTTCTGTGAGAGAGAGAGATATTGTGTTTTGAGAGATTTGGAGATTGTGAGCTTTAGGTTTTGTGTAAGTTTCCTAAAGAAATAAAGAGTGCTATTCTTTATATTGTGTTCTTTAAATCTCTAAATATCGTGTTGATTCTCTAGAATTGGTATCAGAGCGGTTTTCTTAAAATCGTGTGGAAGAGATGAGTGAGGACGCCGCAAAGACTGCGATTACTACGATGGTACGACCTAAAGAAAGTGGAGGAACTTCCTCAATGTTCTGTCCTACGCTTACTTCGACGAATTACACCGTGTGGGCTATCAAGATGAAGATTGCACTTCAAGTGCATAAAGTTTGGGATGTTATCAATGCCGCTGCCGAAACACTTGACGCTGAGAAAAACACCATGGCTATAGCCTTGCTGTTTCAATCCATCCCTGAGACGCTCATACTGCAGATCGGAGAGCTTGATACTGCGAAACAAATCTGGGAAGCAATTCGATCTAGGAATATTGGAGCAGAAAGAGTTCGAGAAGCTAGGTTACAGACACTAATGGCTGAGTTTGACCGGTTGAAGATGAAGGAGTCCGAGAGGATTGACGAATTTGTGGGAAAATTATCTGAAATTTCTTCAAAGTCAGCAGCGCTAGGAGAAAATTTCGAAGAATCAAGACTAGTGAAGAAATTTCTTAAGTGTCTCCCACGAAAGAAATACATACACATTGTTGCTTCGTTGGAACAAGTCTTAGATCTTAATACGACAAGGTTCGAAGACATTGTTGGACGTTTGAAGGCCTATGAGGAGCGTATCTTTGAAGAGGAAGATACGCAAGAAGAACAAAATAAGCTAATGTATATGGAAGGCCAAAACAATCAATTCTCTCAGGATTACAACAACAGCTACAAAGGAAGAGGACGTGGAGGAAGATCTGGTTACAAAGGAAGAGGGCGTGGCCGTGGAGAACGAGATGCTTCCCACATCACATGTTTTCGATGTGATAAAGTAGGGCATTATGCCTTTCGTTGTCCTGATCGGCTGCTCAAACTACAAGAAGCACAGGAAGAGGAGAATGATGATACGAAAGATGCAGATAATCTCTTGATGCACGAAGTAGTCTACTTGAACGAAAAAAGTTGTGTGCCGAGCAAATTTGAAACAAACACGGGAGAGGAAAACATATGGTATCTTGATAATGGAGCAAGCAACCATATGACAGGTGATAGAAGATACTTTGAGGATATTGATCACTCTGTGACCGGAAAAGTACGATTTGGCGACGACTCTCGTATAGATATTAAAGGGAAAGGGTCCATCGCGTTTGTTGACATCAATGGCGAACCAAGAATAATGACAGACGTCTATTACATTCCGGATCTAAAAAGCAATATCATAAGTCTTGGGCAAGCTACAGAGTCTGGCTGCGATATAAGATTAAAAGGAGGAGAACTGATAATGCATGATCATCACGGAAGGCTACTCGTCAAAACAAAGAGGTCGAAAAATCGTCTTTACAAAGTGCGCATGGGGTTAAAGAACACGACTACCCTGTATCTAACGGCGACTAACGAGTCAAATAGATGGCACGCAAGGATGGGGCATATAAATACCACAATGCTGAAAACAATGATCAAGAGGAAACTAGTTCAAGGAATACCGGATATGAGCTTTGAGAAAGAAGTTTGTAGCTCGTGTCTACTCGGAAAACAAACCAGGAGAGTCTTCCCGCAAGCTACATCCTTCCGTGCAAGTAAAGTCCTTGAACTTGTACATGGAGATCTCTGTGGACCAATAACTCCATCTACAGTCGCCGGAAACAAATACATTTTCGTGCTCATTGATGATCATTCACGATACATGTGGACAGTTCTGCTGAGAGAAAAGGGAGATGCCTTTGAGAAGTTCAAGAAATTCAAACAGCTAGTTGAACAAGAGACAGGATCGAGTATACAAACATTCAGAACAGATAGAGGAGGAGAGTTCGTCTCTCAAGAGTTTAATGCATTCTGCGACAATGCTGGAATCAAAAGGCATCTCACGGCTCCGTACACTCCGCAACAAAACGGAGTTGTTGAAAGGCGGAACAGAACCCTTATGGAGATGGCTAGGAGCATCATGAAACACATGCATCTACCCAACTACTTATGGGGAGAAGCCGTGAGACACTCCACCTACATCTTGAACCGAATAGCAACAAGAGCACTTGATGATAAAACTCCATATGAGGCGATGAGAAAGAGGAAACCGAACATCGAACATCTTCGAATCTTTGGGTGCATTAGCTACGCTAAAGTTGAAAAACCACATCTTAGAAAGCTCGATGATAGGTCACGAATGCTTATTCACCTAGGAACCGAACCAGGTTCGAAGGCTTATCGGTTGCTTGATCCACAAGCTCGTAAAATCGTGGTTAGTAGAGACGTAGTGTTTGATGAATCCAAAGGATGGAATTGGAGTACAAATCATACGGAGAAAGAAACGGTTGACGGATTCAGTATTAATTTTGGAGAGTGGGGCAATCATGGACTTCAAGAGAATGCAGAACAAAGTAACAATGATGAAATCAACGTCGAAGAAGAAGATGTTGAGCCCGAGAATTACGTGGAGAATATAGACGATGACACTCACCATCAGGTGCCTTTGAGAAGAAGTCAAAGGGAGAGTACGAGGCCAAAATATTTTGAGGATTACGTTATGCTCACAGAAGAAGAGTGTATGATAATTGCAGAAGATGAAGGAGAGGTATTACTTCTACATCTGAACGATGAGCCGAGAAACTTTGCGGAAGCAAGTCAATCCAAGAATTGGACTATGGCCTGTGAAGATGAGATCTACTCTATCAAGAAAAACCACACATGGGACCTTGTAGATCCACCTGAAGGAGTGAAACCAATTGGCTTGAAATGGGTCTTCAAGATAAAAAGAAATTCCGATGGTAGCATTAACAAACACAAGGCTCGACTCGTCGCCAAAGGATACGTTCAACGGCACGGAATCGACTTTGAAGAAGTTTTTGCTCCTGTAGCACGACTTGAGACCATACGACTTCTGGTGAACCTTGCAGCATCAAACGGATGGGAAGTACATCACCTTGATGTAAAAACGGCCTTTCTTCATGGAGAACTACAAGAAACAGTCTATGTTAGTCAGCCGGAAGGTTTTGAAGAAAAAGGGAAAGAAGGAAAGGTTTATAAGCTCAACAAGGCTCTATACGGTTTAAGGCAAGCTCCAAGGGCATGGAACAATAAGTTGAATCAAATCCTCTGTGAATTCGGTTTCAAGAAGTGTTCGAAGGAACCGTCGGTGTACAGAAAAGAAGAAAGAGAAAACCGACTTGTAGTCGCCGTATATGTTGACGATTTGTTTGTTACGGGAACAAACAAGAGGATCATTGATGAGTTTAAAGGAGAGATGGCGTCAAAATTCGAGATGAGCGATCTAGGGAAGTTAACATATTACCTCGGGATTGAAGTAATCCAACACGATGGAGGAATAATCATAAAGCAAAGTCGATATGCCTTGAAAATTCTCGAAGAAGCTGGAATGAGGGAGTGTAATCAAGTCCATACGCCTATGGAGTCTGGACTTAAGCTATGTAAATCACAAGATGAGCCATCAATTGATGCAACGAGCTATAGAAGGAACATTGGTTGTCTTCGCTACCTTCTGCATACACGACCTGACTTGTCCTTCTGTATTGGTGTTCTGTCTCGTTATATGCAGGATCCAAAGGGGTCTCACGGAGCCGCTTTGAAATATTGTCTAAGGTACTTAAAAGGGACGATCAACCTCGGTCTTACCTTTACACGAGAAGCCGAGAAAGTACAAAGACTGATAGGCTATAGTGATAGTAGCCATAATGTGGATCCCGACGACGGCAAGAGTACGACAGGACATATATTTTATCTTGGAGAAAGTCCCATCACGTGGTGCTCTCAGAAACAAGACACCGTTGCTCTGTCTTCCTGTGAAGCAGAGTTTATGGCAGGAACAGAGGCTGCAAGACAAGCCATTTGGTTACAAGACCTGCTTGGAGAAGTCACCGGAACTCCATGTAAGAAAGTGACAATTCGTATTGACAATCGTTCTGCGATAGCTCTCACGAAGAATCCAGTCTTTCATGGAAGAAGTAAGCATATTCATACAAGATACCACTTTATAAGAGAGTGTGTTGAGAATGGTCAGATTGAGGTTGAGCATATACCGGGAAGTAGACAGAAAGCCGACATACTTACAAAAGCATTGGGAAGAATCAAGTTTAAAGAAATGAGAGAACTCATAGGTGTTCAAGAGTTGGAGAATGAAGACTTCAAGCTTAAGGGGGAGATTGTTGAGATAAGCTTGAAGAACAAGAAACTCTAAGAATAGGAAATCTAAGAAAAGGAAATTATCCTTTATGAGAGAAAAGGAAATTGTTGTGTTCCATCCATATATATAGAGGTGTCGTGTTATGACCTTCTGTGAGAGAGAGAGATATTGTGTTTTGAGAGATTTGGAGATTGTGAGCTTTAGGTTTTGTGTAAGTTTCCTAAAGAAATAAAGAGTGCTATTCTTTATATTGTGTTCTTTAAATCTCTAAATATCGTGTTGATTCTCTAGAGTTTTGCTGGATGAAGACGGAGAGAAAGGGAGACAGATGGGCAGGAGAAGACGCTGGAGCTACACGTGTCTTTTAAGAACCGTATTCTAAGACCATCTCCAACGCAGGTTCTAAAGGGAGTTTCTTAGCATATTTAGGAATTAAAATAAATGAAAATTAGCTTAATAAACCAGAACCGATTCTTAACTAAGGTACTTAAGAATCGGTTCCTTTCTTTCTCTACGTTTCTTCTTCTTCAATTTCAGTTTTTCTCCTTCTTTCGTTTCAACTGCAGAAATTGTTGTATAAAATTCGGTTACTTTAATATTGTAAAATACGTTTCATCGATTCAGTAAAGTAATTTAGTGATTCATGTGTAGCTAGTCTGCAAACAGAGTTTAAATTAGATTGATAAAGAGGATTTTAGTAGGAAACCATTCGCTTCATTTTTATCAACTCTCTCATCTTCCGCCGTGAGAAGCTCCAATGGAGAGACTGTGCGCCGTCGTCGATTTACAGCAAAGGATTTTTTCTGGGTTTAGGGTTGCTGACATTCGCAGCCGTAATTTCAGCACTAGATCCTCTCAAATCAACGATGTTGGGTGTATTGATCAAACCCTTATGCAATCCATGGAGCAAAAGGTTAGATTTTTTTTGCTTCTCATAGACTAATTTTAAAATTTCAGTGGAATTTAATCACTGTGTTATGATGAGTGTATAGGTTAATTAGGAATTCTGAAGGAATTGATTGGATACATGGCATAAGTTTCTTTCTTCACTAGCAACATATGTCATATCTCGTTCATGATCACTCTCACTCTCTCATTAGCTTAGTTGATCAAGACTAGGTTATATCACTGAGTTAAGATCATTAAAGAGGAGTCATGTCTCTGAAGAAATCTGGTTTTTTGTAAGCTTTAATTGTTGTTTTAGCAAATACAGAATCTTACTTTTACTTGTCAAATTAGATGATTCTATTACTGAACACTAGAATTGCTTAATGGTATGTCTGTTTTTTTGTAGCATCAATGTGGTATGAACATTCTGTGATCTGTGACAATCCGCAGTGAACATACAAAGGATGGTCTACAAAGCCATTTGGGACGAGCTTCAGAACGTAGTTCATGCCGTGTAGTAGGACTTTGACATTCTGTGATTTATATCTCTTTGGTGCCTGCTTTGTTCCATACACATGTAAATGCCATGTGTTCTTCTCCTTAACAGTGCCCCTTGTGCATCATACTTGCTCCGCAAGCGTGCGCTTTACAATGACATGTCAAGGTATTCCACACATTCAAGTACCTTCACATAAATTCGTTCTAATTCGATCTTCTTAGTTTAAAAAATGATACTTCTTTGTCTTACAGGTACACATGCTGCGCTGGTTACATGTCTTGTAACTGCAGGTGTGGAGAAACCAAATGTCTTCAATTTTGTCTTGCCACTTAGGTAAGGATCTTGATTTTGCAAGTTATTATCTTTATATGAAGTCTTTTTTAATAACTTCAGTTATCCAAGAACATGTAACATAAGCGTACAATATTCTCAGTCATGCCTAGTTATGGCTGATGAGGTAATTCCATGAATGGTTAACTAGTTTTCGGTCTCTGCCAGGCCGTTACTCATAAGGCAACACCGTGCGTACATTTTCTATCTCTCTCTATCTTGTCTTAATTTCTGACATCTCGCTGCTAATTCTTTCTATATATGGAAATCGTCTCTTCAATCAAGTGTATACTATATATGTAACCAATATGAAAATAATATCAATTACTTCTTTTTTTTTTGGAATAATATTAATTACTTAAAACTTAAATATATGATGATATAAGATGAAATCAAGAATTTGTAATGTTAATGTTTTTAAATTTTAAATGGGTTACTTTGTTTTAATTTTTATACATATATCCAAAACAAAAACGAAAACTTGATTAACAAGTTCTATATGAATGTCTCTCTGTTTTTCTTAATTTTTTTTTGTTATGGTGCTTAATTTTCTTTATTTTCTAACTTGACTCTCTCTCTCAATTGATCTTCACGTTGAACAAAGGCGCTTCACGTAGCTGCTTTGAGATGTGATGTAATGGTCATACGAGCATTGGTCGACCGCGGCGCTCCCCTTCTCGTGACCAATGCAGATCAGGATCCACATGGTTATCAATGGTTTTATTTTTATGCAATATAAATCATCTTCTTCTTTTATTGCTATTGAATTTGATTTTATACCTAAAAATAAACATATTTCCAAAGAATAATGGGATTCAAAAGAAAAGTTCGATTCCAGGGTTTGAAATGAATCAAACCTTTTCCTAGACTAAAAATATATATTTTGTAATATCCTGATATAAAATTGAATGGTCATCAAAAGTTGATCACAGAAGTGACCGGAAATAGACGACCACTTTAATGTAATATGCAACGTATTGTCGTATATATATCAGTACAAAAAATAATAAGGTGTATAATAACATTTATTTTAATTGTTAATATTATTTTTGATTGATGCAGATTCAGTTGTATCATTTATATAAGTGACTCTAGAAGTGGTGACTCTAATAATTTATATCAATATTTCATTTCAATTAGTTGATGTTATTATGTATCACTTGCAATAGATGATATTAACATTTGCATCAGTTAATATAATTGAAGTAAACATTTGCATCAATTAATATAAATGATGTTAATATTTGTCTATAACAATTGATGTTATATATTTATATCATATATTTTAGTAGATACTATTATTATATAAATTATAAATAATTGATATTAAAATTCATGGAAATTTTAATTTTTTTGTTATTTTTTATAATATTATCAATTTAAGATAACTAATCATTTTATATTTACTATTCTAAAGAATATATGTAAATACATATATGTATGATTTAAACATGGTGTTGATGAATTTTTTTTATAGAGGAGAAAACTAGTATTTTTCATCATTCTTTAGCAATATGGGACAAATAGTTGTTTAGTTAAAATTTTGTTTGCATCACTTTTTATAATTGAAAGAATACTAGCATCATTTGTTATTGATGTTAATTTTACATCTTTTAGTTAAATTAAGTAAATGCTTTAGTTATGTAATTGATGCAAACTCATATATTTGTGTTAATTTTTAAAAGTGATGTAAATTAATATTGACTTGTATCATTTTTTGTTTAATTGATATTAATCAAGTTAACGTTAATATCAATTATTTTAACTGATGTAAAATCATATATTTAGTGTCAATTTTTAATAGAGTTAGTTTTTTTTTGACACTTTATAAGTGATGCTATCTAACTTATTTTTTGTAGTGTATATACTCTATTTCGATTTAGTTTTGGCAAAACCAGAATGATTTGAGGTATTTGAGAACTGACAATCGAGACATTATTAGATAATGATATAATTCATGAATTAGAAAGTCTCATAAGATTTTCAAATAGGGTTTCTTTAAAATAGAACGGTTAATGGTAAACCGACAAAAACCAGTTCGAGAAAATCAATTCAGGACTTCTGAATTTACGTGAATAGAATGTATAAGTGTTTTTTCTAGAAAATTATTTCAGTGTTCTAGAAAACCAAACTAGATATTTTCCATAGATTACACGATCTCATTGTCCCTAGACAAAAGATTTTGAGAACTGATATATATATATATATATAGATATCACTCCAGTCTTATTTCCTGTGAAGGGTAGAGTTTTAGTTGCTTTTCTCTACGTTAATTTCTATTTCATCTTTTTTATTTCATACATTACGAAAATAGTGGAAGCTACAATTTTAAAGTTGGTTGGCCATTTAGCAAAATATGGAAAGACTTCCTTTTTCATTTCGTATCAAAATAGTTATGATATGTTTGATCGACTTAGGATAATAGTAAAAATTTAGGACAATTAGCTAAAGCTGCACATGTAAATTGCTCACAGTAAGTTCTATACATTGAATAAAAAATTGGTCACAAATAATTTGCATATTTTTATCCAATGTACAAAAGTAAATTACCTATACTATATGCGAGTTAACCTTGAGTGGCTGAACTCCTCTAAAGAAGGCACTTTCACACTCTACTTTTTTCACATTGTCATCAACTTCTTTACATCGAATCAAAAGCAAATCTCTGAGAACAGGAAAACATGACAGAAGCCTAACAAAATAAATTTCATCTTCATAAAAAATAATGTTCTGACAAATGAAAAACAAAAAATATTAATACAAAAATGAATAAGATGATTGTTTCTTTCTTATATAATTTATTTCTTGTTTATCTAATGCTCTTATCTGTTTTAACAAAATTATAAAAATTATATCATTTCACTCTTTTTATATATTTAAAGTTGTTTGATAGGTTTTTAAAGCATCTACTTTTTAAAAAATATTTTCTCATTACAAATGAGGTATTTATAAGCCTAAAATTTAATCAAGAAATTAATTTATGATAATAGAAAATGTAGATACTTTTGAACCCAAAAAAAAAAAATGTTGTTATAATGGCATTGGTGTGTTGAAGTTGTTCAATCAAATTCCAAAGAGGTACGGACTCGATTGAAAGGTGTTGTAGAGTCTTTTCACATCCATAATTTTTCCTACATCGCTAAATATTTTCCAATTGTTTTTCCTTTTTGGTTGTACAAAACAAAATACCTAAAGTACTAATATTTTGGCTTTGAAAGATTTGTGAAGACAATTATTAATCTCTTTCCTTTTGTTTGTGTTTTTTTGGGTGTTTTGCAAAAATAACGCATTTGACCACCTATATATGTTAAAATAATGCTCTTCACTAATGCATTAAGAAAATGGTCTTTTAGGACGATTTTGTCTTTCTGCTAACAAAAGTTAGCTTTTTCGAAATAGTAACGTATACGTTATAACTTTAATAGAGACGTTAACACTTTGAACAATAAAATTATCAAAAAGATCGTCAACACTATATAGAAAGTATATAACTAATTTTAAATCATTAAATATATACTCTAAACCCGTGGATAGGTGAACCCAAACTGAAGATGGATGAACCCAAACCCTCCCTTAAACCCAAAAATCTATACCCTAAACCCTCTCCCTAAAGATTGGTGAACCCAAACATATTAGTGTAAAATTTTATTTGTTGACATAAATTTTCATATGTTAACCATGTAAAAACATTGTTCATCTTAATTTGTTGGACAAATCGATTTTTTCGCACAGTTAACCAAAAAAATCTAAATCTAATCACATAATGCCAAAACTGAAAGCTTCATATTAATTTGTTTTATCCCTAAAACCTAAAAGAAAAAATTCACAAAGCAAACTCAAGATTTTTTGTTTGGTTTAAGCAAAATCCAAAATTTGTTTTTTGATTCATAGATATCAAATATTTGAGGGAGGAAAAGAAACTAAATCTCTCATATTAGTAAGAGAAAAGAGGGAAAGAGAGAAACGATGGAGAGAAGAAGGGAAGAGGAAACAGAGAGGAAAGAGAGAGATATTAACGGAGATGAAAAACCAGAGAGAAGGGAAAGAAGGGGAAAGGAAGATAAGTCATTTTTTTGCCTTAAAAGTAACGCCGGTACATGTTTCTTACCATAGTTGACCAGTCAAGTTTTTGCTATTATCAGAAATTTGGAGGGGTTAAACGTAAATGTATATGGCAAAAGTGTTAGTTTCTTTATTAGATTATGGAGAGCATTATATTAACATATTTACGATAGATTCTGGGGTAGATCCCCAATTGTCTTTTTTTTTTTCTTTGACGTATTTTATACAACAAAAAGAGTGAAATAATATGTGTATGATATTATATATTAATTATATATATCTCATTTAATTTATATGTGCATGATGATAAGAATTATGTTTTTGTTTACATATATGATCATTATTATTATATTTTTGTGTCAGCTATTATTGTTATATAATATAGATTTTGTAAATTTTAAAAGATACAAAATATACATGAAGTTTAGATTTTAAATTATTCTCAATATGAATCTACAACTATAAACAACAAACTTATAATCAAAATCTTACAGAAATCTACAACCATTTCAAAACAAAAAACTTACAAAAGAAAATTAAAACTACAATCTTAACCAATCGGACCCTAGTCGCTAGGCTCGCTACTTTGATTTCTTTCATTTTCCTTAAATATTGTAAGCGGCTCTTCTATTTATGTATATGTTTCTGCGCTTTTAACACTTTGAGATCCATGATTATATTGCTGTTTTGTCATTGTCTGTGATCTCTTTCATGTATGAAAATTCAGAGTGGCGCACAGATTTTTGTCCAAGCTTTAGCTCAACCTCAAGAATGGCCTCGATTACATTATTTCACCTTTAAATCTCAGCAAACTTAAGGAAAAAAATTACAGATTTAATTGCTACGAAAGCTAACTCTCTGGTACATTATGCTTGTCTTGATTGTAGTACTCCACAATGGTCATTTATATGCATTAAAAATTATACTTTTTTATATGCTGCTGAAATTCCAACTTGAAATACATTGCAGAAATAGATTTTAAGAAGTTGAAATTAACTGATAATCATTAGCCAAGCTAGCAAACCGAAATGGGCCTCGGAGAATAAATGACGGGTAATGTTGTTCGTAATTAATTGTGTATTAGATTAGATTTGTGTTGATAGGTAACTTTTTATTGATAATCTTAAGTGACACGGATCAGCATCGGATTAAATAGACCCATAACTAAAAATAGTCTAACTACAGTCGATTAAGTCGCTTGATTAATCTGCAGATAACAAAAAAAAAAATTATCCCACCAATTTTTTTATTAATTACAACAAATATTTGGAGGAAATGGAAACACATTCTCCAAACTCTTAAAGCAAGAGAAGTGGTTAAAAAATCTTGTGAAGAGAGAAGTTCACACTTCACTTCTTAGAACTAAGAAATAAAAGATGGGATTATTATGGAAGAGCTAAGAGCACCTCCAACGGTAGCTCTTAAAATTTTTTTAAGAGTTTCTTAAGTTAAAATTAATAATAAACAAATCATTAAAGTGTAAAATTTATAAGAAACGGTTCCAAACTAAGGGGTTTAAGAATTCATAAGAATCCCTTACGTGTCAGCAACTGATTGTGTCAGATAATTGCTAAAAAATTTTGCTCTCTCTCTCTCGTCACTCGTCAGGCCGTGGCCGAAGCCCCCTTTTCTTCGGTGACTTCAATCTCTAGCTCACGTCGCCGTATTTCTCGTTCTTAATTCGATCAACCGTCGTCTCAGGAGCTTGCGATAGCGTCGGCGTGTTTGGTTGGTGTTCTCACCGGAATTAGTGTGGTTCTATTCAACAATTGCGTTCACTTGCTCCGAGACTTCTCCTGGGATGGGATTATTGATCGTGGAGCTTCGTGGCTTAGAGAAGAACCGATCGAGTCCATTTGGTTGTGCGTCATCCTTGTCCCGACCATCAGCGGTTTGCTGGTCAGCGTCCTCAAGCAGCTTCGAGAAGCTGCTGGAGATTCCGTCGCAGAAGGCTGTTGCCGCATGTGTGACGCTCGGAACCGGAAATTCGCTGGGGCTTGAAGGTTCTAGTGTTGAAATTGGAGCTTCAATCGCAAAAGGAGTAAATTCTCTGTTCAATAAAAGTCCTCAGACTGGGCTCCCTCTTCTTGCCGCTGGCTCAGCCTCTGGAATTTCCTCTGGTTTGTTCATCACCCTCTATCCAATAATACCACACCGGTTTGCTAGATTATTTATTCTTAATACAAACAACTATATCTAGAGTTAGAACCAAATTTTGTTCCTTATATTAAGAGATTTGGGGGAAAAAGAGTTGAGCGTGGATAGAAATGTGCATTTCTCTTCCAGTTTTGTTGATTTTGGTATATGATGATGATGATGATGACGACGATAATGACAATGAGTGCTTTATTAACTTTTAGGGATTGTGGAGTTTACTTGAGACGTTGTCATTTTTGGGATCTTGTTTCTCCATATTTTGACCTGGGCTGTTGATTAGCTTCTTCCAATTGTGGAGTTTTGTTCATGCGCAAAGTAAAGATGGGATTTTTTTGGTGTTTTTGTTTCTCTGATAAGCTTTATTAGTTTCCGTTCGGTATTGTGGTTTTGTTTTTCCCTTAGTAAGTAGGCCAGCTGAAGGATAGAGAGAGGGAGAATATATGGAGTTTGACATTCCAGAATAGTTTGTTCTTGTGTATGTATGAACATCGTTAATTCTGGGGAAATCGTGATTCTCTCTCGGATTTAAGCTTTGATTTTGAATACCAGAATAGTTTTTCTATTGTCATTAATGGAGATTTTACTTTTGATTCTGCAGCAATGGTGGAGATCAATTCTTCATCATCTGTTGGAGCTGTTAAGGAAGAGCAAGAACATGTTGAGGAAGAATGCTCAAGAAAGAGGTAAAAGGCTTAAGAATCCAAATCCTTGCTCTTTACGTTTCTTTGTTCTGATGATCTCAATACGCTAGTCTTTTCTTTGGTGTGATGTGTTTCTTTTGGTAAAACTCTTGTATTTGATTCTTTTTATGATTTTATAAGTTTCGGTTGAGCTTGGTTGCGATCTTGTTAGGATCAACCAGAAATTTCTTATTGATTACGTTATCATTCTTTGATGTCTTTGTAGGTGTGTAAAATATAGTATGCAAATAATTTTTGAAATTTAAATTTTTTATTCTTAAGAACCCTTAATAAGTTTTACCAAAGAAAAAAATTAAAATTTTCTTTTTGAGATTTTTAACATGTGATGATGAAAAATTTATAGTAAAAAAATTGTTAAAAACCCCAATTGGGATTCTACCATTGGAGATGTTCTAAGAATTTTTCTTTGTGTGCAAGGACAAAACAGTCTTCACTGACAATGGGAATATGTGTCCTGTCTCAGGCAGAACAGTAAAAAGAGAATTTCTGCAGAATCTTACTTTTGGACCTATAGCTTCCCAAATAGAAAAGTGAGAGAGCTATAGAATGTGAGCCTCTCCTTTTTCGCATTTCATTTTGTTAATTGCTATTATACACAAAATCAAGATTTCCAAAGGTGTAGTGACATATGACAATAAAAAAAAGAACAGAAAATAAATTATATATATTTGATAAATAAATGAAATATATTGTTTTACTGAATTTGCGATTCCATAAAGAAAATAAAATAAATACAGAACATAATCTGACACATGCTAAATACTATAAGCTATCAACAGCAACAACAACAATTTAGGGGAATTTTTTTTCCCGAAAACAGAGCAAACTTTAGTTAATGGTTGCTTTAGCCAGAAGGGAACACAAAAGCACACTATAAAAAAATAAGACATAATTGAAACTAAAAGAAAAAGCAAAGAATGGATAAACAAATTTATCCAGTAATAAAGGATAGGCATGTTAACAGAAATTAGAAAACCTAAAAAATTAGATAACAAATAAACCTATTTGAATACAAAACCTAAAACTCCCTTAATATCTCTGCCTCACCTTAATCTCCTCTGTTCAGAAACAAGATTACAAACTAAAAACATAGAGCAAGACTTCCAAAATATAAACTCAAGAATCTTCTGGTTTATCAACTATAACAATCTTCCCATTGCGTCTACGGATTCACACTTTTCCTCAGAAACAAATAGCTTCATGACATGAAATTTCAATCGATCTGGACGGTTTATATTCAACTGTTAAAAGACTTTTGCAGTTTCATCGAACTCGTGGTGATCGTCTTGATGTCTCTGTTCTCCTGAAAGAAAACAAAAAGCTTTCTAGTAAAGCAAACTTGTTTTTTCTTGCAATGAAACTTTAACTAAAGTGGTCAATTTTTTTAAAGACAGCCTTTACTCACCTAGGCATTAGAGAAAGATAGTTTTCCCAAAGAATCTTTCACTTAAAACTAAAAATAAAACGTTTCTGTTTCAAAAGCATTTTAAAAGATCAATTCTTTACATACAATGAAGAGTAATTGAAAGAAACAAGAATTATGAATAAATGTTGGAAAAAAACAAGAACTATGCTTGAGTAAAACATTACATAAGCATTTTCAACACAAATTTGTCTAAAGGATTGGTCTTTGAGAGCAAAATCATGGCTTTACCAAATGAAAAATGAGTTTTAAAAAATGAAACCTGAGAAAAAAAAAGATATGTACCTGTTATGAATAGGATCAGGTCCATTAGGAACTTTTCGCTTGCTAACGTAAAATGGATTCACATTTTTGTGAAACTGATGTGTGTTTTTACCGTGAAACCGCAAAGTCTTGACCATTTCTGTTGATAAAACCCTTGATGCAGAGTACGGTGAGATAGGTAAAAGAAGAAACAAAATAACACCCAAAGACACAAAAGCTCTCATTATTCCCATAGTTTTTCTTCTTTCTGCGATTGTGTGTCCTACAAGTTAGTGTTGAACGTACCAACCAAACCAAAGACACAAACAGAGCAGAAGATTCATGATGATTTCTGAAGTGTCTGTCACATATGTAGAGAGAGAAAGAGAGGGGGCGATAGGGAGTTCTTTGGTAAAGAACAAGCTCCTAGGTCATGTTTTATATACTTTGGGAAAGCAAATCTGAGATTGGTTTTATTTAAAGACGAAGCACACAAAGCAAAAGCATTGTCTGTTTGTCTTAATATATGTACACGCAGACAATGAGAGACAATGAGAGTAGGAGCTTTATGTGACATATAGGACCCATTAAGTAACTTTTTTATTTGTGTTGATTTGTGAATTTTCGTGCAGTCAAGTCATTAGAGATCTCACAAGCTCCCTTAACTAAATACATACTTCTTAAGCCAACTTTAGAGGCATAGGACAATATAACCTTTATGTGGCTGAATATGATTATAATAACAAAGGCTATTGCTTTGTTTAGCACTCACTTTTGGAGGTTTACATTAAAATAATTAAAAGAGAAATCAATTAATAAAACAAATCTGTCAAAAGAACCAATCGGAAATAGAGGAGCTACAACATTTTTCTTCCTTGGTAAGTAACTCTGCCTTGCTTAATTAAAAAAAATGCCAATGGGATTGTTTTCTTCAAACTCTCTATGATTCATTCTCATTTGAGTTTCCACCGTTTACTTGCTTGTAATCTTCTTGAGTTAATTGCGCGATTTGATTGTGAATTTCCATTTCTGTTCCTTAGTTATTGATTCTCTCGAAACCGAATCACTCTAACCAAATCTGTAATATTAATGACCATTTTTATTCTGGAATAGATGGTGATTTTATTTCTTCCTAATGTAGCTTTATGTATCTTCTTATATCTGTATAAATGAATAATTGAAAAATAAAAAAATTATATAGAAGGGCTGGACATTTTTTTATTAACGATTCTACCTCTTCGTCACAAAAACTGTACATTTTCCAGAAAAAAACAACTTTCAATTCGCGATGGGTGACGACGGCGATTTTCGACTTCCACTTGAGAAAAATCTAGATCAACGAGATATCGATGATGGTGATTTTCAGAAACTCCTAGATCAAAACAACGACAACGATTCTATCACTTAGGTACGCTCTTAATTTCATCACGTCTCTATATGTTCTTTTGATCGGGATTTAGGAACCTTTAAAAATTGGGATTTTTGCTTGATTTAGGATATGACTCTGAAATCTAGTGTTTTAATGATAACGATTGAAACAAGATTTGCCTACTTAATAATTTCACATATTCATTTAAATTTTGTTTGAATATGTAGCTTGTTTCACTCATTGAGTCTTATAACTGTTTTAAGGAAGGCAGAGATGGAGTTCTTACATACTCTAGATTTTCCTGCATCTTAGTGTGTTATGAATCATTTTGGAAGCATTTTCAAAACATGGAGTTCCAGTAGCTTATTTTCAAAAGAGTTTCATGTAGTTTTTATACCTTATAGAGTTTCATGTAGTTTTTTTAGTTAGCTCCTCCATCTACTCCACCAAACGCGGTGTCTCCAACATCTGCTGCGTCTCCAACTTCTCCGGCGTCCCCAAGTCTTGAAGAACTCATTGCCGACATTGATGAGCTTACCGACGAAGAAGAAACTGACATTCTTAAAGAACAAGGCGAAGCCGATGATGTTTTCCGTGCTATGGATATTAAAACTGACGAAAAAGATAATAACAAGAAAGCTTCAGGATCATCGGTGCCTTCTCTGTAGTGCAAAGGGAAAAGCTTTACACTCTCTGTGGATTTCTAGTGTTGTCTGTTGACAATTACAAGTTGTAAAGAAGTAGGTTCGGGTTTCTTAGCGAAGACAAGTTGTAAAGAATAGCTTCTTGAAAGGTTTATCAATAATATATGAATATGAATATCTTGAGTTCAAGATATTTGAATATGCGTGCAACTCAGATGCATTTCCTTCATACTGATTTTATGTTCAAGATAAATTGATATGCTCGTTGTCAAAAAAATAAAAAATTGATATACTTTTCGTTTATTGCAGGTTCACACATTATAACCTTTCGGTTTACAAATCTGAGTAACTAGTATGAATTGTAGTGTGTGTAGTATTTCAATACTCTGGTCTTTGTTATTGTGTTTTGATCTGTTTCAATTAGATTTGCTTTATCAATTAGATTTGCTTTATCAGTTGGTTCGAGTTTATCGGGTACTTTGTACGCAAAATGATTTATAGACAAGCACTTTAAAACCAGATATTTTATTTTTTGATCTCTGACAGGTGAAAATGAACAATTCATTTCCAAGTGGGTGACATCACAATACCTGGTCTACATTTCCAAATGGGAACAGAACTAGTAGTTACCTTACCAATCTTTGATTATTAATATAATCTTTGCGTAATTCATAACCATATAATTTTCACATTCAATAAATTTCTATGATTAACCCGACAATCTAAATGATTAAATGCATATTTATGCACATAGCACCTCATTTTAGGACATTCAAACAAGTTAGAAAAGGGTAATAATGTTCATAAATTTAACTGAAAATCCTTTAGCAAAAAAAAAAAAAAATGTTCATAAATTGTTCCAAAAAAAAAAATTCTTACTTCACTACAACAAATACATTATTGTCTTTTTCGTTATGGAGTTCTCAAATTACAAGTAAACATAAGGAGGGGTTATTGGTTCTTATATTTTAATAGATTTGGAAATTTTCTTTGGATTTAAAAAATACTCAAATCCAATCAAATACCAAGGTTAAATCAAGTATTGGAGTCTTTGTATTTTAGTTATGAAAACACTTATAAATCCATTCAAATCCAATAAAAAATCAAGTCTTTATAATACTTGGATTTTAAAATCATGGAACCAATAACATTGGATTTCAATAAAAATTTTAAAATTATAGAACCAATAACACTGGATTTCAATATGGATTTTAAAATCATAGAACCAATAACACAGATTTGGTTTGGATTTCTAAATCCATTAAAATATAAGAACCAATAACACAGATTTGGTTTTGATTTCTAAATCTATTAAAATATAAGAACCAATAACACTCCTAAATTACAAGTAAACATAAATCACAACCAAAATAAAATAAAATGAGGGGGATGTGCGTGAGAGGTCAATGAATAACCCATTAGACTGATAATTTACATGGGCCGACTTCTGTTTCTGTGATGGGCCAATTGACAAATTAAGAAAGGTTTCGTGTAGCCCACGTGACGACTTTTCTCGTACGTGCAAAACCCCTTACCTCGCCTTAAATAGCGAAATTTCACGAAAACCCTAATCGCAGTCGATTTCTTCTTTCAGTTTTGGGCAGACAAAAAAAAGAGAGAGGAGAGAACGATGAAGGTTGTTGCGGCGTACCTCCTTGCGAAACTCGGCGGCAATGAGAATCCATCGGTCGCTGATCTGAAGAAGATCTTGGAATCTGTTGGTGCAGAGATCGACCAAGTGAAGATAGATCTGTTTTTCTCTCTGATTAAAGAGCAGGATGTGACTGAGCTAATCGCGGTTGGGCGAGAGAAGATGGCTGCTCTATCTTCCGGTGGTCCTGCGGTTGCGGTTGCTGCCGGAGGAGGCGGTGGCGCTGCTCCTGCTGCTGAGCCTGCGGCGGCTGAGACTAAGAAGAAGGAAGAGGAGAAAGAGGAATCAGAAGACGACGGTGGAATGATGAGTCTCTTCGATTGATCTTATGGTAGATTGTTTCGATCTGCGTATTATCTTCTCGTTTTCGTTATGTCTTTTTTCTTAATTAATTAGGGTTTCTGGATTTGTGTGGTTTCCATGGATTATTATCGGGCTCGGTAATTTTTCTAGAGATTTTGCAAGTTTTAAAGACTTGAGTTTTGTGAGAATAAATGTTTTTGGTTTCTGATTTTCATAAATCAGATTTGTTCTTTTGAGCATTCATGCTTTTGATTACATTGGCATCTTCTACAAATTAAGTGTGCCATCTAATTCGTATTGGATTGTGACATCATTCCATGAATTATGGGTTTTGAGTCTTTTGACCACTCCTGCGTTTTACTCGAAATCGTATGCAGTGACATATTTTTCAAACATGCGATGGAATTTCGTCTAATGACAGCGTATAAACATACTTGTTTATGAGGTTCTTCAATCCAATGAATTCCGTTCATCATTCATATGTTTTACTTGAATCGTGTGCAGTGAATGGCATGCATATTCTACAAATATGTGATTGGATTTTGTATTGAATAATTACGTTTACTATGGATTATTTTGGGGATTTTGCTAGTGTTCAAGACTTTAACCTTATGCAAATAAACGTATTTTGTTTATATATATGACATTCTTCAATCTAGTGAATGAACTGATGACATTCATATGTTACTTCTTCTGCAGTGAATGTCATATTCTCCAAAATGTGATTGAATTTTGTATTGAAACAATGACATTTACTATGAATCATTTAGAGATTGTGCCGGTGTTGAAATCCTATGCTTTTTAGTTTTTTTTACTAGAAATCGTATATATATATTGAATTACATATTCTTCAAATCGGCGGTGGGATTTGTATTGGATTATTTAGTGAGTTTGCCACTATTCGAGACGTTAAGTTTAACCATGCATCTTCTGTTTCTGAATTATGATGTTCCTCGATCCAATTTCTTCCTAAAGAATACTCATGCCTTCAACTAGTAATCGTATCCGTGACCGTGAGTAACATTCTACAAACCTGCGATCGAATATTGTATTGAATAATGACATTTTCCATGAATTATCGTTTATCAGTACTTAAAAAAAAAAAAAAGTTTTGGCCAGTAGTGTTCAACGCATTAATTTTATGCGAATAAACCTTGTTTGTTTCTGATGTCTTCTCATTCGGAAAATCTAACTTATATTCCTTTGAATATCCTATCCTTTTGGACTTCAAATCATATAACGTGAATCACCTTTTTCTTTTGTATAAATTTGCATTTTGAGTGATTCTTTTGTTGTATATATGAATTGTGCCTATCTAAAGTAAAAGCTTTTTCTTTCAACGTTACCATAAAGATGATGCAGGTCATTTTTCTTTCTCTGTGCTGTCTCATTTCAGTTTTCTTTTCAGAAATTTTACATTCTCTGGGATAAAGATTTATAGCATATTCAGAGAATAACTGTCACAAAAAGTCGAATTTTGTGTGCAAAAAGAATCATTCATGCAAAAAGCGTTTTTGTTTTGTCTTTATAAGAAAGCTTAAAAAGCCAAAACATATTCAAGAAAAAGCGTTTTTGTTTTGTCTCATTTCACTTTTCTCGACTACACCACAAAAATGAATCCTTATAATTTCTTCTTCTTCTTGCAACAAAATACTAAAAAAAATTATGCTTTTTTCCTAAAACCATTTCCCAAATCTTTGTGTGTTTCTCCAATGCTTGAACTTTTATGAACATAATCCATTCAAATAAACCAAACCATAACCTAACCGCAAATGCAAAATTGTTGCTTAATACAGAGGCTAAAAACCGAAACAACGCTAAAAGCGAAAAAAAAAGGAAAATTCATAGAGAAGATGAATAACATTATACTAAACAGTTTCATCAGAAGAACTCAAAGTCTAAATAAGGACCTGACGAAGAATCTGATTGTTTTGAATGCTTGTCTTGTTGTTGCTGTTGAACTGATGACTTGAGGGTTTCGTTTAGTATCGAAAGATCGATAGGTTTCGGTATTTCTGGTGGGTTTGTGCTTCTGATTAGAGCCCAATTGACATTATCAAAGAAAGGATGTTGCTTTATCTCTGTAGCACCTTTCTTGAACCCTAATCTCTTCTTAGGATCTTTAGCGAGCAAACCTCGAATCAAATCTTTAGCTGCAAAACTTATAGAACCTTCAGGAAACTTTAGCGGTTGGCCAACAACGTTGAATAGCGTTTCGCGGTTACCGTTTCCTTTAAACGGCGTTTTCCCAGTCAAAAGCTCGTAGAGGAATATACCAAAAGTCCACCAATCAACTGAACTTCCATGACCATCTCCTCTTATGATCTCAGGAGCTAAGTACTCGTGCGTGCCAACGAATGACATAGACCGAGCATCCGTTGGCTCGGCTATTAGCATTGGGAGTGAATCCGAACCAGCCTTTTCGGTTTTCGCCTTTCTTGGTTTGTTGTTGAGGAAACGAGGCTTGAAGCAAGATGGTTGGATACATGCTACAGGTAATTTGCAGGATGGATCTACTATGCAAGACGGTTGAATACAGTAGGAGGAAATGTGACAAGAAGGCTGTGAAGTGGACTGAATCAGTGTAGGGCTCACGAAACTCTGCAACGAAAGATCGAAGTCCGAAAGCATAATGTGACCATCTTCTCTCACCATCACGTTCTCTGGCTTCAAGTCTCTGTACACTACACCCATCATATGAAGATACTCGAGCGCAAGAAGTACTTCAGATGCATAAAACCTGCAAATCCAACAACAGAAGAAACAGACAAAACAGAGGAATCAATTAGAATGTGAAAGGTTTCAACAGAAAACAATCAAATCAATTTGGTTTTCACTATTGGCCAAACTCAAAAACCTTGGCACAAAATGACAAAACAGAGGATCCATTGAAATGTGTTCAGAATCTTACAACTACACAGAACAACCAAAGCAAATTGATTTCACTCTCAGACAAATCCCAAAAACACTGCCATGAAAAGACAAAACAGGGGATCCATTATAATGTCAAAGTTTCAATTTTTTTTCAGATTCGGAAAGCTACAGAGAACAAACAAAGACATATCTGTTCAATTTGCGATTTTGTTTCACTTTCAGACAAACCCAAAACATGAAATTGAGCAGAAGAAGAAGAAGAAGAAGCAGCTCTAAATCAAATTAACCTGGCGGCTTGCTCGGAGAAATGTTTTCCGGGCTGTTTCTGCCGGAGAATATGAAGATCTCCGCCGCTGCAAAACTCCATAAGAAGACAAGAAAACTTCTCAGTCTCGAAATGCGAGTAAAGCGTCGGCAAGAAAGGATGATCTAGCAAACCCAGGATCTCTCTTTCGGTCTGAGCCCTAACCAATTTCTTCCTCCCAATCAACATTCCTTTATCCATCACTTTCATGGCGAAGAAACATCCCATCTCTCTAAGCTCAGCCAAATACACACTCCCAATATCTCCGCATCCCAATTTCTTCAACAGCCTAAAATGCCCTAAACCCAGATCCTCGTTTTTACTGCATTTCACGCTCTGAATCGCGTCCCATCGAAGGTCGTTCCCTTTATGCGGCTTCGATGGAGAAAAGACCCTTTTGAAATTAGCCTCGTTCGCATCGAAAGATCGAGACTTTTCTAGATTAGCTTCACTGCTTACACTGTTACTGCTACAGAAACTCAAGCTGACACTGTTGTTGAGCCTAACGTCTTGAGAGCCATTACTGCTGGTTTTGAAGCTCTCGGATCCAGAAGCTGGACACGAATCAGCATTGTTGCAATTGGAGGAACAATCATGTGAAGATTCGAGATTTGTAGTTTGTCTAATCATAACTGGAGAAAAAAAGATCGATAAATGAGAAGTGAAGAAGTGAGAGGCGAGAAGAAAGATGTTTCCTTTTAAGAATCTATGGGTTTGTGTTGTGTTGTTGATGGTCAAGGTTCTGTGATGTGACTCGAGGTGGTCAAATAGAGAGAAAGAGAGGGTTTTGAAAGCATTGAGATTGTTGAAGAAAAATGTGTTTAATTTATTTATGAAAGAGGGATTTTCAAAATTTGAAACAGTGGTTTGATAAGCTGTGTGTGTTGAGGGTAAAATGGAGTTTTATTTTTGTTTGGTTGAATAAACTTATGTGATTAACAACAATTAATTTTGCTGTTAAACCCAATGAAGCCATTAGTGGATAATACTCGTATCGTGTGTCACGGTGAAGATTGTATAAAATAAAATAAACAATTGCATAGTTCTAATTATATGCTTGTTTGTTTGTTTTTAAGTAAGAGTTGTGGTGCCTGCACATTAGAACTTGGGAAAATATTCCAAACATCTGCTTTGATCCATTTTTCGTATAACTATAAGTTAACGAAGTAATTCATAAACCTGATTTTAATATATGTTAGAAACGGAGATATTACAGATACTAAATTTTAAAACGTTGACATCGATCCTGTAAGATAGATTTAGCTCTCTCTCTCTTTTTCAAGTACCAAAAAAAAAAAACAGCTGAATCATGAGATGCAAAGTGAATAAGTGAGGATAATAATGCATTTAGATTTTAAATAAATAAAAAAGTGAAGAAATGAAGAGAGAGAGGGTGAAGTTCACGAGGATAGAACAGAAGTAGTTTTAGATTTCCTATAACATTAACCCAATTTAAAACACAATTACCAATACCATTTTGGACCTGTATTTGTAGAGTTTCAACGTTTGTTTATGGCGCCTCTATTTTTCTTGTAAAATAAAAGCTATGCAAGAATGGCAAATAAAAATAAACCATAAATACCTGATGATTATCTCATTTGAGAATTGATTTAGATATTTTATTTGTAGACTTATAGCACAAATAGTTGGTAAAGTATGGATCAGTTCCGTCGGTTTAGTGAGTTATATAGTCTTATAGGTACATTGTGGTTTCTTAAAGGAAGCCATAATTTTGATCAAATAAAAATTCTGTGAATTTGAATATAAAATTGCAGAGAAGTTGTGTTTGTCATTTTCTGAAAATTGGGATAATATATGGTTGGGGGAACGAATGTTTAAAACACCTAACTGTCTCAAAACAAATTATTCAATAAAAATTAAGTTAAATTACAAACACCAATATAAATATTCAACGAAAAATAAAAATAAAAAATAGGTTTATTTATATAATATCGAG
The DNA here is from genome assembly GCA_020283515.1 of Alliaria petiolata. Taxonomy (NCBI): domain Eukaryota; kingdom Viridiplantae; phylum Streptophyta; class Magnoliopsida; order Brassicales; family Brassicaceae; genus Alliaria; species Alliaria petiolata. Next base: position 298,944,802 of record JAHZTW010000001.1, read on the forward strand.
AAAAGAGTAAACATAAACTAAATTAGAATTGCATAAAAAATAAATACAAAATCCTCAAGAGTCAAAATCGAATCTAAAATTAAAAAGCATAATAAGAGAGAATTAAACCCACGAAAATAAACTAATACTATAAAATTGTCACTCAACCAAAACTACTCCAAGTCTCCAATAACAACAACATTATGAATGTAAAATGTGTCTCAAGGCGCATATGACAACTCCAAGTTCTCATGCCCATGCGGCCTTTTGCTAAGAACGTTACTGTCATTGTAAATTAGAATTACTACTATCAACTTATTGTATATTTTCATACAAACTGTTTTCCTATATCTACAAAACGCATTAATAACAAACATATGTAAAAGTCTTCCACTGGTTGTTTATACTGATACATTTTGTTTCTTGTTTTTCTTATAAAGAAAAGTAAAAGGGATTCAACAACTTTGGTGTGCATATCTTAACATTAATACCCAAAAAAAACTTTGGTGTGCATATACAAGAAATTTTGTAGCTCCAAAGTCCAACTCCAAACATTAACATTCTGATTAAAAAAAGGTGGTTGAAACATCAGGATCGTTTTATCACATGATGTTTAATAAAGTGGTTAAAAAGTATTAGTTTTTGATTAGTATACTGGTTTATCACTGATGTTATTACCATATTACTATTTATCTTCGATCCAATTTATTTCTAATTGAAGGTTACTATATATTATATTCCAAAATAGATAACCTATGCTACAAATAAAAACAAAACCAATACAATTATAAACATTATTTTTTGGAGGTGCTTATGTATGGTTGTAGATTTCATAATTTAGTTCTTTCTCTAATTAAGAATCCAATTACCCAATTTCATCGTTCCATTGATTTTCTTAAAAGGAACATCTACTAGTCAAAAGTTCTTTAATACCATCGCAAGCCACAATGCCACATCAACTCTCTTGTCTTAAAAGATCAAACCTTAGCTCTACCTATAATCCAATCTTAAAGCATACTTTAAGATCGACAACAACATGAATTGTATTTGAAAAAATCACATCTCTTGTAACTTATAAATACTCCAAATTTTATCATTTAATATGAAAAGGTTAAGTTCCAACCAAAGTTCCCATGAGATTCCACTCTAGCTCCCAGCTTATACAACTTCTCATTATATGGAGTTTTGTAGTACTATGTGGTAATTTTCTTTTCCTTTTCAAAACCAATTGTTGGTATATTTGATCTTATCATTCATGACTCTGATCACTGCTATACAGGTAAAGTAACATGTCATGTAGTAACATTTTATGTGCAAAATAAATGCTCATTTCCCATTTGGCCGGCTATTGCCCCCAACTCCGGCCACCCGGTGCCAGCTTCCGGTGGATTTTACCTGCCATGCGGAGATACCAGACGCATTGATGTTCCTTGGGGTTGGAGTGGTCGTATTTGGGCCAGAACAGGCTGTGATTTCACTTCAAATTGGAATCAAGCTTGTGAAACAGGTAATTGTAATTCTAATTTCCAAATACAACAATCCTTTCATAGGAAAGAATAGATGTGAACATTATAGAGGTATATATTTAAAAACGATATACATGTGTGCTCTGAATGGTTGCGGTGTAGGAAGCATAAAAACGACATTATTTTAAATTACATTTGTTCTAAAATACTAGTTAATTCATGTAATCCAAATATTATATGTTTATATGATTTGAAGAGGGGAATTATACATTTTTAAAAACATAAGGTTAGAATTCTTAATTTTTTTTTGTTGGATTACAATGAATTTAAGGTGATTGTGATGGACGATTGGAGTGTAACGGATTGATTGGAAAACCTCCAGTGACCCTTATACAAATTGCGGTACAAGCTGACAAATCCAAACCTAATTTCTATGATGTAAGCCTCGTCGACGGTTATAACCTTCCCGTCTCAGTGAACTCCAAACCCGTATCATCCAAATGCACCATCTTAGGTTGTCATAAAGATCTCAGAACCACATGTCCCGAAGAATTACAGGTGACATTTCCACTTACTTTTATTTTCAAAACCAGGTTTAAATTCTCAAATCTCAAAAGGTGAAAATGAATAACATTTGGAAAGTCGATGGATAAGTAGTTTTACTCATAATTACATCAAAATGATGAACATATTATAGATGAGACATTGCTTTTGCAATGTTAATAAACTATGTTGTGTTTGGGAGTGAAGTGATATCCTTTTTTGGGGGTATATGTGAACCGCATTTCTGATACAATGTCGTTAAAATCCGGTTATCGATCTGTTCGGTAACAATTATTCAAAACCTTAAGAAAAAGTTAAAAACAAAAAAAGAATAAATTACAATATTTAGTATATAACTGAATTTAGTATCTATTCTGATACTTTTCGAAAAGAATAAATGCTGTCATGCTGATATTAAAAGTTTATTTTTCCCAGCCCTATCTATATTTTAAGTTTTTTTTTGTTGCTAAATTGTAAATATTCATTATAAAAATGAAAGGTTTTGGTGTTACAAAATGTATTAACAAATTGATGTACCTAAAAAGATTGGTCCCATGGCAAAAAAGAATAAAAAACATGGAAGCAAACGCAATCAGACCTTTGTTGGAAGCAAAAACAATAAAATATTCATTATATTTTAAGTTTTGATTCATTTTTTTCACTTTCATATTTGTATAGGTTTTGAACAAAGAGGGACGAGTCGTGGCATGCAAGAGTGCATGCTTAGCATTTGATAATGACAGGTTTTGCTGTCGGAATGCGTACGGAACGCCGGAAAAGTGCAAAAGGACTACGTACTCTATGTTGTTTAAAGAAGCTTGCCCCAATTATTACAGTTATGCTTACGACACACCTCCTCCTTTGGTCACTTGCCTCGCCAAAGAATATCTTATCACGTTTTGTCCTTCAAATTGGGGTCATAGTTCCTCGTAAAAAAAAAACTCCAAAAGAACATTATTCAAATCATACTATATGTATTTGATGATCTATCAAAAATTATGTTTGCGCGTACTCATGAACGTATGATTTGTATCGTTCGCTTAGATTTTTGCGACTTTTCTTTTATTAGGCCGAAATGCCCAAGTGCGTAATAGCGGATTGTGAAATGTGATATATATGGATCGTTGATCATATTATTTGGAATTGGTGGTGCAAAAAAGAGAAATAAAATTCGGTTTTACTTTAAACTTCTAATCCCAAAATAAAGTCAACTAACCTGTATACTAAAGTTAAATAATTCGAACCAAACCAGGCTAAGAAAATATACGCAAATACATTAGTTTCATCTTTCAGACCGTTTCAAACTAAATCGAAATGAATTGAAATAGAATACGGTATTGACGAGTCTACATCATAGGTTCATTAGGTTCTGTATATCGAAACAAACATATCAATCGTCTGTAGATGATTTATTGTGCTTAATACATTCAAAAGGAAATCTTCTCTTTTTTTGCTCAGCAAATATATTTTATTGGAGATGCGACTCTTGAGTCATGACAGTCATATTGCTTTTTAAGTTAAACAATCACATTCGCTTAAAAAGTATAGTCGATTAGTATATATATATTATACCTAGTACTCCCTCTGTTCATAAAAGAAAGTTATTTTAGAATTTTTACACATATTAAGAAAACACATTAAAACTTGATTATAAATACATTATTTTTTGTAATTAATCATTTTTTATAAATTTAAACCAATAGTAATTCAGAAAAATTATTTAATTCTTTTGAAGTTTACAATTTTTCATCATTGATTAAGAAAAAATGCATAGAAAACCTAAAACAACTATTTTTGTGAAACAAAAATAAACTCTAGAACTACTTTTTCTTAGGAACAGAGGGAGTATATTTTAATTTGAGAAGATGACATATATTATTTACTTTGACAATCCTATTGGATAGTGGCATTTGAAATTATTATTATGTAGATCAGTTAAGAAATTTACCATGAATAGACTATCTACTCTTTTTTTTTTTCCTTTGCTTCCAGGGAACCAATTTCTTCTCTTCCTATGCATTTGGTGGCAGAAGTTGATAAGTCAGAGTTTTAACCTTAAAATAACTACTGCAAGTGCACAGTAATGTCGTAGTATTTAGGAATTGAATCTTCAAGTTCCAAAGGCTACATTATAATTCTTTATGAGTGAAATTAAGCTAAGACAAAGATATGGTTTGTTATTTGCAAGGTAAAACGAAAATAGCAATTAAAAACAGTTAAAGGTCAATTAAAACAAGCGTTAGGTCAAAGACAATTCGCAGGAATTCAGAGATCATGAACCAGACAATTATTCAGAGAATGGATTATGAACCGTTTTAGAACTCAAACATAAGTGTATAACCAATCCACTTCCGTGGTATCAATCAATTTATCTAGCAACTTAAGATTCTAAACTGTCGTTTGAACTTAGAATTCTAAACAAACATTAACGAGCAGGTTCAATCTGTTCACAGAAATGCCTTAGCATCAACTTCCGTTGGCTAAGGACGTTTTGCTCATCTATGTTCTTTCAGGCTTTTAAACAAACACTTTTGATGCGTTAAACAACCTAAGATCAGAAACTAGGTAGCTAATCAAGTTTCAGCAATGAGATCAACAATAGATGAAGAAACCACAAGATAATTCCCTATCTATGTCTAATTCAATGATTCATAAATTTCCTTGAAAACCCTAAACCTAACTATGGATCTACTCAGACATGGAAGCAGAGAACAAGCAAGGAGATGAAGAGAAACTCATAATCAATAAATAAGAAATCCAAAGGAGTTCAGAAATCTTCTCCAAAGATGCAGAGTCAGAGATTCATCTCACCGAAGCTTACAAAGCACAAAACCTAAAAGTATGAATAGAATAGAAAGCGTTTTCTAAACAATGGCCAAAAATAAGTATATATAGGTCTAGGGTCGAAATAAGTTGAGTTAGGGTGATTCCATGGCAAAACAGGAAGTTTCAGATTGCCTTTTTTCGTCTGAGTAGTGGACGGATCGATCTGATGTTGGAGTGGTCGATCTAAAATGCTCTTTGAATCTTCAAAATACTGGATCGATTGATCTAAATATGGATCGATCGATCTAATATCCTTCTGAACTTTTTCTGCACATGTTTCATCTTCTTGTCAGGCTGGACAGTCTTCACGAAAACTGGCATAACATTTGATCGCACCGTTGGATCGACTTCAAACCACTTCCAAATGAAAGATAACTCAAAGTTCTAGTTGGTGACCAAAATTCAGCTCAATCCTTCGGTGAAAAGTGCTTAAACGAAGGTCGAACTTTAGACGACTCTGCATGGTTCTGCATCTCCATATGCTCGTTTGTACCCAAAATGACTCCTTTTCTTCCAAAGCGACCTAAAACCTGAAAAGACTCGATAAAACACTAAAAGACTCTAAAAACACATGTTGACTCGAAAAACTATTGAAAACATTAGGTTAGAAATCTTCAAACGTAATACATCAAAAGTCCTTTTGAAACTGCCTTTAAAGACCCTAGCGAAGGCTCAGCTCACTTTGCAAAAGCTGGGAAATATACTCAAGAGACAACAACATTCTCAACTCCTACCACAACCATAGAGCGGCTCGCGCTAGACTTTCTCTAACCTTTAAAAAAAATGCAATGACAGTTTCTTCTAGCCCTCTACAGAGCCAAAAGCACCAAACTCTCGACCAAATATGAAGACATTTGATTGGGCTGATGAGATATTAAGACCCATCCAAGGTTGGATTTGGGCTCGAGATGGTGAAGAGCTTATCATTTGTAACCCGTCAACTAGGCATGCTCCCTTCCTAAGTTGTACTCCAGGAAAGAAGCTACTAGGGGAAAAGTAGAAATGTTTGGATATGAAGCAACGATTCATTCAGCAGTACTACACAATACTATAACAACCCCAACTCATCATTCTCTCCCTCTCTCCACCTTTCCACCTTTCCACCTCTCACCATCTCACCATTAAACCCCACCATTACCTTTCATTCTCACCTACTTGGCAACCCAATTACCCACGTTTTTCCCTCTCCCATTTCCCTATGAAAGGAGCAATCCCTCTTCTGGTTTTCTCACACCAATAACAATCTTCTTTTCTTATAAAACCACACCAATTTTCTTCTTCTTGTTTTAAAGCTTCGTGTGCTTCTAGTTTCACAAGTCTGAGGCCGCCATCAGATTCTAGACGTCGAGACGAAGCCGAAGACACCAAAATCGTCCAACTACGACGTCAGACGCGCCCACACGCGACCTCCGAAGTTGGCGCATCCGAGCCACGCCGATCACCGGAGCCGCCGTCCGCCACCGCCGGAGCCGCCGTCGCCGATCGCCGGAGACGCTGTCGCCGGAAATAGCCATCCTTCCTCGCCGCCGGTAACCAGTTAATCGGCCGGTTCAATTCGATTCGGTCCGGTTTAGGCCGGTCTGATTCAGTTTGGGACCTGTTCGAGTAATCGGGTCAGGCCGGGGTATCGGGTTGGGTTATCTGGTCTGGTCCGGTTTGGTTCGGGTCTGGGTTAACCGGGTTTGACCGTTGATCGTTGACTTTGACTGTTGACTTTGACCGATTCGACCAGTTATCCGTTTTCCGTCGTTCGAAGGCCGTTCTCACTCAATTTTCCGTGCTGATCTCAGTTTTGACGTCCGTTTGGGCATTCGGAGTTCAGAACCACAGATATCAGCATTTTGCTAAGGTGAGGGAGGTTCCGATCAATTCCTCTTACACTGTATATCATGATAGAAGTGTTTAGCGAGTTCATTCATGCCTATGTGAATCTATAAGCATACATGTAGTTTCGTGTGATCTATATTCATACGTAATATATATATAAATTCATATATACACTATATTGATGGTTGATGTGTGATACACCTATATCTATGCTTAGGTTGCTGAGAACGAATATGGTTATGTGATGTTTGAGGATTGTTTGCGGGTGTGTGTATTTCGTGGGGATATGCCATGTGCGGGTTGGGAAGTATGAGTTTTAGGATGAGGCTTGAGGCCTGTGTGTGAGGTCGGTGTAAGGCATGTTGGGATGGCGATTTCCTAGCAGGGTTGCATCGTCTTTTTTGTTGGGTCAAGCGGGTACCGATTAAGGTGGCGTTGGATCCATCGCTGGAGGGGGCAAGCAGCGAGCCCAGAAAGTGTTGCGGACACTGATTTCTGTGTAGGGGCGTGAACGCGTGGAGACCGACTGAGGTGGCGCGGGTCACGTGTAGACTTTGTGGGGTATAGGGGCGTGAACGCGTGGTGACCGACTGAGGTGGCGCAGGTCACGTGTAGACCCAGTGTGGTTGAGCCACAATCTTTGTTGATTGCTTATTCTTTACTGAATGTTCTAACTAGGTACTTTTGTTATGATTTGTGTTGTTTGATGCTGATTGATCGTAGCTTCTCTCACTGAGCTTTTGTCGTTATGCTCACCCCTCCTTTTCCCCTTTTCCTTTTCTTCTTTTTTTTTTGCAGGTTCGGATCATGTTGGTGAGTTTTCGGTCAAAGATTATCCTGGGATCCTATTTGGTAAAAGACATGATATCTGGGCCCGTGTGACTGCAGACAGGTGTCCTGATACCGCCGACTTTTTCAGCTTCGCTGGGTCGGGGTGTTACATTTTGGTATCAGAGCGAGGTTGCCGTCTCGGTTCTGACCCGAGAGGCGGTTCGTTGATAAAGCAGTTAGAACTTTTAAACGGTTTTCAAAGTTTTCGGAATTTTGATATATATATTTTTGGATTTTAAAATTATTTCGAAATGAGTGTTAAATTATCTTATGATTTTTAAAGCTAGTTAAAAAAAAAAAAAATTTGGGGATTGGTGTATTTTAAAAAGAATAAGTGTAAAACATCACCTAGCTTGACTTAATCGCTGTATTCTTCGTGTGTTAAGTTTTCAGCGTTGGGAAAGAGAGTGACCACTTGCTTCTTCTATGTTCAGGATGCCGCCAAAGAGAGCACGTGTTGTGCGAGCCCCAAGAGTTGCGCAACTAGCACCAAGGGAGAAAGTCAAACTGTTTCGACCGGAAATGTTCAGGAGAACCACAATGAGAATGAGACAGTGGGTGCGAACCCAGCAGGGATGGCCCCAGAAGTTAACCAAGCTGATGTTCTTGCAGCCGTGATGGAGGAGTTGCAGAGGTACCGTCACCGTTTTGCAGATCAGATGCGGAATGACCCAGGAGTAGAAAATGTGAATCAGCAAGCAGCACCAGTGAATGACCATAATAGGGAAGCCCGGTATTCGCCTCCACCTCCACCAGCGGCTGTGCATGTGCAAGTTCAAGTACCTTCGTACTGGGAATTGATGAGGCTCATGAGGGATATGCAGACGGATAACTTCGACGGAAAAGCGAGTGCTATAGCTGCCGATAATTGGAGAACGAAGCTAGAGGAGAACCTTGATGCAATCAGGTGCCCGCAAGAGTAACACAGAGATTTGGCTGTGCAATATCTGAAAGATGATGCCATGATTTGGTGGAAAGGCGTGGTAGAGTTTACACAAGGACGATATGAATTGTCTTGGGCCGATTTCAAGGATGAGTTCACTCGGGAGTATTTTCCGCGAGAGGCCATGGATCGCATGATGATTGCTTTCGATAATTTTCATCAGGATAACCGAACTGTTCGAGAGTACAAGGAAGAGTTCAACCGTCTGAGGAGGTTCACAACCAGACACTTGAACGAGGAAGACCTGATTTGCAAGTTCAAGAATGGACTGAGAATCGAACTCAAGAACCGTTGTACGATCAAGAATTATGTAAGTATGGTGGACCTGGTAGAAACCGCTGCGGTGCAGGAAATTGGGCTACAAGAAGAACTCATGTTGTCTAAGAATGCTCAAGCCAAGAGTGGAAAAGGTGCTGAGAGTCATAAGAGGAATTAGGACACTGCTAACTCGGCACCAACAACGGAAAGAGGTCCTAAAGGTGTCGTTTGCTACCGATGCCATCAACCCGGACATGTGAAGAGGTATTGTACTGTAAACTTTGCGCCGAGAGAGTTCCAACCGTTGAGTTGCACATGTCATCGTTGTGGTCAGATCGGACACTTTTCAAGACAGTGTATGGTTCCTCTTCAGGGGCAGCAGCCAAGAGGACAAAACCGTGAGCAACTTCAGTTGCCGCTACCACCAGCGGGTCAAGCAGTACAACCTCGAGTCTTTATGATTAGAGACCCTGGTGGAGGAGAACCGATCGCGGGTATGTGATCATTGTCTCTACTCGTCTAACTGTTTACTTATAAATCTTGTGTGGTTCAAGTATGATAGACTTAGTCGTAGTATAAACCGAGGTAATTGGGGTCATATCATATTTTTGAGCAGATTGGGGCAGTAGCCTATCGTTAGGGCTTATCATCAGAGTTGTCCAGCATCCACGACGTGATTCATGTCTTAGATTTAAGGAAAACTACCCAGAACTTTTTGAGAAGCAAATCAGTCCGTCAAAGCAGAGTCTGAATTCGGGGGCGAATTCCTCGTTAGTGGAGAAGAATTGTAACAATCCCCATGTGCATCAACCTCCATTAAACCTCCTTTAAACTCCCTTTTAAACATCTTTTAATCCCTCCATTCACCTTACCTAATTTTTCCACTCTCACCACCTACTTATCAACTCAATTCCCACGTTCTCCTCTCCTCCTTCCTCTACTATATAAACCCCTCCTCACCATCATCATTTCTCACACCAAAACTTCTGCTCTTCTTAAACAAATCGTCATCTTCTCTATATAGCCTTGTGTACTTCTAGTTTTGCAATTCTGAGGCCACCATCAGAATCTAGACGTCGAGAAGAAGCAGTAGACACCAAAATCGTTCAATTCCGACATCGTACGGGCTCTCACGCGCCATTTGAAGTTCGGAGAGTGCGACTCACGTGCCGCCTTCCTCGGCCGGAACTGCCGCTGGAGCCACCGCCCACCGTCGCCAGAAACACTGTAGCCACCGCCGGAGCCGTCATCCACCGGGGCCATCGTCCACCGCCGCCGACTGCCACCGTTGACCGGTGTTGACCAAACGAATCCGTTGGCCAAACCGAACCGATTGGTGACCGTTAACCAACCCGAACCGAACCGAATCATTGACCGAACCGAACCGAATCGTTGACCGGACCGTTGACCGACCCGTTGACTTTGACCGGTTTGACCCGTTATTCCGTTTTCCGTCGTTCGAAGGCCGTTCCCACTCGATTTTCCGTGCTGATCTCAGATTTGTCATCCGTTTAAGTATCCGGAATTCAGGACCGCAGTTATCCAGATTTTACTAAGGTGAGGACTGGTTGTGATTGATCTCTCGTATATTCGTACTCATTTTAGTTTGAGTAGTCCTTTGTTAATGCGCGCATACCTGCGCTGTATCTATATGAATACACGTATTTGATTGTTGTCTGAACCGGATTAGTAAACGCGTTAATAACATTATAATAATAATTGTTGTATTGTTGTTGTTGATTGATGAACTTTGTAAAATAGATTGTTAAACGAAAAATGGTTGAATGAATTGTGAATAGTGTTTGCGGGTGTTTGTATTGTGTGGAGAAATCACTTGTGCGGGTGGGATTAGCTATAGGCTATTGAGGCGGTTTTGCCTGTGTGACGACATAGTAATTGATATTCGATTCTCTTACTATGTGTGTGTGTGCTGGATATGGTTTGGCGTGTCGTGCACCATAGTTCCATCGTCTGTGGCTTGACGAGCCAAGCGTCCTGGGGACGGATAGCGTGTGTGCCGCTATATGCCACGGGTGTGCGCTGGTATTAAGCATGGAGGCACCGGTTAGGTCTAAGTTGTCATTTCTTGATCTATGAGTGTCTTCGGACGTGATTGCTGTGTGTATTAGCTTAGAACTTTCGTCTAAAATGTTTATGCATGTGTGAGATGTATATCGTGGGTCCCTAGGATCTGCACTCACTAAGCTTTGGTCGAAATGCTCATCTCTCTTCTTTTCAGGTGATCGCGCTAGTTTACAGGAGTCGTCTTTCGGCTTGGTAATGGTTTTGGAAAGACACGAGTTTTATTTTAATAATCATTATTTATTTAAGAACGTTGTTATTTTAATTCGGATTTGATGTTTAATTCTAAAATGATATTTGTAAGATAATTTGCTACGATTTGAAATTGTGGATTTTATGGATTTAATAATAAAAACGGAGTATTTTGTAATAATTCGAGTAACTTGAGTTAAAAGTTAGGGTTCGTGACACGCCGTTCTCGGGAGAGGAGGAGACAGGTGTAACATTTTGGTATCAGAGCCCAGGGAAGGCTCTCTAGTCCTAACCTAGAGGGCCAATCTCGACTCAAACCAACACGATCTAAACCAAGTTCTTGTCCCTTAAGTTACTTGGTCTTCCTTTAGTCTTTGTTGTTGTCCATCGCCCCGGAGAAGAGTCCATGTGGTGTTTTCAAGTCTAAGTTCCCATAATTGTGTTTCCTTCCTCCTCTGTCTTTTGCTCATTTGGTTCATTTTCAGTTCTTTCAGCCGAGTCAGTTGTTTCCAATTCTGTGTTCATCTTCCCTTCAAAGTAGTTGAGTTCTCCTCGGATTTTGTCTGAATTCGGGGACGAATTACGCGTAAGAGGGGAAGAATTGTAACAACCCCAACTCATCATTCTCTCCCTCTCTCCACCTTTCCACCTTTCCACCTCTCACCACCTCACCATTAAACCCCACCATTACCTTTCATTCTCACCTACTTGGCAACCCAATTACCCACGTTTTTCCCTCTCCCATTTCCCTATGAAAGGAGCAATCCCTCTTCTGGTTTTCTCACACCAATAACAATCTTCTTTTCTTATAAAACCACACCAATCTTCTTCTTCTTGTTTTAAAGCTTCGTGTGCTTCTAGTTTCACAAGTCTGAGGCCGCCATCAGATTCTAGACGTCGAGACGAAGCCGAAGACACCAAAATCGTCCAACTACGACGTCAGACGCGCCCACACGCGACCTCCGAAGTTGGCGCATCCGAGCCACGCCGATCACCGGAGCCGCCGTCCGCCACCGCCGGAGCCGCCGTCGCCGATCGCCGGAGACGCTGTCGCCGGAAATAGCCATCCTTCCTCGCCGCCGGTAACCAGTTAATCGGCCGGTTCAATTCGATTCGGTCCGGTTTAGGCCGGTCTGATTCAGTTTGGGACCTGTTCGAGTAATCGGGTCAGGCCGGGGTATCGGGTTGGGTTATCTGGTCTGGTCCGGTTTGGTTCGGGTCTGGGTTAACCGGGTTTGACCGTTGATCGTTGACTTTGACTGTTGACTTTGACCGATTCGACCAGTTATCCGTTTTCCGTCGTTCGAAGGCCGTTCTCACTCAATTTTCCGTGCTGATCTCAGTTTTGACGTCCGTTTGGGCATTCGGAGTTCAGAACCGCAGTTATCCGGATTTTGCTAAGGTGAGGGTGGATCCGATCAATTCCTCTTCGTGTGCTTCTAGTTTCACAAGTCCGAGGCCACCATCAGATTCTAGACATCGAAACAAAGCAGAAGACACCAAAATCGTCCAATTCCGACGTCAGACGCGCCCACACGCGACCTCCGAAGTTTGCGCATCCGAGCCACACGCCGCCGTCCGCCATCGCCGGAGCCGCCGTCCGCCACCACCGGAGCTGCCATCGCCGGAAACAGCCGTTCTTCCTCGCCGCCGGTAACCAGTTAATTGGCCGGTTTAATTTGGTTCGGTTCGGTTTAGGTCGGTCTGATTCGGTTTGGGACCGGTTCAGGTAATCAGGTCAGGCCGGGGTATCGGGTTGGGTTATCTGGTCTGGTCCGTTTTGGTTCGGGTCTGGGTTAACCGGGTTTGACCTGGTTGACCGTTGATCGTTGACTTTGACCGATTCGACCAGTTATCCGTTTTCCGTCGTTCGAAGGCCGTTCTCACTCGATTTTCCGTGCTGATCTCAGTTTTGACGTCTGTTTGAGCATTCGGAGTTCAGAACCACAGTTATCGGGATTTTTCTAAGGTGAGGGTGGATCCGATCAATTCCTCTTACACTGTATATCATGATAGAAGTGTTTAGCGAGTTCATTCATGCGTATGTGAATCGATAAGCATACATGTAGTTTGTTGTGATCTATATTCATACGTAATATATATATATATATAAATACATATATACACTATATTGATGGTTGATGTGTGATACACCTAGATCTATACTTAGGTTGCTGAGAACGAATATGGTTATGTGATGTTTGAGGATTGTTTGCGGGTGTGTGTATTTCGTGGGGATATACCATGTGCGGGTTGGAAAGTATGAGTTTTAGGATGAGGCATGTGTGTGAGGTCGGTGTAAGGCCTGTTGGGATGGCGATTTCCTAGCAGGGTTGCATCGTCTTTCTTGTTGGGTCGCGCGGGTACCGATTGAGGTGGCATTGGATCCATCGCTGGAGGGGGCAAGCAGCGAGCTCATAAAGTGTTGCGGACACTGTTTTCCGTGTAGGGGCGTGAACGCGTGGAGACCAACTGAGGTGGCGCGGGTCACGTGTAGACTTTGTGGGGTATAGGGGCGTGAACGCGTGGTGACCGACTGAGGTGGCGCGGATCACGTGTAGACCCAGTGTGGTTGAGCCACAATCTTTGTTGATTGCTTATTCTTTACTGAATGTTCTGACTAGGTACTTTTGTTATGATATGTGTTGTTTGATGGTGATTGATCGTAGCTTCTCTCACTGAGCTTTTGTCGTTATGCTCACCCCTCCTTTTCCCCTTTTCCTTTTCTTCTTTTCTTTTTGCAGGTTCGGATCATGTTGGTGAGTTTTCGGTCAAAGATTATCCTGGGATCCTATTTGGTAAAAGACATGATGTCTGGGCCCGTGTGGCTGGAGACGGACTTTCGGTTTTTTCATACATCAGCAGTACGAAAAAGGCCAGATCATACATCAATAATAGTGTTGGGCTATCACATACCCTAATGAATAATCTCGTTCAATTCATACATAAAATTATTAAAATCAGTCAATCCATACATAATCTTGTTCAATTCATACCCCAATAAATAATCTTGTAACAATGTTAGTTTTGCCGTCAGTTTTAGTCGTTTTAGTCAAAACCGTAGTTAAAGAAATTGATTAAAACGACGTTTTTAAAGATAAAATAAAATATAAAAAATCTAAAAAAAATTACGTAGTTTATGTTTGTTTGCCATTACAATAAAAATTGAATATGGGTCAGCTCTTTATTAGATTTTTTATTTATTTTTATTTTATCTCAAAACGGTGTTGTTTTAAACAATTTTTTTAACTACAATTTTGACTAAAACGATGAAAACTGACGGTAAAATTAACATTTTTACGTGATTATTTACTGGGATATGAATTGAATAAGATTATGTATGGATTGACTGATTTTAATAATTTTAGGTATGAATTGAACGAGATTATTCATTGGGGTATGTAATAGCCCAACACTATCATTGATGTATGATCTGACCTTTTTCGTATTCTTGATGTATGAAAAAACCGAAAGCCCGGCTGGAGACAGGTGTCCTGATACCGCCGACTTTTTCATCGCTGGGTCGGGGTGTCACAAATACTTTGTATGCAAGACAAGTCACCGGCTTTGTTATTATCATGAAGAACCGGTTGTTAGCGAACGACACAAAGTCTTCACCATACCGGGTGAAAACGCTTGGACAGAAGTGGAGTGAAAGTATCGGCATTTCCCCGAAACAAAAGAGGTATGCCTTGAAGGTATTATTATGACCTTCCACCTAAAAGACACATCAGTTTTGACTGATCAAGTTACATGAGGGTATCAAAGTTGAACGTCGCAGAGATCGTACGGTTTTCCTGAAGATTCAATACAATCTACACGTAGCAAATGGCTCATTGGATGACAAGATTGATGTTTGGATCCGGTAAGAAGATATAATTTACAACCTTTTGGGATGTGCATAAGTAAAATGGTTTGCCAAAAACCAATTACATCTTATTTACAAAAATGAGGTAAGGTTTTAGTAAAATGAAATCTACCATCTCTTTGGCATAGAGAGCGTCACCATTTTGTAATCATAGCAAGAACCAAATTAATCAATATTATATTTTCAGCAGTTTTATATTTTTTTTTATATGAATATAACTATGATATTTGAAATATCAAAATAATCGATCATATCAAATAAAACACTTCAAGAATTATAATGTTTTAAAAAACTAAAAAATAACAAACTGAATGTATAACAAAAATTTTAAAAATATATCTCAATAATTCAAAACAAAATGCAAAAAAAGAGAGTAGCACATTCAAGCTTCATTCTCCAGATATTCATCATCTTGAAAAAAATATATATATCATTAGTTAAACATTTTATAATTTTAAAGTACAGTTTAAAATCATACCATGAATGAGTTCTTCCCCATATTTGGGATATTCTTCAAGAAATTTATCTTCTAGCTCAGAAAAGCCAAGTTCTCCTTGTCCTTCTTCTTCCATAATCTAAAACTTAGTTTTATCGATTGACTCATAATAAACAAAGTCATATGATCTCTTTGTCTTTGATCAACACATAAACATAGTTATAATGAACAAAAATAAGATCATTGAGCCTCTGATGCTCTAGCCTATTTCTCTTTTCGGTGTGAATGCGTTCGAACACAGTCCAATTTCATCACCAATATACTCTGAAATTATTAAATTCGATTTAATGTGATTCATTGGTTTGCCTGTTTTCGGGTTTTAACCGTTTTGATCTAGATTTTTAACCGGTTCAACTAATTTTGGGTTTTACTGTACCCAACCCAGAGATTGTTCTGGTTCGTGGTCGGACTCGGTCCGACAGCCGGTCCGGTTTTAAAAACATTGAAACCTTGAAATTAATACCTTAAAAGGAATAATAACCCAACAATAGCCCCACTATACATTAATGGCCTTTTTTGGGCATCTATTCTAAACGCTGTTGTTTCAATCTCGCTCTCTGCAACAGGCGAACATGAAGAAAAACAAATCTTTTAAAGGATTGCGTTTTTCTGTAAGGAGAGATACAACATTATAAAAGGAAAGCATTATAAACTTTGATGTAACAAGGATGCAAATAAAGAAAATAAAATAAACTTTGATCTAACAATGATGCAGATAAGGAAAGCAAGGAAGGAAACAAAAGAAAAAGTTGTACCTCTAAAAAACATTTACAGGGACAAGTTTTTGGCAAAAACTTAGCTCAGAGAGCAAGTTATTGCTCAAAGCAATATCGACATGTGCTTTAAGAACAAGAGGTTTCTGAATTAGTCTAGATCGACCAGAATTACACCATGTTATCTTGAAGAAGCTGAGCTTATATGCATCATTTCAGTTGATTGCCAGTCATATCTCTAAAAACTAGCCTTGCAAAATAGAGTTTTAGAACAGTAATGGTCTTTGATACAATGTGGACATGTGAGAGGCTGCTATCTTCAGATTTGGGGAGCTTTATCTCAAGCTCAACCAGTTTTGGACATGCTTTTGTCAGGAACTCCACTGCCTTGTTGCTGCGTGTTGGAGAAGGCTTATCCAGTTTCAGATTCTTCAACCTAAATGTCATGTCTTCCTCAACAAGGTTAGGATGAGCAAGGGAGAGACTTACCAATGTTGAAGAGGTGAAAAGACAGCTTGGCAGTGTGTAGGTCGAAATTTTTTCAATTGACATTTTTCCAACCCTTCTAGAGACTGCATCTCCGATCCAACTTTCCAATGAGCTTTCAGGGTTATTCACACCTACAAGACTGAATTTTTCTAAATCGAAAGATTCCAAAGACTGCAGAAAACAACCAACTTAACTACTATAAAATGTTCCATATTATCATCTTCAACTTCATCAGCAACATTTTTTTTTTAAAAACACTGAACTTTTTAGCATGTATCACTTTCACCTAGATAGTCGAATATGATACTGACATCTATTCGTTTTTGATAATTGAGATTATTAATCACAATTTTATGTTCATGAATATTGTTTGGCTCATCTTCCAAATTCATTGATGCGACATCTCCTGAACAAATTTTGCACTGTTGTCTCCTAATGATCATTAAGAGTTCAAAAAAAATATATCTAATTTATCGATTAATTAATATTTCTATAAAATAATAAAATTTTGAAGTTCCAATATTTATTAATTTATAGTGGTTTCACTGTAGGTTGGAAAGTCTGATGCATCAAGATGGATTGTTGGATGAGTTTTCGAGAGGTTCTTCCACTGCCTAGTAACTAGGCTCGTCAAGATGTATTCAGGAGTTGGAAGACACGAGAATATTTTGGTCAAGAGGTGTTTGGGTAAATTGGAAATGGTGAAAAGAAAAAAAACAGGAGAGAGATCAGGGGATTGATTCAGTACTTACAAAAAATCAAGAAGATATTTAACCGAATATCTACAAAAATATTTAAGATAAACAACCCACAAAACAACTACGGTGTGTATTGGATTGGATGTGAGCTTTAAGTTATTCTAAAATACTAGGGGGTTTTCCGCGCTAAGCGCGGATTGTTTTTATCAACATTAGATTATTATTTAAATTATATTAATTTTTGACTTTAATTTGATATTTAAATATAATATTTTATTTACAATATAGTTTTCATGTAAGTTTAAACATCTAGAATATTTTAATATGTTCAAAAAATATATTGTGATTTAACTAAAAAGTTTTACAAAGTGAAAAGCGAATATGTCAAAATTAATTTTTAAACTAAAACTTGAAATGTGTATTGATACATATTGTTGTTCACCAACTTTCAAAATATTATTGAAATTATTTTTTTTAACTGAATTCGGTTTATGATTGAACTCAAAAACTATAAGTTTTCTCTTTCTTTAGTCAAAAATAAATTTTCATTTAAATTGAAAACGAAATAAATTTATCAAACATATCAAACATATGATCACCTACTCAAGCATCTCATTGGATATGTCAAAATTAATTTTTAAACTAAAACTTGAAATATGTATTGAAACTCATTTTTGTTCACCAGCTTTCAAAATATTATTAAAATTATTTTTGTTTTAACTAAATTCGGTGTATCATTGAACTCAAAAACTTTAAGTTTTCGTTGAAAAAAAAAACTTTAAGTTTTCTTTTTCTTTAATCGAAAATAAATTTTTATTTTAAATTGAAAATAAAATAACTTATCAAACATATAATCGCCAACTCAAGCACCTCATTGTTCTAATTAATTTTTATTTCTTTTTATTCTTATAGTGTTCATGTAGTGTTTTTCAAACTCAATGATGAATTTTTATTTCACTATGCTAGTCTGCCGTTGATTTTGTAGACTACCAATATTTGGTAAACTCTGCCAATATTTGGCAGATTCTACATATATTTGACAGATTCTACGTGTATTTGGTAGACTTTACAAAGTTTGTCAAAACTTACTGATGGATTAATATTTTAGTCTACTAGCCATTCATTTGGTGGACTCTACAAATATTTGGCAGACTCTTCAAATATATGGTACACTTTGCAGATATTAGGCGAATACTTAAATTATAGTCTACCATTTTCTTTGTAAATTTTGCGGATATCTTGTATACTATTTTAAGGTTGGCAGATTTTATGAAATTTTTCGAAATTTAGAGATAGATTTCTTCTAAACTTACTAGCAGACTTAGATTTCAGTCTTCTAATCTAGCAAAAATTGGCAGACTCTACCAATATTTGGTAGACTGTTTTGGTATTTGACAGACTTTACGAAAGTCTTCCAAACTTACTGGCATATTTTACGAAAATCTTCTAAACTTACTGACAGACTTTACGAAAGTCTTATAAACTTACTGGCATACTTAGATTTCAATTTTCTAGTCTATGAGAAATTGAAACTCTACGAGAATTTTGTAGACTTTTTTGGTATTTGGCAGATTTTATGAAAGTCTTCAAACTTATCAGTAAAATTAGATTTCAGTCTACTTGCCTACCATTAGCTTTTGCAAACTCTACAAATATTTGACAAACTCTGCAAATATACGGCACACTCTGCGGATATATGACATTCTTCGGATATTCGTTAGGCTCTGTGATATTTGCATATAAAATAGTTTATAGTTATTTTTATTGTGGTTATCGATTTAGGATAACAAATTATATGATGAAATTATATAATATTTGGTGTAATATACACTATAAGTTTTAATGGAACAATGTCTAACGTTTCACAAGCTTGGATCATGTGAGGTAGAGATTTCCGCCGTTTTCTTCTGTGATCCACCTCCTTGTCCCGTTTTCTCTCCCATTCTCTGTCACCAAATCTATAATACAAATGGTAGGTGAGTTTCATGCAAAAGAAATATGTAAAAGAGACATTGTTCTGGAGGTTGTAACCTCTCAAAGCAAGGCTCACGGTAGTCATCATCACCCAGACGTTTTCTTGTGTGACGTGGTCTTGATACACCTCCCTGTCAGCTCTTCTTTTGTGATCCACCTCCCTGTCACGTTTTCTCTCTTACTCTCTGTCACCAAATCTATAATATAAAATAGGTGAGTTTCATGCAAAAGAAATATGTGAAAGAGGCATTGCTGGATGTTGTAACCTCTCAAAGCAAGGGTGGTCATAGTAGGCATCATCCCCTAGACGTTTTCTTGTGTGATGTCGATACACCTCCCTGTCAAGTTCCTTGCTTCTCTCCCACTCCTCATGGTCCCTATCCTGTCCCTTCACTTTGTCTTTTTCTTTACTTCTAGAAGAGCCCCTCTCATTGTCGATCATTTCCCTCTACACAATAAAACAACTCGAAGATCAACGCAACATAAAACCCTCAGCAAAAACGAAGACAACTATGGCTCTATAAACCCTAAATGTAAAATCTTGTTGATTCTAGAAATTGAGAAAGAAGGAACCTTTTGGATCTGTTCTTTGGTGATGTTAGCATGCGAAATCGAAGGAACCATCATAAACATTTGAGGAGACTACTGCATCTTCTTTACTAATTTCTCCTCGCTGAACAAACCAAAACCCTAGTTTCTTATCCTCTGAAATCCTCAAAATTTTACCAAACGAAGACTGATCAAGACCCCATGCGCGAACGATATGACTGCAAGATTCTACAAATATTTATAAATTATCCTACAATTTCTTACTTGGATTCTTTTGGATGTCGACGAGGTCTCCTGAGGCTTTATAACCAAGAATGTATCGAATTTTATGATGCTCGAAGATACACAGGAGGCAGCGACTGATGCGAATCTATTCCCAAATGAGAATTTTGATGTCGGAGAAGAAGAAGAAGACTTCGATGACAGTGAATTTCTAGAGGAAGAGACTGAAGATGGAAAATAGTACCACAGACAGGTTAATGATTACTTCTCTTTGTATATTAGTCGTTACAGAGAAAGGTTAGTGAGTTAACATGCGCCGAGTCAACTGAAGAAAGTTTGAGATAAGAAAATGCACTAGTTAGGGCCTAGGGGGTGGAGCATTAATGATTTACTTAGAAACGGTCTTTGACACGAGCAACTAATGTTTCTGTTAGATTTTTATTTTGAATTCGATTTACTTGAGACGGTCTTTCTCTCCTTCTCTTAACGCGAAACCCTAATTTCTATTAAAGCCGTCACTTTTATAACATGTTTGTTCTAAGGGTTTATGCATCTTTAATTGGGCCGAGATAAAAAAAACTTTTAATGGGTCAACTAGCCGAAACTGGCTCAATCTTAGAACTTGATGATTAAATTACAAACCGACAAATGGGATCTCATAGCATACTTTCCCTAATCCCAATTATGGTTCCTCAGGTTTCTAAATTTTTTTTCTTTTTTAATGCAAAGGTTTCTAATGTTAGAGCCATAAATATTTTCATTCCTTTGTATTGAGTCTCTCTATTCATGAGAGATTTTTGAAATTTCCCTATGTTGTTGCCTCCAGCGATGAAACCATAGATTTCCAATGGATTGTGTGTCCCAATCCCCAACGACGGCCCTGCTGATGATGCCAATTTTTATGTTGTAGAAGAAGATTATTTGGTCCTTAGATAGACTTGAAGGTATCTAAATGATAATTCTTTGAAATTGTAACTTTTGATAGAATTGGGATATTTCGGTGTGGAAATAATTAATTTTTGTTGTTTAAGTTATTTGAGATTTTTGTAGTTATGAAATGAAACCGTTTTTGAGCTTATATTTGGTGGGCGTCACACACATATATATATATATATATATATGTTATGATATCAATTCAAGTCACACATCGGAAGATTAGACAAGAATGGTCTAATATATAAGTAATGTCCAACTCTAATTAGTAAGAGGCCTTTTGGGAAGGAACCCAAAGACAAATCCGTGCTGGCTTTGCCACATGGGCTCAAAGCGGGCAATATCATACTAACGGGGAATTGGACATGGGCTTTAAAAGCCCAACAAGTGGTATCAGAGCTCATGTTCTAAAAAGTGGACCTAGAGAAGTGGGTTGGGCCGGATGTTCGTTGTGGGAGGAGAGCCCTCAAGATGACCTTGCGATTAAGGTTGCTGGTGACTTGTGTTGAAAGTCTTCCTAGCGGTGCAGCAAGGATGGCAAGATTTAGGTGAAGAGTTCCGTTGGTGAGTACGGCGGTACAAGATGAGTGCCAGGTTTCGTGAAAGGTTGGAGGTCAAGGGTTCGTGCGGTCCTTGGTTTGAAGGGAGGATTGTTGGGATATCAATCCAAGTCCCACATCGGAAGATTTTGGTGCATAACCAAAAAACAATTATACAGTAGAAACTCTATAAATTAATAATGTTAGGATTTTAATATTTTATTAATTTATAGGTTTTGAATAAAATAAATTATTTATTAATAATTAATTAAAAATAATATTTTCTTTAAAGTTTATAATATTTTTTAAATTTTCATTTTAAAATTAGAGATGAGTTGTAACAATATTTCAATTTTAATAAAAACAAACAACAATATACTCATATTTTAATAGATTATCATAGTTATATATTTGTATAAGATTATTTTTATGGTAATTATTAGTTTATGATATTAATGGGACCATATATTTATATAGATTTCTTAAAATAATTATTATCTTATTATGTTATCGATTTTTGTTATATTTTGAACCGGCCCAACTCGGGATCGGATAAATTTATTAATTTATAGAGTTTATTAATTTATCGAATACTAATTTATAGAGTTTCTACTGTATTTTATAAACTAACCAATTTTGTAGAAAAAGATAAGGAGAGATAAAGAGAGAAAATGGTTAGTTTGTAGATTATAATTTTTTTTTTTTGTTATTTACCAAATTTTCTCTTTTAGAATTATATTGGTTAGTAAGTTAACTTTTTGTCTTTTAAAATTACGAAAGACGTCAAAATGATAAACGTCAGGAACGATGGCGTTTGCTTAGACTCTCCGAACCAAGGCCATCCAAACGGTAGAACAGTTGCTACTGTTAAGGAAACGTTGAGGTAATGAAATTGGAAGTTTGTAATAGCACGGAATGTAATTTGTGTATTTGTATGTTGTTTAAGAGCATTGTACGGAGATGGTTATGATTCAATTGAATAAACCAATTGTGATTGTAAACAAGTATGTCGAATAATTGAATAAATAAATAAAAACCACGCATACATCAGAACCTGTCTCTTATACACATCTAGATGTGTATAAGAGACAGGCATTGTACGGAGATGGTTATGATTCAATTGAATAAACCAATTGTGATTGTAAACAAGTATGTCGAATAATTGAATAAATAAATAAAAACCACGCATACATCAGAACGTTGTTAATGATAGGGTCAATTTGGTGCAGAGCTAAGTGTTGGAAAAAAATTAGCTATTTGACTATGCCAACTTTTTGTATGAGTATTCAACATCAGGATATCGAGGGGCACAATTTTTATTCTCCAATTTACATCCCAGGCCATCGTGATGCGCGTACACTTTGCCATTAATGTGGAAACAACTTGTCCACTTGAGCAGTTTGTCTTCGAGGAACCGGTAGAATTTGATAGTCATTAAATGCGATAGTGAATGACGAGTGCTCATATAATTATGTTCACCATAAAACTTGCAATGTTAACTCGTATTATGAACATCTATTCTATTATATACATATATAAAGTTCTTCGAATGTTCATATAATTGTATAATCTAATTATGTTCAACTTACTATACATAAATACATGTACATTTATATTTTTATATGCTATTATTGTCATATTAATTAGTTCTATAATTTAATTTGTAGATGGTTAAATAAAATATTATTTCTTTATACTTGTATATATGTAGATGTCTAACATGCTATGTACATATACATATTTATTTATAGAGTAATATTGCGTTATGTAATACATATGTATATATATAGATGTTTAATATGATATGTGCGTATATATATTTATTTATAGAGTAAAATTGAAATATGAAATAGTTACATAACGAGGGATGCAGACGGTGGTGAAGGAAGACGTAGGCGATGGTGAAAGAAGAAGTCGGTGGTGGAATCTATAATAGATTTATTTTCAAAGGACCAAATATGCAATCCTATTCAAGGCGGCTGTAGATCTATGAAGATCGGCGAGATCGAATGCGTAATTCAAGTGAAACAATGGGAAAAACAAAAAACAAATCTCTGAAACGAGAAAGAGAGAGAGCTACAGCGAGATCGAATGCGTAATTCAAGTGAAACAATGGGAAAAACAAAAAACAAATCTATGAAACGAGAAAGAGAGAGAGCCATGTGAGGTAATTTGTTTGAGAGATAAAAAGTTGAAGAAGAAAGAGACTTCTAGAAAGAGGAAAACTGAGTTCTAGATTTTTTTTGGTTTCGATCCATAAAATCAGAAAAGTAGATTAAGTGAATAAAATTAAAAAAATGTTCAAGATCGACCAAACGCGTGGGGTTAAGATCGTCCGTTTTGTGGGTGAAATAATTTCATGTTTGAACCTCAATAAGAATATGTGTTTCATCTAATTTTGTTCAAAATTTGGGTTGTTCACCCAATTATCCCTTAATGATATATAGACTACTTTAATTGTTGTGAATTTAATTTGGATACTTAAAAGTTAAAACATCCTTCATCAAAGAAAGACATAAAAAAAGCTACAGAATATCTGTTACCGTAAAACAATGGGCCTTGTAATAATGTGATACCCACTGCCACAAGGCCTTTTTGTAGTTGTTAATAAAGGAGCTTCAGTGTCCCACAACGGAAAGCTAAGAGAGTTTGATAGTGGAAACGTCAATATAAATAGACTTCACTCTCACTGTGAAAAAATCACGCAGCCATGATGTGAGCACAAAGCGAATTATTCTTTCTCCTTTTACTAAAGAATACCGTGTGCTCTCTTCACTAAGTGGCATACGCGAGGAGGGTTCTGCGAACGAGTGGACCCAACATTTATCTGTTTGAATATACGTGAAGATGCTTAAAAATTACTATTGTTGAAATAAAATAATTGGTATCTTTTTGGTACTGATCTAATTTTATAGTAGAGATGATTTGTGTACTATATGTATTTACTAATGCCTCATTCGTATAAAGATCGAATCCTCAAATATTTTTATCATTGTATATAGAGTTGTGAAAGATATAAGCATTTAGGGTTTTCTAATTTGTAGAATGGCTTGTTCAAAATTTGTCAATTTGGATTATTTAGAAGTAGCAACGAAGAATGTGATGGCTTAGGTAATTTATCTTTGGAAGGTGAGTCCTTTGTGATCACTGTTTAGTAACCTAATACAAATCTAGTAACAGTCTACTCTAAGTTCAGCTTCCTAACACCAATTCGGAGGAGCTTGTTTCCTTCATATATGCTGCTGATTGTAAGTGTTATTGGAGGCAGAATCTTTCGGACGAGATACGAACTTTTGGCCACGGATCCTATTGTCTCTTTTAAGTTTTAAACCACGGGCAACATCGGGAGACTTCAACTAAACACTACAAGAAAACATTGTTTTTCCTGACGAAATTTTCAAGGGATTTTTATTCGTTGGGAATTGTAGACGGATTCCCGACGAAATTCGAAGTAGAATGAGGGTCGTTGGGTATCCGTCAGAAATTTCTGACGGATACAAAGTCCTCGGGAAACTGGTTGGAAATTTTCGATGGATTTCCGATGACAGGAAAATTTCCAACGAATTTCCGACGGTAATATAGATTTGTAATTTTGAATAATCAAAATCCGTCGAAAATCCATTGGAAATTTCCGACGGATTTCCGATGACAGAAAAATTTCCAACGGATTTTCGACGGTAATATAGATTTGTAACTAAGGCCTTTTGAATATTCAAAATCCGTCGGAAATCTATTGGCAATTCCCGACGATTTGCCGAGGGTGCCAAACCCGTCTGGAATTCTCGACGGATTCCCGACGAAAATGTATTCGTTTGAAGTAGCTGTTTTATAGCCGTTCGAAATTTTAAAATCCGTCGGAAATTCGTTGGGATCCGTAAAAAATCCACTTTAAATATCCATCCACCCTCATTGACAACATAAAGAAAACAAAAAAAATAAATGAGTTCTTCAAACCTTTATGATTATTTTCGATCGTGGATGGACAAACCTCGGCATGATCCAGCGACGGGTCAACTGACGGATGAGTTCGCACAAGGTGTTGAGGAGTTCATGACATTTGCGTCAAATAATAGCATGACATCAGAATACGGTAAAATGTATTGTCCTTGTACAAAATGTCGGAATCATAGATTAGTCTCTGTTAGGGAAGTATGGAATCACTTGTATAGAACCGGATTTATGCATGGTTACAAGATTTGGTATTCGCACGGAGAAACTGATTCAATGGTGCAGTATTATGGTAGCACTTCGGATAGATTAGGTAGTACTTCGGGTAGGTTAGAGGAACCAACACCGGAAGTAGATGTAAACGTAGGTACTGTTCAGATGGTGAATGATGCGTTTCGTGAAAACATAGCATCGTATATCGAGGATGGTAATAGAATTGAGGAACCTAATTTAGAAGCAAGAAGATTTTTTGATATGCTAGATGCATCTAAGCAGCCTTTATACAAAGGATGTAGAGATGGAATATCGCCTCTATCAGCTGCAAGCAGGTTGATGACTATAAAGACAGATTTCAACTTGTCCGAGGATTGTGTGGATGCCATAGCTGATTTTGTGAGAGATATTTTACCAGAAGATAATATTTCACCGGCTTCATACTACGAGATTCAGAAACTTGTAGCTGGTCTTGGATTGCCGTATCAGATGATAGATGTGTGCATCGACAATTGTATGATCTACTGGAGAAAAGACGAAAATCGCTTGAAGTGTCGCTTTTGTCACAAACCTCGGTATCAGGAAACAAGCGGCAGAGTACCTGTTCCATATAAAAGGATGTGGTATTTGCCGGTAACAGAGAGGTTGAAGAGGTTATATCAATCAGAGCGCACGGCAGGGCCTATGTGATGGCATGCAGAACATAACTCATATGGAGATATTGCACATCCCTCAGATGCAGAAGCGTGGAAACATTTTCAAAAGGTGTATCCTAGTTTTGCGTATGAGGCAAGGAACGTATACCTCGGGTTATCTACGGATGGATTCAACCCTTTTGGAAAGCATGGAAGGCAATATTCATTGTGGCCAGTAATCGTGACACCTTACAATTTACCGCCTTCTTTGTGCATGAAGCGAGAGTTTTTGTTTCTCTCGATCCTTGTCCCTGGTCCAGAGCATCCTAAGAGATCTCTTGATATATTCTTGCAACCACTAATTTATGAGTTGAAAATGTTATGGAAAAATGGTGTTGAAGTGTTCGATGTTTCTGTCCAACAGAATTTTGTGATGTGTGCGGTACTTATGTGGACTATAAGTGATTTCCCAGCTTATGGTATGCTCTCTGGATGGTCGACGCATGGAAGGTTAGCGTGCCCGTATTGTCAAGATAACACTGATGATTTCCAATTAAAGCACGGACGAAAGACTTCTTGGTTTGATTGTCATCGCCGATTTCTACCGCATGATCATCCATACCGTCATAACACGACATTGTTTAGGAAGAATAAGAAGGTTTTAGAAGGTCCGCCTCCTGAGTTAGATGGGAATTATATGATTACTTGCATGAGAGATTTTGGTGATGAGAGGACAGTTGTTTGTGGTGGTACTGGGCATTATCCTGTTGACGGTTGTGGCGAGCACCATAATTGGCACAAAAAGAGTATTTTTTGGGAGTTGCCATATTGGAAGGACCATCTTCTGCGCCATAATCTAGATGTCATGCACATTGAGAAGAACTTTTTTGACAACATTATGAACACCGTTCTAAATGTGCAAGGGAAGAAAAAAGATAATCTGAAAGCTAGATTGGACTTGCCAGAACATTGTTCCCGTAGGGAGCTGCATGTAATGGCGAATGGGAAATCACTGGCCCCTTCTTTCCGGTTGGATGCGCCTTCAAAAGAGGAGTTCTTTGAATGGATTAAGCATAGTGTGAAATTTCCAGACGGATACGCATCTAATCTTCGAAACTGTGTTGATAGTGGATTGTATTTTTCAAGGTCGTATGAGGATTTTCCTGGACGTTCGTCTCTATTATCGCAGCAGCCTCGACGAAGCAGTTCCACCACTCCGAATGAAAGTCCTACGACTTCTCATGTTCCGGAGTCGCACAGTGAAGCTCCTCGTCATGTCATCACTGTGGCAGAGCTAGTCCAACAACCGGGACGGGACTCCATATCATTCTTGATCCGAAACGCCGACATCCTAAATCAACGTGGTAAGTTAATTTTTTATTTACATGTAATTTTTTTTTAAAAATTGATATTAAATGTTTGTTTTCTTTGTAGGTTTGGATACTCCAATAATGGCATTAGCAAGAGCATTTTAAAGATGTTGCACTCTATCCTTGACAAACGCTATACAAAGTATTCGAATATTCCGTCGGAGGAACAAGCTATGTGGTTTCGAACATTTGCGGTAACTTTTTTTTGTTTTTCTTTATAATTTAAGATTTTTTATATATCTTACATATTTTTTATTCTTTTGTAGCAAGAATTTACGTGGGATCATAACATCACAAAAATGGTGGAAAAGGAGTTTCATAAAGAGGCAGGGGTACAATTTTCCCGTAACATGTCCCAGTGGAAGCAACATTGGAGGAAAGGGAAATCTAAGCCAAAAGGCTTAAATGAGGACGTTTGGCTTCACTTCATACCGCATTGGGAAGATCCCGCCACAGAAGCATTGTCAAAGATTAATTCGGCAAACCGAAGGAGCAATCGAGGTGGTAAAGGGATGTATGTTCACAATGGCGGTTCCACTAGTATCATAAGTCGCGCAAATGAGTTGGTAATATTTTGTGCCTTTATTTGTTTTTATTTTTCTAGTAATTTATTTATTTATAACTAACAATTTTTAGTATTTTTAAATGCATGCATCCGATGGTGTTCCTCCAAATCACTTGGATGTGATAGAGAGCTACCACACCAACACGAAAACCGGTGAAGTTCAGGATGGTATCATTAGTGAGATGGTCGTGAAAGTGAAGAAGATGAAGGTTGACCTCTTGAGCCAAAGTGACTCCTCTTCCCCAGATTTGACTCGAGATGAAATCAACCAATTGGTTCTCGAGGTAATTTGGTTTTAACTTTTTATTCAACCTTAGATTATGATTTTGTTATGTTTTAATTTTTTTTTCTCCTTGCAAGAAATACCCGTTAGAAAAGGTCGTCGACGTGGGTTGGGTAGGATTGGGGATATCGACGGTGCAACATATTCCCCTGGTTTTCATTACAATGAAGAAATAATCCGAATGAACGAGGAGCTCAAAGAGAAAGTGTCTATTTTGGAGGCAGCGAAAGCAGATGATAGCAAGATTTGACCAATCAATTACTCAATCCTACTACACATGTCATTGTAGTATTTGAGGATCAATCCATATGGGTTTGTTGTGACAAAAGGAATTCATAAAACTTCTTAATCTAAGCAAGTCTAGTGAAGGTTTTGGTATGTGATTAGTAACATTAAACAAGGTGAATGACAAACTATCTTCAAGATAAATAAATACAAAACAGAGATAAGTAAAAACAAAACAGAGTTTCTAAAGGGTTTTTGTAAATTTTGGAAAGATGAATCCAAAGTTATGATATTGATTTTCAGGTGTTTAAAAGTGTAATCAATGATGTCATTTTACTTATATAAATGCTAATCCCCAAGCTTAGAACTTGAAGAATAGATTAAACCACTTTCATGGACTTAATCTTGTCATCACATTTCTAATCAAGAACAAACTTTCATTTGTGATCAAAGATGCAACAAGCATAAAGATTCATATCTAATCTGCTAATAAACACCTTAGACAATCACTTTTATGAGCTAAGTATGTAAATCTCTTGCTTAAATGATCCAGGAATTTTACTAATATTTTGAATGAGAAAATTCCCTAGAAATCTAATTCAACATGATCAAGGTTGAAATTAGCATTAAGAGCACTAAGCAAGAAGAGATATGGAAGAATCAACTCATAGACATCAAGACTAACACCCTAAACACCCTAGATCTAACCAACCTTAGTAACTAAAGAACTACTCACTAAACATGGTTAAACTCATAAATATATTGAAGTAGATATTGGTAAACATAAATATAAAGAAGAAGATGATAGAATAGACAAACTCTTGGATTGCAAACACTCTTGAAAATATCTTACAAAGTTGATTTAGAACCAAAAGGAGAAAGAGTTTTTAAACAAGAACAAAAGATGATTAAGGTAAGAGATTGTAATAAGAGCTTAGAGAAGATGTGTAAAAGAAGCCTAGCTTCAACAATGGCCAAAATCACAGATATAAAGGCCAAATTTTTGTTCTTTGGTGGAGATATTAGGTCAAACCGGGTTTAAACCGAAATTTCCTTTGATTTTGCACTTGAACCAGCTGGTTTATGACTTGGATCGATCGATCCAAAGTGGAACGATCGATCTAAAATGTTTCTGGAATTTGCTTGGCAACAGATCGATCGATCCAATGTCAGAACGATCGATCTAAATAGTTCCTGGAAATTTTCGGTAAATGGATCGATCGATCTATTTCAGATAGATTGATCTAACTTAAAATCGCCGTATCTCTCGAACCGCTGCACTGTTTGACTTGAAACCACCACCAAAAGAAAGATAACTCAATTTTCTACGACTTTCATGAAGACTATTGAGGCTAAATCGGAATGGAAGCCTTTCTTCGAGGCTGATCTTTCAGTCAATCAAAATAATCGATCAAAACGTCCAGACGGATATATGTTTGCTAAAATCGCTGTATCTCTGTAACAACTGATCATAATGACTTGAAACAACCATCGTATGGAAGGTAACACAATTGTCTATGACCTTCATGAAGATGGCTGAGCCTGAATCAGAATGGAAAGTCTTTGTATGCTCTGATCTTTGAGTCACTTTAGGCGGCATGGACTTGTTTTGGCTGCAACATCTCGGTACAGCAAGTCGATATGGTGCCAGATGACGTCTGCTTGCTTCTTATTCTTCTCTACTTGGTCCTAGTCATCCTCCAAGCTTCAGCAAGTTTCCATATGATCCAATTCACCTGAAATAACACTCCGAATGCAAAGATATGCAAGAAAATGCAAGACCTAAAGCTAAGACTTACTAACTCTAAAATGGATGCAAACTAGACTATATGGACAAGTTATATGTATGAAACAATGCAAATGCTACACTAAATGGATGTTAAAATGGTGTAAATATCCTAACTATCAACTCCCCCAAACTTGCCTTTTGCTTGCCCTCAAGCAAATAAATATGACAAATCAAAGAGAGATGTGTGAAAGTGGGAGCTCAAATCCAAAAATGCCAACAAGAGAAATCAAGCCATTGTGCAAGTTAATAATTCTAGGATGCATATCGAGTTTGTTCTATTTTAAAAATCTTAGCTACACTCATCACAAACATGAAATGAATCCAAGTCTAGCCTATACAAGCCTTTTTATCCTTCATTCCTTTCACATTCATTCAATTTGTAACCATGGATCATGCTTATGCACTGCAAGTGAACTCATTTGGCTAATGGAAAAGGTTATGAGAAAAAAAATGATTTCATTCTTGTGGGTTTTTCATTGCAAGGGATCTCTCAAGAAAGAATGAACTTTGGCAAAATGCTAAGGGTAAAGAACAACTTGTGCATACAAGGACAAACTTCCATCTACCCAAGTACCATTTG
>JAHZTW010000001.1:299111530-299246764 GCA_020283515.1 Alliaria petiolata
ATGGGCTGCTCTTTCTTGCTCTCTTCTTGCAAATGCTCTTCTACTCAGTCTATGAATGTTGTCTATTGGTTCAACAAGATCTTCTTGTCCTCTAGACCTCAAGTTCATGCACCTATAAAGAGGAAAAACAGAGCAAGCGAAAGAAATTAGTAATGAACCAAAAAAAAAAAAAAAACTTAGTCTCAAGAGGATTTAAAATCATAATACACAAAACAGAACCCAAATGGCAATGGCGCCAAATTGATAACAAGATTTTGCTAATCAATTACTCAATCCTACTACACATGTCATTGTAGTATTTGAGGATCAATCCATATGGGTTTGTTTTGACAAAAGGAATTCATAAAACTTCTTAATCTAAACAAGTCTAGTGAAGGTTTTGGTAAGTGATTAGCAACATTAAACAAAGTGAAAGACAAGTTATCTTCAAGAATAGTAAAAATAAAAACAGAGTTTCTAAAAGGATTTTTGTAGATTTTGGAAAGATGAATCCAAGATTATGGTATTGATTTTCAGGTGTTTAAAAGTGTAATCAATGATGTCATTCTACTCATATAAATGCTAATCTCCAAGCTTAGAACTTCAAGAATAGATTAAACCACTTTCATGGATTTAATCCTTTCATCACACTTCTAATCAAGAACAAACTTTCATTTGTGATCAAAGATGCAACAAGCATAAGGATTCAGTTCTAATCTGCTAATAAACACCTTAGACAACCACTTTCGTGAGCTAAGTATGTAAATCTCTTGCTTAAATGATCTAAGAATTTTAAAAATCTTTTGGATGAGAAAATTCCCTAGAAATCAAATTCAACATGATCAAGGTTGAAATTAGCATTAAGAACATTAAGCAAGAAGAGATATGGAAGAATCAACTCTTAGGCATCAAGATTAACACCCTAAACACTCTAGATCTAACCAACCTTAGATTCTAAAGAACTACTCACAACTCATGATCAAACCGATAAAAACTTGTAAAAACTTGATAAATAGCATTAGAAAGAGTAGAGAGAAGAGATTAGAGAAGAAGAACTCTTGAATTGAAGTTTTTGATCCAAAGGTCTTAAAGAAATAATCACCAAAATACAGAGAGAGTTTCTGGAAAATTTTAGAAATAAAAGTCATCTTCATAATGATGATCAACAGTACATTTTCGTCTTAAGTAAACAAATTCGTGGGTTCAATATCGGTGTGATCACACCGATATAGCAGACCGATATGTGTATCGGTGTGATCACACCGATACGGCACACCGATAGTGATTCTTTTATGTCCTTTGCGAGTTTTGCTGCATGTTTTCCTTTTGTTCTTCACCTTCTTGGCTTTCTTGCTCATTCATCATCCTCCCAATAGCTTCCTCTAGCTCTAGAATACCTGAGAAACACTTCAAATGCAACATATATACAATGTTCTAAGCTAAGACTCACTAAACTCTAAAATGAAAGCAATCTAGCCTAAAACTATCTAATGAATGCATGTATGGATGCAAAACTATCCTATATGAGTGTTAAAAACATGCTAAAATGAGAGACTATCACCCTTGCTGCACAAAACCAGGGGGTTGTTGTGGTCTTGGCTGAAAGTTGCCCTGACCTCCTTGATATTTTTGAAAGTTTCCTTGGGTCCCTTGATAGTTGTTCTTGGGAACAAACCCTTGATGTTGGTTGTATGCCACAAAATGCTTTTGTGGAGGAACTTGGTTATGTCCTTGGTGTGGGTAAACCTGATCTTGTGAGTTCTCTACATTGTTGCTTCTATATGACAGTCTATAGTTGTTGTAGTTCCTTTGAAATCCTTGGCCACTAACATAGTTGACCTCTTCTCTGAAATCCTCATTTGGTTCTTGATGAGGTCCATGGTTGTCTTCATAATCACCCACATAATGTATTGATTTTTGAGAAGCTTGCAGCACAAAATTTGTTGTTGCCCTTGCTGCACAAAATTTGTTGTTGCCCTTGCTGCACAAAACCAAGGGGTTGCAGCAGCTTATCCATCTTGTCATTGAGGGCTTTCATTTCCCTTCTTCTTTGATCTTCAGTATCTCCTCCACCTCTTGATGATCTATCATAGTCTTCACTATAATTCCCATCACTTTGGGCTAGGTTCTCCACCAGCTGAAGACCATCTTCTACCTCCTTCCCCAGGAAATTTCCATTGCTTGCAGTGTCTAGAAGCATGCGAAATTTAGGAAGTACACCTCTGTAGAGAGTGCTTAGTAGAGACTCTTCAGAAAATCCATGGTGTGGACATTGCATGGTATAGCTCTTGAACCTTTCGCATGTTTCAAAGAAACTTTCATTGCTCCGTTGAGTGAAGCTATAGATGTCATTTCTTAGCTTTGCAGTTCTTGAGTTGGAGAAAAATTTGGCCAAGAAAGACTTCTTGCATTGATCCCAAGAAGTGATGAAACCTTGTGGAAGTGTCTTCTCCCATAGGTGTGCTTTGTCCCCAAGAGAAAATGGGAACAATCTCAGCTTGAAACCATCCTCTGAAATTCCATTGATCTTTGTCATGCTGCAGATTCTGTCAAACCCATCCAAGTGGTCCAAAGGATCTTCCATTGGTAGTCCATGGAACTTGTTGTTCTGCACCATAGAGATCAACCCACTCTTGATTTCGAAATTGTTGTTCTCTACTGGAGGAGGGATGATGCCTTGGCGATTGCCATGAGTGTTAGGCGCATCTCCAGCTCCAATATGACGTGGTTGTCTAGGTGGGTGCTGTGGCACTCTTGCTCCTTGAGCTCTTTGTTGCTGTTCAAGATAATGAGGTGGTGGTTGACCACCTGCTTCTTCCAGATTGTCCATGCCCAAGCGTGCTATATGGGCTGCTCTTTCTTGCTCTCTTCTTGCAAATGCTCTTCTACTCAGTCTATGAATGTTGTCTAATGGTTCAACAAGATCTTCTTGTCCTCCAGACCTCAAGTTCATGCACCTATAGAGAGGAAAAACAGAGTAGGCAAAAGAGATTAGTAATGAAACGAAAAATAAAACTTAGTCTCAAGAGGATTTAAAATCCTAATGCACAAAACAGAACCCAAATGGCAACGGCGCCTAATTGATAACAGGATTTTGCTAATCAATTACTCAATCCTACTACACATGTCATTGTAGTATTTGAGGATCAATCCATATGGGTTGTTGTGACAAAAGGAATTCATAAAACTTCTTAATCTAAGCAAGTCTAGTGAAGGTTTTGGTATGAGATTTGTGACATTAAACAAAGTGAAAGACAAGCTATCTTCAAGACAAGTAAAAACAAAACAGAGTTTCTAAAAGGTTTTTGTAAATTTTGGAAAGATGAATCCAAGGTTATGGTATTGATTTTCAGGTGTTTAAAAGTGTAATCAATGATGTCATTCTACTCATATAAATGCTAATCCCCAAGCTTAGAACTTCAAGAATAGATTAAACCACTTTCATGGACTTAATCCTTTCATCACATTTCTAATCAAGAACAAACTTTCATTTGTGATCAAAGATGCAACAAGCATAAAGATTCAGTTCTAATCTGCTAATAAACACCTTAGACAATCACTTTCATGAGCTAAGTATGTAAATCTCTTGCTTAAATGATCCAGGAATTTTACTAATCTTTTGGATGAGAAAATTCCCTAGAAATCTAATTCAACATGATCAAGGTTGAAATTAGCATTAAGAGCACTAAGCAAGAAGAGATATGGAAGAATCAACTCATAGACATCAAGACTAACACCCTAAACACCCTAGATCTAACCAACCTTAGATTCTAAAGAACTACTCACTAAACATGGTTAAACTCATAAATATATTGAAGTAGATATTGGTAAACATAAATATAAAGAAGAAGATGATAGAATAGACAAACTCTTGGATTGCAAACACTCTTGAAAATATCTTACAAAGTTGATTTAGAACCAAAAGGAGAAAGAGTTTTTAAACAAGAACAAAAGATGATGAATGTAAAAGAACTTAGAGAAGATGTGTAAAAGAAGCTTAGCCTCAACAATGGCCAAAATCACAGATATAAAGGCCAAATTTTCGTTCTTTGGTGGAGATATTAGGTCAAACCGGGTTTAAACCGAAATTTCCTTTGATTTTGCACTTGAACCAGCTGGTTTATGACTTGGATCGATCGATCCAAAGTGGAACGATCGATCTAAAATGTTTCTGGAATTTGCTTGGCAACAGATCGATCGATCCAATGTCGGAACGATCGATCTAAATAGTTCCTGGAGATCGATCGATCTAACTTAAAATCGCCGTATTTCTCGAACCGCTGCACTGTTTGACTTGAACCCACCCCCAAAAGAAAGATAACTCAATTTTCTACGACTTTCATGAAGACCGTTGAGGCTAAATCGGAATGGAAACCTTTCGTCGAGGCTGATCTTTCAGTCGATCAAAATAATCGATCAAAACGTCCAGACGGATATATGTTTGCTAAAATCGCTGTATCTCTTTAACCACTTATCATAATGACTTGAAACAACCACCGTATGGAAGGTAACTCAATTGTCTATGACTTTCACGAAGATGGCTGAGCCTGAATCAGAATGGAAAGTCTTTGTATGCTCTGATCTTTGAGTCACTTTAGGCGGCATGGACTTGTTTTGGCTGCAACATCTCGGTACAGCAAGTCGATATGGTGCCAGATGACGTCTGCTTGCTTCTTATTCTTCTCTACTTGGTCCTAGTCATCCTCCAAGCTTCAGCAAGTTTCCATATGATCCAATTCACCTAAAATAACACTCCAAATGCAAAGATATGCAAGAAAATGCAAGACCTAAAGCTAAGACTTACTAACTCTAAAATGGATGCAAACTAGACTATATGGACAAGTTATATGCATGAAACAATGCAAATGCTACACTAAATAGATGTTAAAATGGTGTAAATATGCTAACTATCAGCAGACACTGAAGAGCGGTTTGCTAATGCGCAAGTGGAGCCCGCCAAAACGCAAGGAGAGCTCGTGAGTATGCAACTCACCACCACAAAGACAACGGTCCAAAGTATGGCTGATTTTATGAAATCAAAGTTTCCAGATTGTCCGCATTTCCAATGATTTCTTGTTTTTGTAATTTTGCGATACTTTTTATTCAGAACCATTTATAATTTAAAAAAAAAATATTAAATTTTTATTTTCATTTTAATTTATTAAATTTTTTATTTTCATTTTCATTTTCGATTTAACAAAAATACAAAATTTAATGAAATTTTATTAAAATATGTTTTTTAAAATATATCATTGGCAATTCGTCGGAAAATCCCTCGGGAAAATTTTCCTCGGAAATCCCTCGGGTACTAGGAACCCTCGGAAATCCATCGCAAACATAGTCCCTTGGAAATCCCTCGGAATATCGGATCCTCGGAAATCCCTCGGAAAGATGGACTCTCGGGAATCCCTCGGGATGTTAGACCCTCGGGAATCCCTCGGAAATGTGAACCCTCGACAATCCCTCAGAAACCTTAGACCCTCGGGAATCTCTCGGAAATGCGGACTCTCGGCAATCCCTCAGAATGATAACCCTACGGAAATCCGTTGGAATGATAAACCCTCTGGAATCCGTTGAACATTGTCTCCCTCGAGAATCTCTCAGAAATTCCCGAAGTATTCACGACGGGTTTTAATTCCCGACGTGATAGTCCCAACAACCAAAATCCGTCGAAAATCGCTAAGAAAGCTTGATTTCTGACGGATTCCCGACGGATTCGGCTGTCTAGAATAGCCTGTTTTCTTGTAGTGAAATGCTAAACCCATCCAAAAAATTTTGGGGTAGCACCAGAATCAAAAAGGGAATGACTGATTTTAGAGATTGTACACTCTTTAAGCAGGTATATCTGATTTCTTCATTAAAGGCAGTATGTTCACATGGTGGAACAAGCAAGAAGCAAATTCTCTTGCTAAAAAAATTGGACCGTATTCTCGTTAATAATTATAAAAAAAAAGCCCTTTAAGGTCTCTCACTTCTTTGATTCATGAAGTTTTCAAATGAGTTTGAAATTGTATTTATTTTAATTTTCTGAGCAATAATTTCATTTAGTCCTTGTGATGTTTTGTTCCTTGTGATTCTTTTTCTTTTTTTCTCGTATAGGTACACCATGCACTATAATCTGGTCCAATTGGAAGATTCTGGCTGAATCGTCAAGATGATTTTGGTAATAAAAAAATGTTATGTATATCTTTAGTAAAATAAAAAATGTTATATGTTATAAGAAAATGTCTAACCATGCTAAAAAGGGAAAATTGTAAATAAAGGATGTTTTTAGGCCACTCTTATTCATCTACACCTTTATTTTAGTAGGTACAATTTTGCCTAAATTATCTCTACAATCATATATTTAATATTTTATTTATTTGTAAAATTTGTTTTTAATATTAATTTAAATATTTAAAAGGAAAAAATAAATATTTAAGGAAACAGAAATTTTTTATTTTTCCAAAAACGTAATAAAAAAATATTTACAAATCTTATTCGATCTATTGTGCGAAATTCAGAACGTGTATTCTGCGCATTCTAATGATCTGCAAATTGTAGAATGTGTCTTCTGCAGTTTCTATATGTTCTGCGAATCCGTAGAATATACATTCTGCATAATGTACGTGTTCTGCAATTCCGTAGAATTTACATTATGCATAATGTACGTGTTCTGCGATTTCGTAGAATTTACATTATGCATAATATACGTGTTCTGCGACTTCGTAGAATATACATTCTGCATAATGTACATGTTCTGCGAAATTCAGAAGGTGTCTTCTGCGAGTTTTAGAATTAAGAGTTTTAGAACATCTCTTCTCTTCATCTTCCACGCCGCTTCTTATGTTTATGATTCATTCAGATTTCTGCAAAAATCAATTGTCTAAACCAAAAAGGACTGGATAGATTTCACATAAATATGGTGAGTTTATTGAATTTGTTGTTTGTTTTACCACAAATTGATATGTGCCAATTCTATTTGTGAGAATTGATTAAAATTTGAGAAGAATTGAACAAGAGAAGTTGAGAGGATCGATTTAGGTGAGGAAGAAGAAGGTCGCCGATTTTGGTGAGTAAGTATAATTTGTTTTTTCCAAAAAATTTCAGACCTAACAAAGTGGACCTTACAAAATTTTGAAGTCTAATTTTTTCATTTGATTTTCGAAAATAATAAAAGAGGGTATTATGTATTTATAATTTTATTTAAGAAATAATTATCAAATTAAGAGGGTATAATTGGATTTCAATTAATATAAAGATTTAGTCACCAACAAATGCTTAAGAAGGTGTAGATGGACAAAAGTGGCCTAAAAACATCATTTATTTCCAATTTTCCCCAAAAAATGATCAAACTGGTTGTAACGTATATTGTCCTCCTGATGTATGTGTTTTGGGGTATATATTATATACCTTCTGGTTTAGTCCTCCTTATGTAAAACTTGACTTTAGCATTAATAACAATTTGATATCCTGGATTACTTAACCAAATTAATTAAAAACCATCGCATGTTTCCGATTTGGTTAATTAACGATATTATTGTATTTGATGAAGTGGAACGATTTGGCTTGAAGGCAATGAGTGAAGGAGAAAGCTCTGAACGGAGCATTAACGAGTTTTGTGGAAAAAAACACTGGGGGAATGAATTTTCATTAAACTGTGTAAATCACGGAATGTATAATTTTGTGTGTTTGTTGTTGTTTTAAGAGAATTGTACTGAGATAATTATGTTTCAATAAAACAATAGTGATCGTGATCAAGAGATGTCAAATAATCGAATAACTAAGTAAACCACGCATACATTAAAACGTTACTAATGATCTAATTTTCTTCTCTAAGCCCTACTACATACAATAGATATGTGAAACAATCTTCTTTTTCAAGAACGTAATTAGACATGTGTCTATACGTATGTCTCGACCAGGCCCGGTTCTAGGCATGTGCCTAAGGTGCATTTGCACATGGTCCACATATTTTTTTGTATAATTTGGTTAGACTTTAAAGTTTTTTTTTGAAAAATTTAGGGTCCGATTTTTTAACAAAATTCTGTTTGTTATACCTACGAAAATAGAATATTGCACATGGCCCATTAAATTTATGTGTCAGGCTTGGTCTCGACTCCCAACGTATGAACTTGTCTGGAATGGCACATACTGGCACTTCCGATGCTCGACATTGCCTCTTTCCGTATTGTTGTAACTAAGCTCCAACGATCCCGCAAACACGATTTCAAAGCTACTCTCTGGCCGAATCATAAAACAGAGGCATGGCGTAATATGGAGATTGGAACGCGTTGTAATAGTCTCCATAGACTTTATATAACCAACAAATCATGAAACTCATGTCTCATAGAAGCTATATAGCCTTTTATCGTTGTGATCCATCACGAAACCATATATATACTTGTGACATCCTTTATCAAAGAAAAAAGAGTAGGCTAGCCACAATAGAGGAGATCTGTTATCGTGATACATAGGGTCCAAATGGTAACATATAAATTTTGCTGAATGTAGAATCTGGCTGAATTTTTATGTGTGTTTTTGGCAGAATCTGGCTGAATAACTATGAATTCAAATGGTAACCGAAGAATTTAACTGAATAACTGAAAATATTTATAAGCTAAATGGTCTAAATGGTTATGAAATAAATAAAATATAGTGCCAAAAGATTAAAATTTCCACTTCAGTGTTTACTTATCATGTTATAAATTTCAATTTAAAATTTATAAAATTATAAGTACTCTATTTTTAAAATAACAAAGAAATTTTTATTTATTTAAAATTAACAGTTATTTTCGTGTCCTTAAAGATTTTTTAACTGTTAAATAATTTGCGTCAGATAGTCGTTGGAAAACACTTTTTCATCGTGTTTTCGGAATACATTTATTTTTACTAGAGTTTGTCATGTAGAGAAATAAAAAAATATCTTAAATACAAAGCTTAAAATCAATAGATGTGGTCTCATATTAGTATGTGTTGAAATTCCTATATGGAACTTAAATCCCAACAAAATTCCAAAAAAAAAGAAAAAAACTTAGATCCTAATAGTCATTCGCTCAAACAAAGTAACATACAAATCCAGACACCCATCTCATACAATTATTATCACCAATAAAATATTTAATATGATTTATATGGTGAATACCTGAAATAAAATAACAAGTGAATAATTGAAAAGTAGATATTTAAACTATAAGGTAAATAATTACGAAAAATAATGTATTTCACCAAAAATTTAAATTTTACACTGCTAAATAATTCAAAAAAAGTATATCACCAATAGTTTCAAATTTACACTCTAGTGTTTACTCATCATATTATAAATTTCAATTTACCATTTATAAAAGTTATAAATTTTTTCATTTTTAAAATAATAAAAAAATTTTAATTTAAAATTAACAATTATTTATAATTTCGGATTTTGCCGGTATCTTTATTGTTTTTGTGATTTTTTTTTTATTGTTAACTGATTTGAAGTTAAATATTTTGCATAAATTCAGCTCATTCAACTTAAAAATTTTGCATAAATTTTTGGATAATTCGGTAAAAATATTGAACCAGCTTAAATATCCAAAAATCTAAAATTTGTTTTGGATATTTTGCATAAATTTTGGATAATTGGGATATCCGAAACCGATCTGAACCTAGGCGAAACCGAGCCAAACTCGACCTGAAATAATACATGAATATATCTTATACCGTAATACTAAAATATTTAAAACCTAAAATAAACTAGTCTTAAATTTTTCATACTACAGCTACTATTAAAAATTATTTTGAAATTAATATTTTATTCATATTTTATCTACTATTATCCGATCCATTATCTTTATTACTAAGATTTTATCATATTTGAAATCAAATTTAAACATAGATAAGATTATAAGAATAAATTGGCTTAATACTTATTAATATGTAATTACCAATTATTATTAAAAAAAAACAGTCAACTAAAAAAAAGAAAAAAAATTCCGCCATTCAGCCACTTAAATTATGCTGATTTAACTGGTTATTGTTTATTGTTTTCAACTTAATTTCCTCTTAGTTCAACTGCGAAATTGCTACCATTTGGACCCATAGGCTCAGTATTATCTAAAGCCCACTAGGCCTTTTAATAAGGAGCTTCAGTAATCACTAATCAGTATCCCACATCGGAAAGCCGAGAGAGCTTGATAGTGGAAACTCTCGGATGTAGTTGTTGATCACGTCGATATCATCGTCTAGGTTGGGCACATATATAATAGCCCTTTAAAAAAATTTCAAGACATCTGATTGATCTGAATCTTCATCACTTGACTCGGTTATCAAAAGTTCTTCAAGAATATCGATTTCAACATCTCCAGTGTTTGGTTCATAATTTTTCCATCATCCAATATCTCATCTGAAACCTTCTTTAATCTCTTCTGCCTCGTGTTCACTGATATTTGCTAGACGCCTCGTGTTTTTGGTGAGCTGCAGAACCTTGCAATGCCCCCAAAAATAAGACGAAGTCATTACTCCCTCCATTGATTACTCGCAATGCTTGTCTCAAATCTCCCCCACAACCCACAAAAGTTCCACCACATTAATTGTCGTTTAAACTGCATGCGATCCAACAAAGTTTGCTCATTCCTTTGATATATTCACTATCATCAACCATTAACCCTAAAGCATAGCAATGCGTCTCTGCTAGTTTGATATTTGTACAACACCATCAGTATCTGATTTAATCGTTTTCCTTTCTTGGCGTCCACTGTTTCGTTTTTTTAACCCACCCTAAGTGCTTTGCAACCATCGTTAGTAAATTCCCTAACTTT
Source organism: Alliaria petiolata (assembly GCA_020283515.1). Taxonomy (NCBI): domain Eukaryota; kingdom Viridiplantae; phylum Streptophyta; class Magnoliopsida; order Brassicales; family Brassicaceae; genus Alliaria; species Alliaria petiolata. The sequence goes on from JAHZTW010000001.1 coordinate 299,122,285, forward strand.
TGAATAGACTTGTGGAAAGATTCACTTGAAAGACCTTTACGAAACTAAATTATTTTAATTTTTAATAATTCCATTGGCTTTCAAAACTTCAAAGATCTTTACAAACCTTTTTTTTTTAAGTTTTAAATAATCTCAGTGGCTTTCAAAGTAGAATCTCTAGGTAAAGGGGGACTAAAGATCCAGATCAGACTTACTACAGGCCATGATTCGCCTTAACGAGAAGCAAATTAGGTTTAGGCCAAAGGACAAAGTTACTCATTTTGATATAAGTAAAAATGAGCAAAAGACTATAAAATAGACATATATATATAAGGTTTTAGGATATATTAGACATGCATGGTATAACTAAATTCTTCTCTTTTATTTTTACAATGTATCAATTTTACTGTTTCCACTTTCCATGGTAAGAAAATTCAAGAGTATACGAATAATAACGGACATGTTATAACATTAATTATTATATTAAAATATATGAAAATATAAATAACCTTGTTGGTTAACTCTTTCTGCTTGATTGTTAACTTGTAACTTTCTCTTTTTTTTTTTTTGCTAAATTAACTTGTAACTGTTGCATGATCCCCTTTTTTTTCCTAAAAGGTTGCTGTTGCATGCATGATCTTGTTCAATTATTTCCTAAAAACTTAATCTCTCACAAAATTTTAAGCTGAATTTTGGTATCCATGAGTAAAAAACATAATTTCTCACAGATCTCCAAGTTGGATTTTGGTATCCACAAGTATATCTACTGGTTATTACGCGTTTTTTTCAGGAACAAATGGGTCGAGTTTCGCAGAAGTTACACTATTTGTTCTTTTTGTTTTTCCACTATTTGTTCTTTAATTAACCCAAGGAAATAATAATGAAGAGATATAATATATTTTAAAATGTATAAATGTATACGTGAATAATTTGTTTTTTTTTTAATTTGAGTTTTACATATTCAAACTAAAATTTAGAGTGATTTGTATTAAAACGGCAAATCCTATGTTATTCAAATATGAATTCTAATGGTAATTAAAGTACCACTATAAGTCTATAAGGTTAGTTGAAAGAACCATTATAAATCTATAACTATAGTTTTTGTGTAACCAGGGTAAAAATCAAGTTTTTTAACCCCTAACACGAGCAAAGATGTATACAATAATTACAACTAGGAGCATAATGATAGCAAAAAAGGGAGGAAACATGGGCATAGAAGCTAAGTAAGCTGAGATAACGATTAGTAAGAAGGAGAGGCGATCTAAAACTAAAGCAAGAACTGGACGAGTTCGGGGAAACACTGCGTTGGCCAAGAGAAAGAGCGAGAAAGTCGCCTGATTGAGGAAGCATTGGATATGGATGCTGGTGCTGAGGTTTGGGCGTTGAGACCATGTTGATGTGTAGCTTAGTCCACAAGCAAAGAAATAGTTTAGGACGCATAAGCTTATACGGTCCATTGCGTGGAACTCATGTGGAAGTGGGCCGTGTAGTGCTGATTCCACTGCCACAAACTCGCTCCCTCGATACCATGAAACTGTAATAGGAGGAGAAGGTGGTGGATCACCGCCATCGGCAATGGAGGATTTGGTGGTGTTGGATGATCACTAAGAGAAGCAAGGGCAGTGAGTACCAAAAAAACAACTAGAAAAACCATATGTTATAGAAAGTTTAGAAAAAGAAAGTGAAATGGATGGATGTGTAGTATTGTATAGAATCTATATAAAAAAAACTTGGGGAAACTTTTCAACCCATTTACAAAAAAAAAAACAAAAGTTTGATTGAATTCAGCAAATGCCTTTCTAGCACATTCCACGAAACTTCCCCTTAAGGCATTGCGCGTGTCCACATTAGTTCTCGAAATCGCTCTTCTTTTATGTTATCTTTTTTTTTTGGTTTAAAACCCACATTAGTTTTCGAAATCGCTCTACATGATCTAATGTAAAAGATAGTTGTAACATCCAGTTAACTATTACACCACATAAATGTTGAGCAATTTTATTTTCGTTATAATCGTGATGCGATGTTATGTTATGCGACTCTAGTAAGATTTTTATATAACTATTTCCTGGCTAAAATCTTATTAGTGTCGTAGACGAGGTCAGGGGTGATCTAAGATAGAAGACATGTGCCCCCGGTTGATTTTATAAAACTAATGTTTTGCCTTAGCTTTATTTCCTAAATGGTACAACTAAAGGAAACTTCAACAAGCATAGCATCGGTTAAATGTCGTATAAATGTTGAAGTTTTCTTTTATGATTTTCTGACCGATGCTTATGTTTGTTGATGAGCAGACGAAACTAAAGGAAACTTTTTTTGTTAAAGTAAAGGAAACTTCAACAAGCATAAGCATTGTGTGAACAATCTTATAAACTATGACGCTCGGTAATGATACCCGTTCATTTTGGGACGGATACCCGTTCCGATATTCTTTTATCCCAAATTTTCTACCTAGCTAATATTATTTTTTATTCAAATCATTACATATTTGAAAATGTTTAATTTAGTTAGTTTAATGGGGTTGTCAAAAAAAAAAAAGTTAGCTTAATGGGTCGGATATACTTATTTAGATATCAAACTCTTTCAAAATAAATGAAAATATCTAAAATTAATATGTTTTCCAGTTAGTCCTAAATCCCAATTATTCATATGGATGCTAGGCTCCGAGTTTATAATTTAATATTTTACAATTCATATCACCATAAAAATAGATAAAATATATTGATGATGCCTAAAAATTACCTATCGTTAGAGAATACTAACAGAGTAACAATTATTTATTTATCAAAAATCTAACCACTCGTCAAAGTGAATAAAATAAAATTGAGAACGCCGATATGAAATTACCCATCGATAAAAATTCTAGCACTAATTTTGATGATGCCTACAATATTACGCAGGGGTTTTCGTACGTATCAAAATCTGATCGATAGATTTAACAGATGTCATAATCATGTTAATTAACAACTTCAAAACATCAATTTTTATATAATAATATTGTATATTTTTCTAAACTGAAGTTCATTTTATTTACTTTTGAGAGATCTTAGTTATACATAGAACTTAGTAGTATTTTTCTTTTTCTTTTACAATTAGTATTTGATTGTATATTTTTTTGAACTTAAGTTAATTTTTTTTTCCTTTTTTAATTGAAGTATATATATTTTTTTAGTCCTTTTTAGTATTAGTATTTGATTGTTTAATTTTCAAATTAAAATATCATTGATTAATATTTTTTTAATCGCAATACGTGTCAAATTTTATCGATTAACTTGATGCATGTAGCGATCATATTAATTAGTAACTTTAAAGTTCAACTTTTATATAATAAAATAATATATGTATATTTGACGCCAAAAATAATATTGTGTAGAGTAATAGTCGCTACACTGACACAAAACAAAAATAGGTATAAAAAACATACCACATCCAAAACTGATACGATCTAGGTGAACTAGATCGTATCTAAAATTGACATTTTAAGCCTAATGCCTCCACTAAAATATAAATCTAGATCTGCCCCTGATCAAGCACCCGATGATCACAAGACATGGATGTTCCATTTGGAGGAACGTTTAGGAAAAGCAAGAAATCATTTGTGTGGTGTAGCTTGATCTCTATCTCATCACTAATCTTCATTTTCATCTCTTCAAAAAAAAATTCTCCATTTTCCACCAGAGGCATTTGATTTGGTTCAACTCATAAAATTAATTAAATAAATAAATGCTAAGAAAAATTGTGTGAGTGACACTTAACAAAAAAATAGTCTCCAATATTTCATTTTTAATATATAATAGATATTTTTAAATATATATATATAATAAAAAATACTGATAATTAGTATTTTGTTTGTTCCTTTATATAAGATTTTCAGTTTAAAACGTGCATATTAAAAGAATATTTACTCTATTTATTTTCTACATAACAACATCATTTAATAGCTAACTAAAAATAACTTAATCAATAATAAAATACATTACAAAATACAAATATTCACAATATTTTTATATTTGCATAGAATTTTTAAATATATATATATATATATAAAATAAAATAAAAATTTAAAACAGGAAGAGAGAGAGTAGATTCAATATTTTTTTTTTATAACTAGTATATTTTAATTTGAGAAAAAGCAATATGTAGTCCTTGTCCAGACAGCAAAGTTTAGCTTCGGCCGTTAATTTGCAGTTGGGACAAAAGTGAAGGTTTTGGTTCTCTTTTTATATAAGTGACAATATTTTAAATATATGGACGAATCGTGTCATTGTGTCCAAGATTCAACCATTTAAGGGGTGATTGGGATTACGTTTTTTCAACGTTGCGGAGTCCCGCAGTGGAGTCAACGCCAATCAAGATAGGAAAAATTTGGTGGCACATGTGTGCCTTAAATATTGTAACTGCTCTAATTGTTGATGCGTTATCACGCAGTAAAATGAGGAGTTTTAGATACTCAACTTTTTCAAAAAAACAACATCAATTAAAAAATATTATATTTAAACAAATATTTGAGTGGAATATTTAAGATATTCGATAACAAAATAGAATTCTCCATTAGATATGAAATCTATTGTTGAAAATTTTATTCTATAAAATCTTTAATTTATATATAATTTTTTTAATAAAATTATTATTAATATAAAAAATACCTTATAAATTCTAGCAACTCAACGTAAATAATGATTACTTTCACAATTGAGTTCTTTAACTTTTGTAAGTTTTTTTACTGTTCTTTTATAATTTTAATTTTTAGTATTAAATTAGTTTTCTATAAAAATCTGTTTAAAAAGTATGTTATGCAAAAAAAAAGTGACAAGTTCATAGTGTTTGTTTAAAACTTTTATATGTTTATAATTTTATATTTTCAAATGATCTCACCTCTTGTTATTCGTTATACAAATGAGTCGCTAATCATATAGTTTGTCGTTTCGTTAATAATCAATTTTAAGTTTTAGTTGATTTTAAATATTATTTAAAGAATTTATTAGTTTTAGTCAATATTTTTATTTTAAATCATTAGTTTCATTTTTTTTAAAAAATATATTTTTTTTTTTAAAGTTTCCGCTCCCCTTCCTTCCGCTCTTAGGTCCAACTTTAACTCCCAGCTTTAGCTCACAGCTCTCGACTCCCGCTACAGCTCACACCTCCCGCTACCACTGCTTTCATTTACTCCTCTTTTTCCCACTTTGCCAATCACGCCTTTAGTTTTGAGTGTTTGACACTCCTTGTTTTCTTTTTTTTATTTTAATTAATATTTATTTGCGTCCGATTATTTTTGGGTTAATTTGTTGAATAACCATAAGAAAAACATAAATTAACAAATTAACCAAAAGATAAGAGAGAGATAGAGAGAGATAGAGAGAGAAAAAGAGAGATTTTTGGTTAGTTTGTAGGTTTTGGTTTTTGTTATGGTTATTAAGCTAATTTTTCTATTATTCTTTTGTCCCTGATTTTTATCATCTGTGTTGTGTTATTTTGTGTTATTTTGATTAATTTATCTTTTCTCGGTTCCTTCGGATCGGTCCTACTTGACATGTCATGGAGGCGGTAGAGACGTGGGTCTACGAGAAAATAGGGGTACTCTCTCTCTACTCGTCGTGACTCGTGTGAGTTAGCCAAAAAAAACACAAAAAACAAAAACAAAATACTGCAAATGTATAGATATTAGCCAGAATAAGGAAAAAGAAATCCAGTCATCATGTGTCCAAATAAGAAAAAGTTATATTTGGTCTATTTGGTCTATTTGGTCGATACACACTGTTAATCAATATTATTGTGAATTTTAATATAGCGAAACTAATGGAAAAAAATCAATAAAAGGGCCCAACCCTTTGGTTTGTTAGTTCACACTTCATACAATAAATCAAAACCAAGCCAGTTAGGGTAGGGTTCCTCACTTCCTCTAGCCAGAATATGAGAGTGACATACACGGTACACCAATAGAAATTTAAAGATGGGAGGAGTTAAGAATCTATACTACCGAATCCTAATCTCCAGCGACGGCCCTGCTTATGATGTCAATTTTTATGTCGAAGAAGAGGGTTCTTTGCTCCTTAGGTAGATACTTGAGCGTATGTGAATGATAATTCTTTGAAATCGTAGCTTTTGATAAAATGTTAGTAAGTTAATTTGTTCTTTTAAAATTATCAGGACGTCAAAATGATAAAGGTCAGGAACGATGGCGTTTGCTTAGACTCCAATTTCCAAACCATGGCCATCCAAACGGTAGAACAGTTGCTACTGTTAGCAATAATATACAGGTTAGTGTTATAATCTATTGGTCAACATTTTTAAACGTTTAATTTCCAAAGCACGGAAAAATATATACAGATATAGGCTAAATGTAAATTAATATTATGAGTTATATTATAAATTAGCGTAGTGCAAAATAATAAATTATTTATTTGTTCTGAACTACATATATTATTATAGTTCATTATTTGCAGTGTTTTTTTTACGCCTTAGAACACAGAAATTGAGTTCTACTATACAGAATGATCATACGACATGAACCTGAATTATCTAATATCGTAGCTAACCACTCTCTCTCTCCCATATATATGAAAGTGCAAAATACCCAAAAAAAAAGTCTTCTTCTACATTCATAGGTTTCATGACTTAAAGTTCTGGTAAATCTCGTTGAAGACAATATTCATGGTCTTCTTCTGCAGCTTACCATACTTGTCTGTAATCAAGATCTTTAACCTCCTTTTAATCTTAAATTTGGATAGTGCTACGAACAATTGCCCAATGTATATATATATGGTGTCAGGATATATTATATGCATGCATGTTGTTCTAAAACGCGGCTGAGACGGCCGATTCCTCGGTGGTAAGTCGTTCGGCGACTTGGATCCGCCGGGATTATACCTTAATTGGACAAAAAATCGGGAGGCTTGAAAAAATGAAAATTTTCATCATTTGAGATTTATAATCGATAGCAGTTTAATAGACCTGTTATATTTCATTACAAATAACTAAAAAATCAAGATAGAAATGAAAAAAGGAATAGCAGCTAGGCATGTCAATTAGGCTGACCCGGTCCGGCCCGATCCGAAACCCGTAAAGCCCGCATGTATTTAAGTCCGGTCCGGCCCGGCCCGACCCGACCCGAAAATATATCAAGCCTAAAATCTAAAGCCCGACCCGGCCCTAACAGGGTTATCGGGTTTTTTGGACTTTTTCGGGCTTTTTTAAAAAAGAAAATAAATTTTAAATACAAAATAAACTAAAGCAAAAATATTTATTAAAATTAAATCTAAATTGAAAGAATCGTAAATATAACTTTATCAAATCCAATTTAAGTTAAAAGCACAAGTTTAACTTAGTAAATCCAAATAAATCTTTATATAAAATAAATAAATAAATGCGTAATTTAAATAGTAGAAAGGGTAGAGTCGAGATGAGAATCTTCAAGACTAGAATTTTCTTTTGCGCTTTCTAAATTTTCATCGTCATCAAGATCTACATATAACAAGTAAAAAAAAAAAATTGTTAGGTTTTGACATAATATAAAAAAGACATTGACTTACAATATTGAAAATGACGACAAAGGTTGAAAAAAGGCGTGTCTCTCGAAATTAGTTTATTTTGGGCTTGTGATTTAGAGGAAGAACTTGAAAATTAGGGTTTTTCCATTAATAAATAAGATTTATAGGATAATACGAAGAACTAGAAAATTAGGGTTTTTTCGTTAATAAAAAGTCGGATTTTTCGGGTAAGTCCGAGCCCGGTCGGGCTTAACCCCAAAAAACCATTAGTCCAAATGGGTTTAGCCCGATTTTTTTTGGACTTAAATATCAAAGGTCGAACCCGATATTTTTCAGGGTCGGGGCGGGCCGTGGGTTTTGGCCCTAATTGACATCCCTAATAGCAGCGGCTAAGGTGGTAGAGGCTGTGTTTTTTTAGGGAAGAAGACGAGGTTAAACTCGTCATTTTACATTTCATTAAACATATATTAAAAAAATGGAAGGAAATGAGAAGTTATGACTCGAACTCGAGTGCCTTAAATCACCAACATATTGACAGACCACCAGCCTATATTGTTTTAACTTAAAGGTTCACTCAATTTAATATTTCAACTATATTTTGGTAAAAAATCTCAAAATTAATCTCCAATCCCGTTTAATATCCAATTGAAACTTTATAAATTAATAATGTTGGGACTATGATGTTTTATTAATTTATAAAATTATTAATTTATCAGTTTTGACTAACATAAATTATATATTAATAATTAATTAAAAATATTATATTTTGTAAAGTTTATAATATTTTCGAAATTTTAATTTTAAATTATAGATAAATTGTAACAATATTTCAATTTTAATATAAAAAATAACAATATACTCATATTTTAATAGATTATCATAGTTATATATTTGTATAAGATTATTTTTATGGTAATTAATTTATGATATTAATGAAACTGTATATTTACATAGATTTTTTTTTAAAAAAAATATTATCTTATTATTTTATCAATTTGTATTATATTTTCAACCGATCTGACTTAGAGCTGAAAAAAATTAGGGTGATTTTAATATAAGGTAATAGTTGACCATGTATTTAAGTATAAGGTAATAGATAAATTAAAATTAGTTATTTAACAGACAGAAAATATTTTTGGTCAAAAGTGCATTTTATTTTGCTTAATTACACAAATGTCATTAATCTGAAAGCTATGTTCGCTTCGACAACATTGTTAACAGTTCTTCTAGTTAACACTGTTTACAATCGCCCGACAACAATATTCGTCTAAAGTTAACCTTGTTGGCATTATTATTAAATAATTAACGTATTAACTCAGTTAGCAGGTCGTAGAGAATAATGTATTAAACTAGTTATCATATCGAGTTATCATATTATATCATGTTAACCCAGTTGTATCAAAAAATTATTGTGTTTATGGAGTTATCATATCATATAAAAATAAACTATAAAACTATGAAAATTATTGTATTAACCAGTTATCATATCATAGAAAATATGAGTTATTGATTAATTAACTATGTTAACTTATTAAAATTATACAAATTATGCCGATAACAGTTTAACTATTTTGTTATTGTTCATTTTATCTTTGATATGTATGAAGAAATAGAAGGAGGTACATTTGTAATTAAATGATGATAAAAGGATAAAAAAGGTTTTTGGTAGTTAATATACCATAATGAATAGTATAGCATGAGAGAGATTTAATTTTGATGTTATTGATTGCTATGAGTTGCAATTACTCAAAAAATTATTAATTTATAATATTTATTAATTTATAGAGTTTCTATTGTACTTAATTAAGCGCTACGCTCACTACGAACGCCGGACCCACGCCTAGCGATTTCTCGAAGAGGGGCATATAACTAAGTTTTTCTCATTCATGTTTATATTATACTCCCTCTCTTTCTTAAAGAAAGTTTTTTTAGGATTTTTACACATATTAAGAAAACACATTAAAACTTGATAATAAATGTATGATTTTCTGTGATTAACAATTTCCTATAAATTTAAACCAATAGCAATTCAATAAATTCAATTATTTTTATTGAAATTTACAATTTATCATTATTACTCATAAAAAGTGCATAAAAAATTGAAAACTACATTCTTTTTGAAATAATTTTTTTTCCTAAAACTACATCCTTCAAGGAACAGAGGGAGTATCAATTTTTTTGTTTCCATGGTAAGGAAATACAAGAGTATACGAATAATAACACAGTTTATGATATTATTTATTATAGTAACATAAATGAAGTATAAAGAACCTTTTCGGTCTTGACCAAAAATATAAAATAAAGAAAAACCTTTTTGGTTGACTCTCTCTGGTTGGTTCATGGTTGTTAACTTGTAATTGTTTTTTTTTATATATAAAAAGGGCATTAACTTGTAACTGTTGCATGCATAATCTTGTCTAATTTCTTCCTAAAAACTTAATTTTTCACGTGCAAATCTCAAATGATGAAAATTACATTTTTTGTGTAATCAGGGTTTTTAACCCCTGAAACGAGCAAAGATGTATACAATAATTACAACTAGGGGCATAATGATAGCAAAGTAGGGGGGAAACATGGGCATAGAAGCTAAGTAAGCTGAGATAACGACTTGTAAGAAGGAGAGACGATCTAAAACGAAAGCAAGAGCTGGTTGAATTCGGGGAAACACCGCGTTGGCCAAGAGGAAAAGAGAGAGAGCCACCTGAATGAGGACGGATTGAATATGGATGCTGGCGCTGAGGTTTGGGTCCTTTGGGAGCTGAGCCCATGTTGATGTGTGGCTTAGGCCACAAGCAAGTAAATAGTTTAGGACGCATAAGCTTATACGGTCCATAGCGTGGAACTCATGTGGAAGTGGGCCGTTTGGTGCTGGTTCTATTGCCACAAACTCGTTCCCGCGATACCATGGAGTCGTGATAGGAGGAGGCGGCGGGGGAAGTGGGTGGTTCGGGGACTGAAAACCTATCTGATAAGGGAAGGGTCGCGTTACTCTGACTTGGGCTGGCTGAAAAGCTATCTGATAAACTGGAATCGAATTGCTCTGACCCGGGGGAGGTGAATGATTGGAAGACTGCGACTGAGGACATTGTTGTTCTGGTTGTATCGCGTGATCCGGAGACGGAGGAAAAAGTACTGCTTGAGGATTAAGGTTGTTTTGACGCGGTGGAGGTGGAGGGTTCGGGTTACTGTCTTGTTCTGGTTGGACTGGGTGAGCCGGAGAAGGAGGAACCCTCACCGGAAATGGAAATATCGGGTCACTGAGCTGTCCTTGCTGGATTGGGTGAGCAGGAGACGAAGGAGTCTGATTGCTCTGACTCGGTGGAGTTGGTGGTGTTAGATGATTCGCTATGGCTCTGAGTAGCAAAAAGAAATTCATGTTTTGCGATGAGTTTGGAGAATGGTGTTGGTTACACTTACACATTTATAGGAATGGGTTTCTAAGCCTTAGAAATTGGTTATAACATTCACTTGCTAAAAGGTACAGTTGACGACTGAGTGACATCACAATGCAGGAGAAAGGTGGTTTCCAAGAACCTCTCCAATCAGAACTTTTTTTTTTTTTTTTTTTTTGGCAACCTCCAATCAGAACTTTAAGTCTCTATCAATATAATATTATTATTTTTAAGATAGATTAGTTTGAGAACTTCATTTTAATTTTTTGTGTCCATTGGTAAGACCCTTATAATATATCATCAATATAATATTAATATTTTTAGTGTAATTTAATTTAGATATTTTTTTTAAAAAAAATTGAAATTAAAAAATGTATAATTAATATCATCAAATTACATATTAAATATATTCATATGCATTTATATCATCTATAATAATAATAAAGCTCTAGATGGTCTCTCAAGTCTCAACAAGTTGTGTTGGTAAATTTGGTCAAAAAAAAAAAAACAAGTTGTGTTGGTATTAATATTATTATGGTTTCTCAACAAGTTGGTCAAAACAAAAATAACATTGCAGTGTTTTTTCTCTTCCCGGTTCTTTGACCAAACTCCATCCTGATATGAATTTTACCCTTGAGTTTGCTCCATCCTGATATGAATTGTTTTCTTTACTGGTGTTGGCCGTTACATAAATTCAACAAATAACCATCACATTGCATTTTCACTACTAAAAAAAGGACAAGTTGTATCATTTAAATTGTATCACAAAATTAAGTGATATTATTTTGAATTAGTTATTTATAAGTGAAACAAATATACATAGCTTAACATCAATTATGATAATTGATGTTATAATTAACTAGTTTAACATCAATTCAATAAAAGTGATACAAATTTTATTAGTTTGTATCATTTTAAAAAAATTGATATTAAAATATAAATTTACATCAAATCGATGTATTTATTAATTTTTGTTAACATCACTTCTAACAATGATCCAAAATTAACATCAATAAAAACTGATGCTAATAAAAATTACACTAATAATATAAACATAATTATGTTAATTATCTTCAATTATTAAAATTGATGTAACTATTTTGTTCTTTAACATCAATTTATTAAAAATGATGTTATTTTATCTTAACTTGTATTATTTATTATATTTGATACTAAATCAAACTAATTTACATTAGTAAACCAATGGATATATATATGTTAAATTTTTATTATTATTATTATATAATATAATATATTGTTCATTATATGTATGTAGTATTCATATGTTCACTATCAATTAAATAGTATCACAAGATTAAATAATTTCATTTTGACTTACTTATTAATAAATGATATAAAATAAATGGTTTAACATCATTTATGGTAATTGTTATTGTTATTAACTAATTTAACGCATGTTCAATAAAAATTAATACAAACTTATAATAGTTTGCATCATTTTAACAAAATCGATACAAAATTATAAATTTACATCAGCTAAATAATCGATGAAACTAATGATTTTGGTTAACATCATTTAGAAAAATGATATAAAATTTATATCAGTTAAAACTGATGTAACTAACTCTTTTTATTTTGTCCCACATTGCTAATAGATGAAGAAGTGAAAGAGAAAACATGTATATATATATTGAAACTTAAATATCTAATATTCATATTTATTGGTGAATAAAATTAATTTTGATTATTTGGTTTTAACCAATAAGATTAATTTTTTTTTTTTTTTAACCAATCAAATTTTTTTTTGGTCTAACCAATAAGATTAATTATATAAAAATAAATGACACAATTATTACAATCAATTATGAAAATTCGCATAAATTTAACATCAATTATATACAAGTTATAGTAATATTTTAAATCATATATTTTAAATGATACAAATATTAAGTTAGTTATTGTAAATGATACAACTATTGAAATTACTTATTAAAATTGACGCTAATTTTAATATCAATTATTATAATCGTCACAAATACTAACATCACTTTTAAAAAATGATGTAAAAGATAACATCAGTTTTCTATAATTGACACATATTAAAATCGATTATAAAAATCGATGCAAAAATAAAATATATTTGCATCGATTGATAACTAACTGATGTTAATTATTTGAATCACCACAAACAGAGTCACTTTTCTAAGTGATGTAAAATTCATTTGCATCAATTATAAGTAATGCAAATATATAAAATAAATGATATAACACACTTTTTTTGTAGTGTTTGGACAAAGATAATCTTCTCTTCACATCATTAACTATTTTTTTATTTCTATACTATTTTTTGTGTTAAATTTAGAACAAATATATTTACCCATTTAATCTTGTTATAACTTTTTTTTTTGTTAAAATCTTGTTATAACTTTAATCTCTTATTACACTTTATATGAAAAATATCACATAAATTTGACAAGGGTCGGGTTACTCTGACTTGGGGCTGGCTGAGTTCTCTGATAAACTGGAATCGAATTGCTCTGACCCGGAGGAGGTGAATGATTGGAAGACTGCAACTGAGGACATTGTTGTTCTGGTTGTATCGCGTGAGCCGGAGAAGGAGGAACCCTCACAGGAAATGGAAGAATCGGGTCGTTGAGCTGTCCTTGCTAGATTGGGTGAGCCGGAGATGAAGGAGTCTGATTGCTCTGACTCGGTGGAGTTGAGCGAACCAGTAATGGAGGATTTGGTGGTCTTAGAAGATTCGCTAAGGCTCTGAGTACCAAAAAGAAATTCATGTTTTGCGATGAGTTTGGAGATTGGCGTTGGTTACACATTTGGCTGGCCAAATATTTAAAGGAATGGGTGGTTTCTAAGAACCTCTCTAATCAGACCTCCAACCTTTAGACCATCTCCATCAAAAGTCTCTATGAGGATCTCTAAAAAAATAGTATAATATAAAAAATAATATAATATTAATGGATCTCTAAAAAGTTGAGAAACTTTCTTCCAAAATCTCTTAAATAAGAAATTTAAAAGATTTTGAAAGAGAATTTTAAGAGACCCATCTATATTATATTATTAAAAATTACATTTCTTTAATATAATAATACTATTTATTATTTTATATTTGTTAAGAAATCCACTTAGAGATTATTGATGGAGATGCTCTTAGATAGCACGTGAGTTTCTAAAAAAATAAAAATATTAATATTTTAATTATTTAAAAATCATAAAAATGCTAGTTAAGTGACATGTAACAGTGGATAGGTTAAAAACTTAACTTTTGTTTATTCTCTGACCTAGTTAAGTGACATATTTTAATTATTTTAATTTTTTATTTATTTTAATGGTGTGGTTCTTAGATTAAAACCTACCATTAAAGCTGCTCTAACGTTAAGATATCAGACCTACCGTCTTTATCAATATAATATTATTATTTTTAAGATAGTTTAGTTTGAGAACTTCATTTTATTTTTTTTGTCTCCATTGCTAAGAACTTTATAATATCTCATCAATATAATATTAATATTTTAGTGTAATTTAATTTAGATATTTTTAAAAAAAGTATTTGAAATTAAAAAATAGTATATAATTAGTATCATCAAATTACATATTAAATATATTCATATGCATTTATATCATCTATAATAATAATAACAACAATAATAAAGCTCTAGATGGTCTCTCAAAAGTTGGTCAAAACAAAAATACCATTTGAGTGTTTTTTTTCTTCCTGGTTCTTTGACCTTCCCTCGAGGACTCCAAACTCCATCGTGATATGAATTTTTTCTTTACTAATGGTGTTGGCCGTTACATAAATTCAACAAGTTAACCATCACATTGCATTTTGGACAAAAATAATCTTCTCTTCACATCATTAACTATTTTTTTATTTCTATACTGTTTTTGTGTTAAATTTAGAACAAATATATTTACCCATTTAATCTTGTTATAACTTTAATCTCTTGTTACACTTTATATAAAAAATATCACATAGATTTGACAAGTAACCATCACATTGCATTTTTTATTTATTCAAACCAGGTCATGTGTAGGACAAAAATCTATATATTGTTTTTTTAAGATTGTAAACTTGAATCAATTTTGTTTAAAACTATTAAAAAATTGAGCCATTCATATAAATATAAATACGAGTATGTAAAGAGTCTCTTAAAGCCATTTTTTGTTTTGCGATGAGTTTGGACAGTGGTGGTTACACATTTTTTATAGGTGGTCTAAGCCATTTTGCATTGTGACGTGACTTTCATTCTATTATCCTTAGAAATTGGGGTTTTTAACATTTAATATTAATAAAAAAACGATTTTCAGAAAGAAAAAAAAAACAGATTTTCGTAAAATAAAAAATAATTAAAAAAAAAATTCGACGAATCGGGTCTCGACACGTTTCGAGCTCCTAGTCGATTCTCAAAAGTCAAAACACTCTCTATCACATCATATTTTGTTTTTGTTTTTTCTTTATTTTTTTTTTGTTAAAAGCTCTTTTAAAACTATGCCGTCATAAGTCACTTGCTTTGTTTAAGCCATTTTGCATTGTGAGCCATTATTATCCTTAGAAATTGGCTAAAAGGGAGCGTTGATTTTTCTCATTAATAAAAATTTGATTACACAAAAAAAGGAGAAACATCCGATCTCACACGTTTTCTCATAAATAAAAATTTGATAAAACAAAAATATTAATTTTTTTTTTGTACTATAAACTATAATTACAATTAAGTGCAAAAGACTTTATTGAGTTTATTTTATGGAGAGTCCAATTCAGTTTGAAACACCGTGGTGTCCGTATAGCAAGAGATTACATCGATAGCATCGATATTCATACAAGAAAAATATTTTAATGAAGAATCGTGAAACTTTTAGTAAAATATATACTAGCGTTGTGAAAAAAAAAATAGATTTAGAAATTTCAATTTGGAGACAAACTATACAGTTTATTACATCAAAAACAAAATTTCAGTATTAAAATATTATCTATTATAAAATTATTTAAATATCTTATAAAATCAGCGTTGATCAAATTGTAAAGTTTTTTTTTAAATGAGAAAATAAAATTCAGCGAGTTAGATAAGTTACATAATCGAAAGAAAACAAACTTAGGAATTAATGAAATTTTTAAAACCAATAAATACAACATGGAACAACCCTAAGAGTCGTATTATCTACGCATTTTTTTTTTCTTTTCTATCTACGCATTTTTTTTTGACGAACCATGTATATCATTCACCAGATGAAGGTGTATATATTTATATTGATAAACTTTTGATTTTTGACGAACCATGTATATCATTCACCAGATGAAGGTGTATGTATTTAAATTGATAAACTTTTGATTTTTGACGAACCATGTATCATTCACCAGATGAAGGTGTCCATAAGTATATGACATCATAAAAATGATTTATATGAATAAAACTGAAATAAAACTAAACCCGTTTGAAAAAGGAATAAAACTGAAGGTTTTGGGTCTTCCTTCTCTCTTTTTATAAAATGGGTTAATGACGTAATATATGCCCTATTCTTTTGTCCAAGATTCAACACAGTTGTGTTGATTCTCCCTGTTTTCTTTAATTTAATTAAAAAATCCTTTTTAAAAAAAAAAATAGAAAGAAAGAAGTAAAAAAGCACATTTTTAGTTCACACAATCAAAAATTGACCAAAAGACTAAAAATAGATATAAATAAAACACTAAACAAACTTAGGATAACGATTAGTAAGAACACAATCAAATCAAACATATAGCACCTGCCAACAATCAAACACATATTACTCGGCCAAGTGAAGAATAAGAAGAAAAAGAGTGGAATGTTAAATAAAAGAACCATATATTATAAGTCTACAATTACAGTTTCTATGTAATCAGGGTAAAATTCAAGTTTTTTAACCCCTGAAACGAGCAAAGGTGTATACAATAATTGCAACTAGGAATATAATGATACCGCAGGTTTCAAATTCAAAAAAAAAAAAAAAAACATAATGACACCGGTAAATTTATAAAATTCATGTTTAATCTCTTCTAATATAATCTGAAATTAGTTTATTTGCTTGCATTTGCACCCAGTCAAATCTCATGTGAGATGTTAGTTGACCCCGTTTGCTCTTTTAAGTAATTCGTTTTTTTTATTTTTGGAAAACTACTCAAATACTTAATTGTGCACGCACGGCTTTTTTTTTTTTTTGGTAACATCTATTTTATCTATTACTCCTATATGAAGACTCTCACTTGTGTTTCACAACTGATGGACACCGCAGCATACCTCTCCCTGACACATCAGCAGACTAACTTTCTTAAAACTCATTTTATTTTTTAAAAGTCTCACCGGAATTCTTTCTTTCCTCAGATCTTTAAACAATACTTTTAACATTCCATCGTTCCAACTTCGCTTAGAATTCAGAAAAGTCACTGGCTTAATTTATATCCTCTGCTTCCACATTCCCTTCTCCTCGCCTTCTTCTTTCCTCTTCACTCTGGACGCTAATCCATCCTGACACCGAGAAGCGAGGACGTAGCTGAAACATGCGATCTTCTGAAACTGGTCCTGGAAACGCGTCCAGGTGACGCCGTCTGGGAAATCGCGGCGGCTGGAGTAGGAGAATGAAGAAGGAGATACGCCCGAGGCAACGGCGGCGCGAATGTGGTAAATATAAGATGATGGTACCAACAACTCGTGAATGTGCTTTGCAGTTTCTACTATCATCCTCAGTGGGCGAGACTATTCGGTTGTGGCGAATTGGCTCTTCTGATGAGTGTATCAGAGTTTTCTCTCATAAGAGTTTTGGTGAGTTTCTTTCCTTATGTGTGTCTTCTTCAATGCGGATGGTTTTGGTGTGTCTAACCCTCTTTCTCCTTTCTCCTTACAGTGACATGTGTGGCATTCAATCTTGTGGATGAAAATTACTTTATAAGCGGATCGATTGATGGCAAAGTCCGTATATGGGATGTCTCCCGTTTCAGGGTTGCTGGCTATACATATATAAGAGAGATTGTTACAGCTTTGTGTTATCACCCTGATACTAAAGGTACAGTTATAGGTTCTATGACTGAAGAATGTCGAATTAGAAAGAACAAAAACCACAAATTTATTTCCCCCAAATAGTAGAACTTTAGGGTTTGTCTGGAAATTGATGAGGGAATGTATCCTCTAACCATCTAAAAATCTTTTTTATTAGGATGATTTGAAAAGATTGCTACGAGGAATGGAGTCTTACGAGACAGAGGTTACTTTTGATATCATTCTTCTGATCTTACAATCCTCTTTTTTTTTCATGTTAATTGAAACTCTTTGATAACTTGGTGGGAAAAGCAAAACAGGTTTTGGAGATTGGGATTGGAATAGGTCCCAATTTCAAGTACTACTCCACTATTCCAAACGTCTCTGTTTTTGGTGTTGATCCAAATGCTAATTTGGAAAGCTACGCACGAAAATCCACTGTAGAAGCAGGATTGAAATTCCAAGACTTCATATTCATTCACGCCGTAAGTTTGTGAGAAACATGCCATCATTGGTCCTTCTTGGCTATACCATGATGCTACATTTGCTGTTAATTTTGAACAGCTTGGAGAATCTATATCGTTGGAAGATTCTAGAAACTATAAAGCTAAATTTAGAGTTTGTTCGTTTTTGCTGTGTAGATGGAACATTTCTGAGATTGGTTCATAATGTGTTGGATCCATTGCAACAAGTAGTTGACGATGGATGTCATCTGACGAGGCACACAGGAGATTACATTTCAGAAGCCCATTTCAATGGCGGTGCTGATATAAACAAGGTCTCTCTTTCTAGCTTGGCTTACGTAAGCTCTCACGTCTATGGTGTTGCTTACGATTAGAGAAAAACAGGGGATGATCGTACATATTCAATGATAATATAAGATTTGATGAAATGATGGTTGTTGTCTATTTTATAATAGTAATAGATAAGTTTTACATAAGTTCTCATGTCTATAGTGATTAAAAAGGGCTTCATTTTTTTGTAAATATAACTCTGTAACGTTTAAGGCTGGGTTCCATGTCCCGGGATAAGATAAGATGATTCCTTCGATACTTGGAGACAGTCTCAAAGACTAAGGTCTAAGATTGTATGATCCACTGTGGCCATTATGATGATGATGATGAGCAAAGTGCATTCAAGTTCAACGCCTTCCTGGCTGGTGTTAATCCTCACATACTCGCCTCACGGAGTAATTAGAGCTTCACGAGATCATGTACGTGCTGCCACTTTAAAGACCCACATTCCTTCAGTCTCTTCATCAAGAAGCTTATGTTCATGTAGAAGAAGACATTTTCTTGAAGCAGGTAGACTGACGATGCCCTTTCTTCCCATCTATTCTCCTAATGCCTCGCGGTTGAAGGTGATTCTTATTTTCTCTTTATCTTTCTCCTAGATGCATTTTGTGTATAGAGACCAACATGAATTTAAAAGTAAAGAATGTGTTTCTTTTGGCACAGAGACTTAACTGGTTTGTCCCGGAATGTCAACTTTCTTACTTATTATTAGTTGACCATTACACTCAGAGTCCAGTTGTTCGATGAAGTTGTTTTGATGATCCCAGAAATGTCTCAGAAAGTTAATGAAGTTTTTGCCAGACTGATGCTTGAGCACAAAAATAGAAGAACGTAAGTGATGGATAATTTTAATACTTAAACACATTGTACATATATTTCATCTTACACAAAGAATAATAATAAATCATTTCTGGCACTTTCTATTTTGTTAATATTGACGGCTTTGCTGTCCAAAATTATTTCATATTCTAAAGCTTAGAAATATAAGATATTAGAAATATAAGATACTAGGAGAAGGTCCGCGCTTTGCGCGGATTTGTGATAGTTTAAATGTTTTAATTTTACAATTTATTTTATAATATTTGTTAGTAAGAATTTTTAGATAAATATTAATTTATAATCTGGGAATATCTTGTAGTTTTATAATCTTTTATTGAAATATTGGTGGAATAATAATATCTATAGTGAATGAGAATTCTTTTTATTCATCGTAAGCATATAAAATATCAAATTATTTATTTTCGACAATAATTAAAGACATGTTGTTTTGTAATATTACCAATCTGAAATACATTTATGATAAAATTTGTGACTACAAAATAAAATGTTAAGATATTTTTCGGTCATTCTGGATTATCAAGACATATATCACAATTGTAATATTTTTCTTGTGTACCTTGGATTTGTATTCTTTCTAAGTTTCTAATTGCAAAATCAACATATAGATTTCTTGATGCATTTGAGTTGAAATCTTCAATTTCAAAAAAGACTTTGAGGCATTGTGTGTTATGTGGTCGACGTGATAGTATAGATGTTTGAATAAAGAAGTTATATGATAGTGTAAGACATATATTATATATTCTATCGGAATTTTGTGTGGTAATAAAAGTGAGTTGTATTTATAGATTATTGTATTATTCTTTCTATTTATAGATTGTTGTAGAATCTCTATTACAGTTTTTTGTTTTTGTTTTTTGTGGATTTTATTTAATTATTTAGTGTAGTTGAATTTTAATTCTCTTTTGTTAAACAGTTTTCCATTCAAATGTAAATGTGTAGAATGAAGGTATGTCAGCCCCGAAAATTATGGGATTCAAGACGTGAATCTACGGCTATGGGACGGGAAAAGTAAATTTATGAATTGGAAAACAATTCGCAAAAGGAAATCTGATAAGAGCGTCCTTGAAAATTTCAAGATAATTTGGAAAAAAGTATATATATAAATTTTTTAATTTTTTAGTTTTGTAACGGGTAATTCGGGTATCCGATCTAATACACATTCCCTTCTCGTACCCTTCTCATATCCGTTAAATAATATATATGGTCTCGAATGGGTAATTGTTTTGAACGATATGGGAAATGGAACGGAAAATTCGGAACAGGTACATGAGGGAACGGTTCCAAAATTTTTAGGTCTCCTTCTGAAAAAACTTAATTAAATAAAATAAATGATCTCGAATGGGTAATTGTTTTGAACAAGATAGGGAATAAGACAAAAAATTCGGGATGTGTACGGGAGGGAACGAAAACCCGTCTCAAAATTTTCAGGGCTCCTTTTGAAATAAACTTTATTATATTTTATATAATATCACATCTATTTTTTCTATAGTTATGTAGTTAATTATAGTTTTTTGAGTTATTCATCCATATAATCCTATCATTAAATTAAGAAGAACAAAATAATGAGATAATATAATTAAGTGTTACAATTATGAAGAACACCTATCATTTTTTTATGTATTTATGTTCTTTTTTATTTAAATATTGGTCACACATGTTAATGTTTGGAATGGCACATGATAGCATTTCAAAGCTCACTCTAAAAAAAAGCCTTACTTTATTAGAATAGATAGATAGATTAAAATAGATTGAAACATGGTATACAGTATACACTCTTCTTATAAGTATATCTCATATCTTATTAATTTATTTATTTTTGTAATTCTTTTTTATTTATAAAAAAAAGATATTCTTGTAGTTCTTCAAAATATCAAAATGGAATATGTCATCTATTCTAATTAACAAAAATGATACAAAATTTATTAATCAACTCATTAATATACGAGGTTATAACAATATATCTTAGTAGAAAAAAACCGCATGTATAAAATACATATTCAATGATGAAAAAAATTACTTTAACGAGAATTTTAGTATGAAGTAATTAAAACTTAAAAGAAAAAACTATAACTGAAAAAGTATACAGATTCATTCCAAACAATATTTCTATATTTATATAGTTAATAACTTTAAAATTATTTCATCATTAAATTTTAAAAAAGCCCTATATCAATCATAAATTTAAAAATATATAATAAAATATAAATTCGCGTGTACACGCAGGTTATCACCTAATTTATATACAACTAGAATAGGACCCGCATATATGCGGATTTTTAATAAAATATTTTAAATTCGTAAAAAGAAATTGAAAACAAAATTGGATAATCTACAAAGAAAAAGTAAAATATAATTTTATTAATATTTCCAAATATATATGTTTTAATATTCTAATTTGAATTATGTTTACTTCTAATGCTTTATCTATATATAGATATAATAATTTATTCTAAACTTTTAACGAATTATTTATCCTATTTTTATCATAATTAAAATTTATATTAGGATCCGCGTATACGTAGATTTATAATAATAAAATTTAAACCCGTTAAAATAATTTAAAAAAATATATAAAACAAAATCGTATCACTAATGAAAAATATATATGAAAACACACAAAATCTAATTTAAGAGTTATTTATTTATTTTCTTTTTCATTTATTTTTAATTAAAACATTCAAAACACAGAATCTGGGTCCTAAGCAACATTAACAATATTTCTCATATATTTCACACACTTTATCAACTATCTTTTTCTGTTCCACTGCGTTAAAAACTTTGGTATGCAATTCAAATCCTTCGAGTATGTTAACGATCTCCCATTAACTCTTTTCAAGCAAATAAATCTCTCTTTCTCTTCACATTCATTTCCCGTATATGATTTATTTGCTCTCTAGAGAAGTTATGCTTCTCAAGACTCGCATCAAAAGGATCTTTACATGACTATTGCTATCTTTCTCTTCATTGAGCTCATCATCATCTAATATCATATCCTAGTTAATGTAATTTACTTTTTGTTTTTATTTTTATTAAATTGAAATAGATCTTTTTATTTTATTTTCTTAGTTAATCTTTCCTTTTATTTTATTGATTTATCTTTTAAAATAGATAGATGTATTTTTCTTTTTCTTTTAGGATTAGTATAAATTTTTTTATAATAAGATTTTAATCAAAACACGTGTCGAAATCTAATCGATTAACTTGACACGTGTCACGATCATGTTAAAAACTAACTTTGATGCATCCTACTTTTATAATAAGATATTTAAAATTACATAGAAAATATAAAAGACAATAAAATACAAGATTTGGAATAAAATAATAAAACAAAAGAAATAAACTTAGCAATACTCTTCAAAGAAAAGATTTACTCGCTCTAGTGTTCCACATAACCATTGTAAACATCTTTTTTTGTTGTATAACGTTGGTCAATTCCCAATTTAAATCTATAAATATTCTTCTGTTAAGAACCCAATATATTGATTCTTCCAAAATAAATAAAAATTGGGATTGCCAACCTTCTATCGCCATACAACAAACATGATGATCTTCTATTTCGAACCATCTTCTCTTTTCTGGTGGTTTCCATGGCTGTTTTCACGGTTGTTGTTTCCAAAGCAAAGCGGTTAAGAGAAGAACATATATACTGCTTGAAAACATAACCATGAAATGTCTGAAATTCTGTCTCCGGACATCAAGCGTACCGTCCATGATACAATAATGTTTATTATTATCCGGTTGTTGAAGAATCTTCACAAAGGAGATATTGCAGAGAAATTTTGATTTGAGATGCAGATTTTGTAAACTGCCTCAAATGGCATCATTAAACAAACTCTAATCTCATTAGAATTTGTTTCATCGTGCATGACCCAATTGTCCGTACCGGAGATAACCGTCTGATTTTGGGAAGAAAGAAAACACCCCACACCAGCGAAGAAAACTGTCAGAATCTTCTCTAAAAGGAGAAGATGACACAACAAAAGTTGCCAAACGAAACGTACTTGTAGTCGCATGGACAATTAGATTGATTATCAAATCAACAAAAACGCCATGATCGAAGAAAACTCTCTTGGAAGAGAAGAGTAACCGTCGCTCCCGATCGCCTTTTTCCTTTTATCAATCACAATCATCGTTTCTTAAGTTAAATGATTTTTTACTAGAAATAACATATTAACTATCTATATTCAGACGATAAAAATTGGATAATATGTTAATCCCGGTAAAATATAATTTATGGTCTGTCACTGATAGCACCTGCCATAAATCAAACACAATGCCAAGTGAATAATAAGAAGAAACAGAGAGTGGAATGTTAAATAATAGAACCACTATAAAGTCTATAATTATAGTTTTTGTGTAATTAGGGTAAAAATCAAGTTTTTAACCCCTGAAACGAGTAAAGATGTATACAATAATTACAACTAGGAACATACTGATAGCAAAGTTGGGAGGAATAACATGGGCAGAGAGAGGCCCAATATATCTGACCAACGAACTCTTGGGCCCGTATGTATCGAAAAGGCTAGCTCCTAAGTTATCGATAAGACGACGACATTCCTCGGTCAGATTGAGTCAACTGATATCTGCATAGTCCTGAGCCTTTCCGAGTTCGGCGCAGCACGTGAGCCGAGAGATACGCTGAACGTTCCAAAAATTATAAAATAAACGAGATTCTTCGTTAAACACTACATTTAACTCATTTTGACATTTATACGCTCAATAAATTCTAGTATTCATACACAAATATTTTGTAACTGGTCTTTAATTCATCGATTCAAAATCTTTTCATAATTATTGGTTCATTCGAAAATGGTCTGTTTGTTTGTCTGCGATTGCGACCAGTGTTCAGACGTTGCATCTAAATGATGTGATTGTCGTTTGTTTGGTAGCTACGCGTTTAGTCGCAACGTCTAATCACAACACTAAATTTGTTTTGCGGCCAAGGGCGTGTAGTAACAAATCTAATAGTTACAAATCTAACTTAGATATTTGTGAGAGTTTTAGGGCATTTTCGTTTGGCTGACGCGGGAGGCTGGCTGCAGCATGCGGTCAGATGATGATCGTTTACTTGACGCAGCATCCTGCAACCAAACGCTGCGACCAGGCGCCGTGATATGCATCTGAATTTTTTGACCGCAAAAGAAATCCAATATTGCGATTAGAAATGTTGCGATTAGACGTTGCGATTAGCCGCGCGGACTTGTAGTAACTTATAGTAACAAATCTCTAAGTTATATGTATACGAGCCCAACATATAAGTTACTACACGCCCTTGACATGAGGCCAGTTTTCTCACCAAGTTTAGATTCATATATATGTTGTTATAATGCTGTTCAATCTGATAAAATCGAACCGATCTGAACCGAAATAGAACATGTGGTTTGGAATATGTATATACTATTAACCGTACGGATGTAATAATTTCAAAATCGTAGGATGTAGATATGGTTTGGATATAAAACGATTAAACAAAAAAAACCGATTAGTTTTAAAATATAATATAATAATATATAATATACACTAAGTATATGTAAATTATATAATCTCGAAAACCTAATGCCTAACCAAATCTTAATATAAAATAATATAAATAACTTAATGTTAAATTATTATTTGTTAAAAATAATTTTCTATGTTTTATACTTTTATTGATTATTGATGCTAATTTTTTTATTAAAAAACCGAAAGCCATATTATACCAAACAAAAAATTTAGTTTTTGGTTATAAACCGAATAAACCAAAAATCGAAGGTATCAAAACTGAATCAAACCAAAATAATTATGACATTAAAATGGTAACTATTTTTTACTAATCGAAAAACCAAAAAACTAAGAAAGTCCAACCGAAACCGAACCGATATTCATATTACACAGCCCTATTGTTATGAGCATTGATGTAAACAATTTTTTGGGAGTTGCCTCAAAGCAACTCTCTCTTCCTCTTATCTTTTATTATATAAATCGAAATCCTTTGGTCTTGGTGACTTAAATCAAGCTTTCATTTTCTCTTTATTTTCTTGCTTAATA
Source organism: Alliaria petiolata (assembly GCA_020283515.1). Lineage (NCBI taxonomy): Eukaryota > Viridiplantae > Streptophyta > Magnoliopsida > Brassicales > Brassicaceae > Alliaria > Alliaria petiolata. The sequence goes on from JAHZTW010000001.1 coordinate 299,147,769, forward strand.
AAGCTCAATTAGCTATTTAGTTTTCTATCTTAATAAAGCTTTAAAAGTTTCAATCTACTACACTTGTTTTGAATCTGCCAACATCGACAAGTAAAAACTTAATCTCTCATAAATCTCTAAATTGGATTTTGGTATCCACAAGAACCTCTACTCCGCGTTGTCTACAGGACAAATGGTGGAGTTTTGTTCTTTTAACCCAATCCAATAATAGATTAGACATATTACTTATTTACTTTTGGGAAAAGTAGCGGATCCATAATCTGTATGAAAGATAACTATATTCTGCTGAGATTCGGACCTGTACGAAGGAGGAGAGTAATAGAAAAGAGCGTAACAATATTTTCTTTGTTGTAAATTATACTCTTTAACAAAGATAGTAGTATTGGTTCAAAAAAAAAACAAAGATAGTAGTATTGTGTTTGTGAATGAGAGAAATGCAAAAAGTTTAGAGAGATGAAGTTGGAGGGAGAGAATTCAAAAATCTTCTTCTTCTCTCATTATTCTTGTCTAATGAGGGAAATCATATCAATTGAATATCTGTAATATACACAACTTCTTTTTATATTCTTTCTCTATATTCCTCTAAATTGTTATTAGTACTTACTGCTTATCTTTACAATTTATTTCCGCATCTCTTTCTCTCATTCATCTTATTCTTCTGATTACCATTATTTCACTCATTCTTATTCCACTCATCCTTATTTTTCTTATTCTATATTTATTTCTCTCATGAACCACCATTTACACCTTTGAGGTTCCAACGAAACTTTTCTAAGTTTGTCCACTTTCGTCACATATCAAAGAAAGGGTGGAAGGGAAGACTTGATGAGACCTGAAAATGAGATAGACAACATTGCATTTTGTTATGATTGGTTGACCAAATAGGAACCTCATCTAGTTGTAATATAATTGCCTATATAGCTTTCAAAGTTAGAACTTGATTAATAAAGAACAAACCGACAGTATAAAAAGATATGCACCTCACATTCACATAGGAATCTCATAGCATACTTCCCCTTATCCCAATGGTTCCTCAGGTTTCTAAACTTAGAGCCATACATATTTATTCATTTCTTTGTACTGATAATTCTCTATTCATGAGAGATTTTTGAAATTTCCCTATGTTGTTGCCTCCAGCGATGAAACCATAGATTTCCAATGGATTATGTCCCAATCCCCAGCGACGGCCCTGCTTATGATGTCAATTTTTATGTCGAAGAAGAGGATTATTTGCTCCTTGGGTAGACTTGAAGGTATCTGAATGATAATTCTTTGAAATTGTAGCTTTTGATAGAATTGGGATATTTCGGTGTGGTTGTCTTTAGTTGTGGTGACTGGTGAGGATGTTATTGTTCGAGAATGTTAATGGAAAAAATTTGCTGTTTAAAAATTAAGTTATTTGAGATTTTTGTAGTTATGAAATGAAAGATGCTTTTTTCTCTAAATAAACCGTTTTGAGCTTATAATTTGTGGGCGTCACATATATATATATATGATTTTTAGCTTCAGAATATGTGGAACATTTACAGTTCCTACTTCCCATTTTCAATTTACAGAAGTTAGATTGAACAAGAGTCCTGTGTATCACAAATTCAGCCTTTGTGTCACCTAATAGCCCTTTTTGAAAAAATTCAAGACATCCGATTGATCTGAATCTTCATCGGTTGTTCTTACTATTTATTCTATAGGATCACTTGACTCGGTTGTCAAAAGTTCTTCAGGAATATCGATTTCAACATCTCCAGTGTTTGGCTCATAATTTTCCCATCATCCAATATCTCATCTGAAAACTTCTCTAATCTCTTCTGCCTCGTGTTCGCTGATATTTGCTAGAAGCCTCATTGTGGGCACTAAACCCACACTCAGATATTTGTAGAGTGATTGAATAGATTGGAGAAAAGATGGGTAAGAATCTCTATGAACCGAAGAATATAAGACTTAGATTGTATAAATGGATTTGATTGATAAGAACAAGTATTCAAGTACAAGATGAATGAGAGAGCGATAGCTCGTAATGAATACAAGTTGAGAATTAGGTAAAAGTTATCCTTTCTCTACGACTCATGCTCCTTTTATAGCGTTCCTTGAACTCCAAGTGCTGCGCGATTCTCGGAGGTCGTTGCTCGTGCTCCGGATATCTCGGAGGTCGCAGCTCGTGCCGGATGACTCGGAGGTAGTTACTCGAGCCGGATATCTCGGGATCTCGCGTAACGTGCTTGACTTAATCTTGAAGAATATCCTTAATGCGGGAGCTCGACACGGTGAGAGCTCGACACGGCGAGAGCTCGACACGGCGAGAGCTCGACAGGTTGTTGAAGGTTCAAAGGGGCCATATATCTGATGGATCTTCGCAGATGGGCTTGAGGTGACTCCTTAACGGGCTTCATGATGGGCCAAATTTGGTGCTAAATCCAGCTCCAACAGTTGCCCCCCAGCCTATTAAGTGAGGTACGAACTTAATGGGCGAAAGACAAAGTTTAAAGATTACGGTTTTGAGATGAGTGAAAACTTGGTTAAGTATGAGCGAGAGCTCGACTTGTATTGCACAAGTTTCACATAGATGTGAACGAGAGTTCAACGAGTGACGTTTTGCTTAAGTGCGAGTGAGAGCTCGACATTAAGCGCCTTGAATTTTTCCGTAAGTGCGAACTAGAGTTCGGCTTAAGTGTAAGTAAAAATTCGCTTAAGTACGAGTGAGAGCTCGCACTTAACTGTTTGAGTTTTATATTAGCGAGAATTCGTTTAATTACGAGCAGGAGCTCGAACCAAATTGTTTTCTCACGAGTACGAACAAGGGTTCGGTTTTAGTGATTGACGAGAATTTGTTTAGTTTTGAGCGAGAGCTCGAACTAAGTTGTTTAAATCTCGTGGAAGTACGAACGAGGGTTTGGTTTTGTTAACTGCTTGCAAGCGAGAGCTCGACGTTTGCCTGACTCGAGTTTGTTTAGGCTGTTGTTGTTTTAAGCAAGATTTGATTGATCGAGAGTTCGATCGTGACGCGAGTGGGTTGAGCTCCCAATGTGTTGTCTGGCCAGACGTTGTTTAGTGGATCAAATTTGTTTTTGATCTCGTGTGCTCAAGTGCGTCTAAGTGTGTCACATATCTTTTCAAGAGATCGTGTGTGTCACAGATCGTTTTAAGAGATCGTGAGTGAAACTCGAAAAAGAGTTTGAGTCATTGAGACTGTAAGAAGTTTATGAGTATGGTGGCTGGACTCGAAGGGTGAGCTGCCTACGTACCCTGCTTGGGGGATCAAGTCTTAACGTAGTTCGGTTGTATTACTATTTGGTAATAGTAGCGTTTGAGGTTCATGGGATTCCATGGACGCATTTCTTTTCGAGTTAAGCTCGGGAGCTCGATTCGCGTGCGTACGCATCTTTCAGGATGAGCATCACTGATGCGTACTTGAGTGACAAGGTTTTTTCGAGGTTCACACGCGGTGGGATCCTTGTTTTTCGTAATTTGATGTTTAGCGAGCTCTTGCTGTAATTGTTATGCAGAAGAGCTCGCAGCTTGTCTAAAGCAAGGAGTTTTGCTTCGTTTTGAAAGCTTCGTAGAGATCTATGAGCTCCTAGTGTCTGTAATTATTCTCGACAGTTCGAATCCGGCTTCGTCGAGTCGTGATACGAGTGCGTTGTCGTGAAGTTTTTTTTTTAGGTCTAGTGTTTCGTTTTCGAGAAATGGTATCTCGTGATCTGGACTTTCTAGAGGTGTTTGTGTTCTAGAGTCTGTTTCGAGCTTTCGTTGGAAAGTCTTCGTTGGGTTCTATCGAATTTCGATAAAACAATGAGCCTCCAGAGATGAAGTTTATTCATTTCGGGATGGAGGTCTCTACACCCCCCCCCCCTCCGACAAAGGCTAAGCTTTTGAAGGCGTTGGCACAATATCTTTCTAGGAGTGGGTGGGGGGGAGACTAATGATTTCATCGAGCTCCCGCAATTTTCGAAGTTTTTGACAATCAAGTCGATTCGATGTTTGTTTGCGGGAGGAGGGAAGTTTTACTCTTCCCAAGATCGCTCTCTTTTAAAACCTTTCGTTTGGGGGTTTGACATTTGAGCTAGTAGCTCATGCTGTCTGGCCTCGTAGGCTACTTCTTCCTCGGCTTGGGCGAATAAAAGGGCTAGGTGTAGCGCATCATTCAACGTCGAGGTAGTGCGTCGCACTTTGAGCTCTTGTAAAAAGTCAGATTCGAACCATAGCCCTTGCCTTAAGGCTTCCATTGCGACCCCTTCATTGGATTAGCGACTTTGGATTTGCATTCTTTGTACCGAGTTATGAAACTTTGCAATGGTTCGTTTTCTTGTTGCTTGATCTTCCATAGATCGGCTACTGTTACTCGAGTTTCGATGAAGACCGAGTATTATTTTAAGAAGATGGCTATGAGTTGATCAAAGTTATCGATCGAGCCGCTTTCTAGGCCCACAAACCATTCTAGTGCTGAGCCTACAAGGTTTTCTGCGAAAAACCTGCAATAGCCCGCCTCGAGTTCGTCCTCGTGAAGATGAACTCGAGCTATCGTAGCTCGGAAGGATCTAATGTGTGCTTTAGGATCTGTTTTTCCGGCGTATTTTGGGAATTTGATTTTCCCGGCGTTACGGAGTTAAAGGGTGTTCGACGTGTTTCCTCGATAACGCGATCGATGTCGGGTGCTGAGCTCGTGGCAACATGCATGACGTGTTTTATTTGCCTGAGTTCAGCGTTGTGTCTATCAACGTATCGTTGGAATTGAGAAGGGTCTATTCCGTTTTGAGGGTCGGGTTGATAGAGACTCTCGATAAACTGTGGTCGGGCTGTTCGAGTATCGGGGATCTCGTTTACTCGGGCATCAGCATGGGGTACACGCTCAGCGGGAGGTAACTGAGCCGAGTGGCTTGCGGTTGCCGTCGGAGCATGCTCCTGGGCGTGCGAGGTGAAAGCGAAAGAGGATGTGCCGATCCCTCTTGGGGATCCGCGAGGCGGAGGAGGCGGTAATTCGCTTGCATGAGCGTCTGCTGCTCCTCGTGGGCTTGAATCGTTGAGATTCGAGATGTGGGGTTGCGGTCCCCTAGAGCTCGAAGGAGCGTTGTGCTGCCTTACAGGTTCCGGGGTTGTGAACGCTTGAGAAAAGTCAAGACGTGTTCTAGGTAACGGGCTTTGCTCGAGGTCGATCTGCTGTCCGTGAGCGGTTTCGCGAGCAATAGATCGCGAAACTTCCGCTCGATATTCATTCAGGGCGTTAGCCTGTTGATTTAATCGGGCTTCGAGCTGTCGTTGGCTTTGGACCATGTTCTGGGCCAACTGCCGCAGCATTATCATGATTTCTGAGTTGTTAGATTCGATGCCGGGTGGGGCGGGTCGAATCGGATCTTCAGATCGGGAAAAATGTTCCCCGTTTCGGGTCCAGACGTAGGGATTTCCCCATCCGGAAGGATTCGGGTGTTGATTCGGGATAGGTACTCCTGAACCAACTGCGGGAGTCCGAATAACCGGGTTTGTGGTTATCGTTTCGGTGCGAGATGCGGTAGCATTCGAACCGGGAGCTGCGGCATCCGGGTTACTGCTGAGAGCACGCGGAGGGGGAGGTGGAATCAGATCTGTGGATCCGACTGTTCGGCCTTCACCTCAGACCGTTTCTGGTTGGTTTGTCCTTCCAGCCGTGGTGGTGTTTTGGTTCAAGAAATTTATCCCTGAACGAGCTGCGGCAGCTGGACGGACGAGATCAACGATCTCTGGTTCGATTCGAGCCGTTGTGATATTCGAACCGAAAGTTACGTTTTGGCTTGAGGGATTAGCTCCCTCGGTGTTGACCATGACGTGCATGGTCGATCTGTTGGATTCAATAATTTTTGGATCCATTATCGTTCTAACGAGCTTTAGATCTGGCTAACTGTGTTAGAGATTGCTTTTATCTTTCCCCACATACGGCACCAAAATGTGGGCACTAAAACCCACACTCAGATATTTGTAGAGTGATTGAATAGATTGGAGAAAAGATGGGTAAGAATCTCTATGAACCGAAGAATATAAGAGGCTTAGATTGAATAAGTGGATTTTATTGATAAGAACAAGTATTCGATTACAAGATGAATGAAGTGCGGGAGCTTGTAATGAATACAAGTTGAGAATTAGGTAAAAGTTATCCTTTCTCTACGACTCATGCTCCTTTTATAGCGTTCCTTGAACTCCAAGTGCTGCGCGATTCTCGGAGGTCGTTGCTCGTGCTCCGGATATCTCGGAGGTCGCAGCTCGTGCCGGATGACTCGGAGGTAGTTACTCGAGCCGGATATCTCGGGATCTCGCGTAACGTGCTTGACTTAGTCTTGAAGAATATCCTTAATGCGGGAGTTCGACATGGTGAGAGCTTGACACGGCGAGAGCTCGACAGGTTGTTGAAGGTTCAAAGGGGCCATATGTCTGATGGGTCTTCGCAGATGGGCTTGAGGTGACTCTTTAATGGGCTTCATGATGGACCGAATTTGGTGCTAAATCCAACTCCAACACCCATGTTTTTGGTGAGCTGCAGAACCTTGCAATGCTCCCAAAATTAAGAAGAAGTCATTACTGCCTTCTCCATCCATTGATTACTCGCAATACTTGTCTGAAATCTCCCCCAAAACTCACAAGTTTTCCACCACATTTGTCGTTTAAACTGCGATCCATTTTTTTTTAAAACAATGTTTGCTCATCCCTTTGATATATTCACTATTATCATCATCCATTAACCCTAAAGCAGAGCAATACTTCTCTGATAGTTGGATATACCATCAGCTCTTTGAATTACATTATAATTTCGTGGCCCTCTTTTATGTTCAGCTTAATCCTCATAAAGAAATGTTCACCTAATGATATAAGTATCTAATTTAATCGACTTATTGTTAAAATAGCTAGCGGAAAATCTCTACCTTCATTGATCGTGATTTACACATATATATAGTACAAGATATATACACATTAATCTAATGGGCTTTGACTAGGAACAACTAGTCCAATACTCTCCCTCAAGTTGGAGCATGCAAATCCGAAATGCCCAACTTGCTTAACAAATAACGAAATTGAACACTCCCCAAGGCTTTAGTGAAGATATCGGCGACCTATTCCGTAGTGCGAACAAATTGTGGTTTAAGAAAACCATCTTGAATATAATCTCGAATATGATGACAATCAGTCTCTATATGTTTAGTCCTTTCGTGAAAGACAGGATTATTAGCAATGTGCATAGCATATTTACTATCACAGTGAAGCGGAATCGGTGCATCTTGCGTGATACCAAAGAATTGAAGAAGAGATTTGAGACATTTCACCTCTTTAGTAGTCCACGACATGGACCTATATTCTGCCTCGGCGGAAGACAACAAGACAGTATCTTCCTTAGTTTTCCAGGAAATAGGCGAACCACCAAGAAAAAACACATAACATGTCAAAGAACGACGAGTAAGGGGACATGCAGCCCAATCGGCCTCACAAAAAACAGAGAGCTTCAAATCACCACCAACTTTATAGAAGAGACCCTGACCCAGCGTGCCTTTCAAATACCGCAAGACCTTAAGCGCTGCTTCCCAATGTTCATTGGTTGGATTCTGTATAAACTGTGAGAGAATATAAACTGAATAACAGAGCTCCGGACGAGTAAGCGTTAAATAAATCAAGCGACCAATAATTCGACGATACTGTGAAGGATCAGAGTAAGGGGCATGTGTTGAACGAGCTTATGATTATGATCCATAGGAATAGTTGATGGTCGAGATGCAAGTAAACCAGCCTCTGAAACAATATCCAAGCAGTACTTGCGCTGACAAACAAACAATCCCTTAATATTCTTTGCAATTTCTAGACCAAAAAATTAACGAAGAGACCACAAATCCTTCATATGAAACCGACTATGAAGGTAACTCTTGAAGAATGAGATAGTGTCATAATCATTACCACCAATGACGAGATCGTCAACATAAACGAGTACATAAAACTCAATCTTACCCTGAATCAGCGAGAAGAGCGAATGATCGGAACTGGACTGTTGAAAACCATAGTCGATAAGAGCCTTGTTCAAAGTCGCGAACCAACATCTAGGCGCTTGTTTCAAACCATAAAGAGATTTCTTTAGCTTGCACACCTTGTTAGAAGACGAACCAAAGAAATCTTGTGGTGGTCGCATATAAACTTCTTCATCCAAAGTTCCATGAAGAAAAGCATTGTGAACATCCATCTGATGAAGCTCCCAATTACGAGCAGCAGCGACATTAAGGAATGTACGAACAGTTGTCATTTTGATCACTGGAGCAAAAGTCTCGTCAAAATCAATACCTTCTTCTTGAAGATTTCTAACAGCAACCAAACGAGCTTTGAATCGTTCAATCGTACCATCAGAATGAAACTTGATCTTGAACACCCACTTACATCCAATGGCTTTCTTCCCAGGCGGTAAGTCGACAAGATCCCAAGTTTTGTTATCTTCAAGAGCAGTGACTTCATTACCCATGGCATCACGCCAAACATCAATGTCCATGGCTTCCTTAAATGATCGTGGTTCCATATGAGCAGTAACATTGGCGAGAAACATGGTGAACGATTCTGAAAACCCCTCACAAGACATGAGTTAGCAATGGGATATGGTGTACCTGAAGGACCAGGGAGTGATTAAGGCAATGAGTGTGATGGAACAACAGCTGAATACGTAACATAGGGTTCAAGCAATACTGATTTCTTCTTCTCGCGTTGACCACGACCCAGATTTTCAGAGACTGCAGGAGGAGAGTCGGTCGAGACCAAAGTAACAGGAGAAACAACAATCATGTGAGACTGATGTAGAAGGAGGTGCAACAGAAGTAGAAGCTTCAACCGTGTCACACACGTAACGGGTTGTGTCACACACGTTACTGGTTGTGTCACACACAACTGTGTCACACACACGACCAAATGTGTCACCCACTGCAGTTTCAACAACAGACGTGATACCTATCGGATTTTCAACATAAAGAGAATCAGAGATACTCCCCCTTAACTGTGTAACTCGTACATGAGGAATAAAAACATTGGCAAAATCATCGTCTTCAACAATCAATGGGGTGTGACCAACAGAATCTCTGGCTATAATGGCGAAGCAAAAGGGGAAACATGTTCATTGAAAACCACATCGAGAGACAAAATACTCTTGCAGCTCAATATCGAATACACGCCACCCTTTCTGATTGTAAGGATAGCCTACAAAGAGGCAACGAGTAGCACGTTCATCAAATTTACCTCGAACCTTCGTGCCTTTGTGAGCGTAACACAGACACCCAAAAATACGAATATGGTCAAAAGATGGCGGTGTCGTATACAGGACCTCATAAGACGTTTTACCATCAAGAATAGACGAAGGTGTACGATTAATAAGATAACAAGCAGTAAGCACACAGTCTCCCCAAAACTTAAGAGGAAGATTTGCTTGAAAACGAATTGACCGAGCTACATTGAGAATATGTTGGTGTTTGAGTTCTACCCGACCATTTTGTTGTGGTGTCCCGAAACACGATGTCTGATGAATGATCCCTTGAGATGCAAAATATGATTTGAGACACATAAACTCCGAGCCATTATCACTACGAACCGTACAGACTTTGGTTTGGAACTGGCGTTCTACCATAGCACAAAAATTTTGGAGGATAGAAGAAACTTCACTCTTGGCACGAAGTAAAGAAATCCAAACTGCTCGTGAGTGATCGTCAACAATGGTAAGAAAATAGTTTGAGCCGCAATTTGTAGAAACACTCTACGGTCCCCAAACATCACAATGAATGAGAGAGAAAACTGCATCGGCTTTCTTATCATTTTCTGAAAAAGGCAAACGGAGTGTTTTCCCCGAACACAAATGTCACAAGGACCAGGAGAAACATCACTGGAACCACCAAAACCGAGCAAAGAAGATAACTTAGCAATTGACGACATCGCAGGATGTCCTAACCGTTGATGCCAAAGCTCACGTCCACTAATCTGCTTAACCGCATTAGCCTGAACCGCAACAGCTTCACGAAAATAGTATACCCCATCACACTCAATACCAACTTCAATCAGCTTTCTCGTGAACCGATCTTGCAGATAACATAGCTTGTCCGTATAAATACCAATGCACGGGTTCTCTTTCAACAAACAAGCCACCGAGAGAAGCGTGTTGGTTAGATAAGGAACAAATAAGACAGAGGACAAAACAACAGAGCCTCCAAGATTAATTTGCCTCGACGAGTGGCCATTGTGGTGGTGCCATTCGGGAGACTAATAGGACAAGGATCAATATCATAGACATCAAATAAAAAATCAAGCTTTCCCTGTCATATGATGGGAAGCTCCCGTGTCCATAACTATACCAGAAAAACGATCAGAAGATGGATGCTTGTCCTTGTTCAACAAATGAAGCAATTGACCCCACTGAACATCATTGATAGGAAGCCCTTGACGATCATCATATGTAATGGTGTGTTGCACACTAGTATTGTTGTGTGACACATAAATATTGGCAGGATACTCTTGAACGGAACAAATGACGATTTCTGGATCTGAGATCCTTGTAACAATCGAGCGATTGATATTATCAGCAGCACCAATCATTATGATGAAAAGAAACAAAGTGAAAACACCAAAAAAGATGATTCTTTCAAAAGAATAGAACTTGGTTCAAAATGAAACCAAGCACGAGAACAAAGAACGATGGAAAACAAATAGAGACAGCCGAAATTTTTTTAGGTTTTTTGACTCTGATACCTTGTTAAAATAGCTAGCGGAAAATCTCCACCTTTATTGATCGTGATTTACACATATATATAGTACAAGATATATATATATATATATATATATATATATTAATCTAATGGGCTTGAACTAGAAACAACTAGCTCAATACTTATAGCAAAGCTTTTTGTTTCGTTTTTTAACCCACCCTAAGTGTTTTGCAAATTCAGCGTAAGTAAATTCTCTAACTTTTGAATAGACTTGGGGACAGACAGATTCACTAAAATTTTGAAAGACCTTTACAAAACTATTTTTAAAATTTTTTTTAATAATTCTATTGGCTTTCAATCCTTTAAAGATCTTTACAAACTTAAAAATAATAATAATAATCTTACTGGCTTTCAAAGTAGATCTGGGGACTCACGAAAGGCCATGATTCGCCTTAACGAGAAGCAAATTAGGTTTAGGCCCAAGCATATATATGGCTTCAGGATATATTAGACATGCATGGTATAACTAAGTTCTCCTCTTTCATTTTTACAATGTATCAATTTTATATTTTCCATGATATAATAACACACAGATTATAATATTAATTGTTATATTGAAATAATGAAGTACTATAAAGAACTTTTTTGGTTAACTCTTTCTGGTTGGTTGTTAACTAGTAACTGTTGCATGATCTTGTCCAATTCTTTCCTACAAACTCAATCTCTCTCACATTGTTGGATTTTGGTATCCATAATTAAGTAAAAACTTAATTTCTCAAGAATCTCTAAGTTGGATTTTGGTATCCACAAGTACGCGTTTACTACGCGTTTTTAGGGACAAATGGGTCGAGTTTAAGTTTCGCAGACTACTGAGACTCTTCGTTCTTTAACCCAATCCAATAATAAATAAGACATATAATATTTTAAAATGTATAACTGCATAAGTGAATAGTTTGTTTTTTGATTTTCACTTATAAGGCTTAACGATCTAAACGGTGGACGCTAGGTCATAATAATATGGTGGATTATACGTACTCTGTATAGCACCTGCCAACAATCAAAAACTATTAAAGTTCAACAACAACTAAAAGAATAATAATCAAACACTATTACTCGGCCAAGTGAAGAATAAGAAGAAACAGAGAGTAGATTAATGTTAAATAAAAGAACCATTAGAAGTCTATAATTATATTTGTTGTGTAATCAGGGTACGGTTTTTAACCCCTGAAACGAGCAAAGATGTATACAATAATTACAAGTAGGAGCATAATGATAGCAAAGTAGGGAGGAAACATGGGCATAGAAGCTAAGTAAGCTGATACAACAACGAGTAAGAAGGAGAGACGATCTAAAACGAAAGCAAGAACTGGTCGAGTTCGGGGAAACACCGCGTTTGCCAAGAGGAAAAGAGAGAAAGCCGCCTGATTGAGGAAGCATTGGATATGGATGCTGGCGCTGAGGTTTGGGCGCTGAGACCATGTTGATGTGTAGCTTAGTCCACAAGCAAGGAAATAATTTAGGACGCAGAAGCTTATACGGTCCATAGCGTGGAACTCATGTGGAAGTGGGCCGTGTAGTGCTGGTTCTATTGCAGCAAACTCGTTCCCTCGATACCATGGAACCGTAATTGGAGGAGACGGCGGTGGAAGTGGGTGGATCAACGGTAAGCGAATGGCCCGGTTCCTCTGAGTCGACTCGTGAGACAGAGGATTCGGGGTACATTGCTGTTCTGGTTGGGTTGCGTGATCTGGAGACGACGACTGAGGAACCCTCACCGGAACTTGAGGATTCAGGTTGTTTTGACCCTGTGGAGGCCTCGGGTTACTATCTTGCTCTGGCTGGGTTGGGTGAACCGGAGAAGGAGTCTGATTGCTCTGACTTGGTGGTGGAGTTGAGTGTGCCAGCAACTGAGAATCCATTTGGATAGGTAATGGAGGATTTGGTGGTGTTGGGTCACTCGCTCCGGGAATGGGAGCTAAGGCTTCGAATACAAAAAACATAAGCAGAAAAATCATAACTGAGGAAGTTTGGGTCTTCCTTCTCTCTCTGTCTCTCTCTTTATGTAATGACTAGGAGAGAAACAGCGTAATAGTGGAATGTAAATGCCAATTCGGGGAAACTTCGTGGACGTCGTATTACGCGATTTATTCCTCAGGCATTCCACTATTACGTAAATTCCCTTTTCGTCCCTTTTGACCCTATGAAATTTTATGTTCCCCACTAAAATATTTTTACTGACCCCTATAAATTTAAATTAAACCTAAATCAAACCAAAATACAATTAAAATTTCTATTTGAATCTTTTAAATTTAATAAATTTTCACATTAAAAATCTAAACTATATAAATTAGATTCATAGTTAAGCAAAAAACAGTAAATAAGTTGTTTTTTTTTTGAAACTGAAATAAGTTCTAATTGATTATACAAAAAAAATTTAAAGAATTACTGTTTTATTTAGAATTTGGTTTTTTTTCTTATACTCCCTCCGTTTTGTTTTAATTGTCGTTCTAAACTTATTTTTTTGTTTCAAAATAATTGTCGTTTTCAGTTTTCAATGCAAATTTATGATAGATTTTCCAGTTTTATTCCTACTTTTTAACTTATTAATTACTCATATTAAACAAAATAATGTATTAATTAAGGGGTAAAACAGAGAAAGTAGTTATTTTTTAATATGTGTGAAACCACCTAAAATGACAATTAAAACAAAACAGAAACAGTACTAATTTTGAATAAATACGTGTAGTTAGTTTAAATAAAATTATGAATTATAAAGGTAATATTTTAACTATAAGCTATTTTTAAAACCTGGCTCACAAATAAAAAAAACTTTAATAATTTATAAAGTATATAATATAATAAAACTGTTCAAAAACTATATACAATCTATTTTATATATTATTTTAACATTTTTAATGTTGACCCGCTAGAAATTTTTTCTAGCTCCGCGATTTTGACACTCCTCCCCCTATCGTTTTCGTCACTTGTCACATTTATTACTCCCTTTGACTTTCTAGTATTCGTATTTTCTTTTGACTTTTGTTTTGTTTTGTTTTGGGCAAAGGTCTCTTTTGTTAAATTATGTACATGTTAAATTGTATACCGCAGTTCTAATACACATATAATTGTAAGTAAATCAAGTAAGCAAATACAATATATATATATATATATATAGTTACCAAAAAGCAAATATTTTTTGGCAAAAACAAATATAATATATATTTAAAATGTAATTGGGTGTCATTTTGAAATTTTTTAATATGATTACGTATTCATGTGTTAATAATTTTAGCTTGAAAGTTTATAATGGTATTAGAATACCACGGAGGTTAAAACATAAGTGGATGTCATCAAAATATTTTTTATACAATTTTTCTTTACAAAAAGTGAATTTTCCACATAAATAATTTGCATAAAAAATAAATAATATAACATCTTTCTTAACAAAAAGTGAATTTTCCACATAATCTATTTGCATAAAAAATAAATATTATACAATTTTTCTTTACAAAAAGTGAATTTGCCACGTAATCAATTTGCATAAAAAATAAATAATATAACATCTTTGTTTTGCTAAATTAAGTGAGTAACCATAACTATGAATAAAAAAAATCCCTTCAAACATGTTTCATTCTATATAGAATACATAAAATGAAATAGTATACAAAAAATAACATTTCACTCTAAAATACATTAATTTATTTGTTCTATATAGATGTATGCAAATATTATATTGTTCTATTTACTATAATTTCTATACTACTTACAATAGAACCTCTATAAATTAATATTCGATTCATTAATACCTCGCTAAATTAATATTTTTTGTCAGTTCCAAAATTAACTTTTCAACCAAATAATATATCTATAAATTAATAAATTTTTATAAAACCTCATGGTCCCAACATTATTAATTTATAGAGGTTTTATTGTATATCCAAAATCCAAAACTATAAACCTTAAACCAAAAAAAAATATTAAACCCTATAAAAAAAATTAAAATCTTAAAAATTTGTGTATTTTCATAATATTGAAATAGTTGCTATATATTATGGTGTCCATATAAAAAAAAAATACAAACTAAATTTTTTACTTTTCAATAAACTCATTGGCTTTCAAAGTAGATCTGCGGGTAATGGGGGGACTAAAGATCCATATAAGATTTACTGAAGGCCATGATTCGCCTTAACGAGAAGCAAATTAGGTTTAGGCCCAAGCACAAAGTTACTCATTTGATATAAATAAGAAATGAGCAAAAGACTAAAAATAGACATATGGTTTCAGGATATAATGTTAGACATGCATGGTAAAAACATAACTAAGTTCTTCTCTTTCATTTTTACAATATATATATATATATATATATATATATATATATCAATTTTTTGTCTCCAAGGTAAGGAAATTCAAGTGTACGAATAAAAACACACAGATAAATAAGGCTTAACGATCTTAAAGGTTGACGATAGGTAATGATAATATGGTGGATTTTAGTTTATATAGCACCTCGCACCTGCCATAAATCAACCACTATTAGTCTATTACTCGAGTCGGACAAATGAAGAATAAGAAGAAACAGAGAATGGAATGTTAAAAAAAAGAACCACTACAAGTCTATAATTCTAGTGTTTTGTAAAATTAGGGTAACGTCAAGTGTTACCCTTGAAACGAGCAAATATGTAGACAATAGCTAAGTAAGCTGAGATGATAACGATTAGTAAAAACACTCAAACATATAGCACCTGCCACCAATCAAACACTATTACTTGGCCAGGTGAAGAATAAGAAGAAAGAGAGTGGAATGTAAAATAAAAGAACCATATATTATAAGTCTATAATTACAGTTTTTTGTGTAGTCAGGGTAAAATTCAAGTTTTTACCCGGAAGCAACTACGGATAGAACTAGATCCGTTGATTTTAAGAATACCCGAAAACTAGGTTTGTGAATACTAAAATCTAAAATCTTTTAGAAAATCTCCGTTTTATTAATTCATCAAAGTCTGAATACAATATGAGGTCTAAACGATTTATTTATAATAAATCGTAAAACCCTAGAATAATTAAAATAGGAAAGCTATTAAAATATAGAAAACTAGAATAGGACCCGCATATATGCGGATTTTTAATAAAATATTTTAAATTCATAAAAATAAATTGAAAACAAATCGGATAATATGTAAAGAAAAAATAAAATTTAGTTTTAATATTCCAAATATATATGTTTTAATACTCTTATATGAATTAGGTTTAATTCTAATACTTTATCTATTTATATATATATATATATAATTTTGACGAATTAATTATCCTACTTTTATCATAACTAAAATCTAGATTAGGATCCGCGTATACACAGATTTATTATAATAAAATTTAAAACCCGTTAAAATATTTTTTTAAGAAAATAGAGAACAACACCGGATCACTACTGAAAAAAATATATGAAAAACACAAAATCGAAACCTAAGAGTTATTTATTTATTTTAATTTTCATTTATTTTGAATTAAAATATTCAAAAGACAGAATCTGTTGGAGGTGCTAAGCAACATTAACTCTACTTCTCATATAGTTCACACACTTTTTCAACTATCTTTTTCTGTTACGTTGCGTTTAAAAATTAGGTATGCAATTCGAGTCCTTCGAGTATGTTAACGATCTCCCCCATTAACTCTTTTCAAGCAAATAAAGTCTATTTTTCTCTTCACATTCATCTCTCGTATATGATATCTCTGCTCTCTAGAGAAGTTATGTTTCTCAAGACTCGAATCAAAAATCTCTAAAATTCTTGATATCCTCCTTCTCATTGAGCTCATCATCGTTTAATGTCATATCATTAGTAACTAAAATTTTATTTTTTTTAATTGAAATATATCTTAGTTAATCAATTTTTTTTTTAAATTAAATTTTTTTAATTAATACATAAAAAAAAATTTTAAAAAAATAAAAAAATAAAATTAAAAAAAAAAAAAAAAAAAAAAAAAAAAAAAAAAAAAAAAAAAAAAAAAAAAAAAAAAAGATATGAAAAAAAAAAAATCGAAACCTAAGAGTTATTTATTTATTTTAAATTTTATTTATTTTCAATTAAAATATTCAGAACACATAATTTGTTGCTGGTCCTAAACAACATTAACCCTACTTCTCATATAGTTCACACACTTTATCAACTATCTTTTACTGTTCTGCTGCGTTAAAAACTTGGGTATGCAATTCGAGTCCTTTGAGTATGTTAACAATTTCCTCATTAATTTTTTTCAAGCAAAAAAGTCTCTCTTTCTCTCCACATTCATCTCGCTTATATGATCTCTCTGCTCTCTAGAGAAGTTATGTTTCTCAAGATTCGCATCAAAAGCCTCTCTACATAATTCTTGATATCCTCCTCCTCATTGAGCTCATCATCGTTTAATATCATATCATTAGCATCTATAATTTTCTTTTTTAATTGAAATATATCCTAGTTAATCAATTTTTTTTAATTTACCTATTTGTTTCTTCCTTATATGATATTTTTGCTCTCTAGAGAAGTTATGTTTCTCGCATCAAAAGCCACTCTATATGATTATTGATATTCTCCTCCTCGTTGAGCTCATCATCGTTTAATGTCATATCATTAGCATCTAGAATTTTCTTTTTTTTAATGTTATATGAGATTTTAGATCTCTCGAAAAGTTATGCTTCTCAAGACTCGCATCAAAAGCTTATCTACATGATTCTTGCTATCCTCCTCCACATTAAACTCATCATCGTTGTTTGGGCAAATTTTAACCGGTTCGCACAAGAACAGTAATACGGAATAACAAAGAAGAGTTTATCTTTATTAATCAATCGATATCGAATTACAATGAACCAATATCAAAGATCTCCTCAAAAGAAATAGTCTGTCACTCGCCGTCGATCGACAAAGCTGTTTGGAATCGATTGTTAGGTCTTTTGTCGGTGTAGCTAGGGAGCGGCGAGAATATCTCTTAAGGTTTATATGCTTATTGTTTTTCTCCTCCTGTCCTTGTTCTAGGACTTCTCTATTTATAAGTTTATGTCAATCCTAATCATCATGAGATTGGGCATGATAAGTCGGTCATACCTTCAATCGAATTGGGCTTGGTCATAGCTTCAATCGAATTGGGCTTGGTCTGTCGGTCGCTCTTCTTGATTCTTTTAAATAAGGATATTAAGTCGGTCACTCCTAATTCTCTTTGAATTAGGATATTATGTCGATCCCTCCTAGTTCTTTTTGAATTAGGATTTTAGGTCAGTGGCTCCTCATTCTCCTTAAATTAGAAGTTTGTGTCGTTGCCTCATGTAAATCCTTAATCCAACATATGAACCAATCGTTTGTACCAAACTGTCGGTTAATGCCAATAGCTGTCTCTTATACACATCTAGATGTGTATAAGAGACAGGGACTGGGAGCTTTCAAGATAGCAATGACCGTTTAACTACGTCATTAATCAAGTCGATTTTAGGATTGACCGGCTAGTGAATTTATTTCACCCAACAACTTGCCCCTTACTCTTCAATTTCTTATTAAGAATTTGTAGAGTAATCTCGCTTGAATCATCAGTCGACGGTCAATAACATTGGTCTTTCTTCGAAGTTAATTTTTTTTTTTTTTTACTATTAATCTCTTCTTCATGTCGCTGCGTTCGTCATTCATCTTTTCTTTTTAAGGAGTGGCAAACACATGTTTGTAGTATATGCATAAAACAAAGATTTTATGGCCACGTGGACCCTAAGAATTGAGGACATACAAACAATCTTGTAACTCTTGGTCGTTCCTTCCTTCTTTAAGTAATTATTTTGGTTAGTACTTCCACATGACTCAAAGAAAAGAGATAGGACCAAAGAACTATATATTTTTTCGTTCACTTTATCTCGTGGACAACACACACACATGATATGTGGCAAAGACTAACATATTTGTAGATTCTTTCTTTTTTGGCAAATATGGTGAGTCCCACGTGAGGTGCACAAGTATAGATAAATATATAATTGAAGGTTCAATAACAACCATGAAAGAAAGCTTATCACTTTCTTTGTATTGGTCTCTTGGAACAAAAGACAAGCATGTTGCCTCTTTGTAGATATGCAAATACGAATTTGTATGCATATGCTTCATCTATGGATGAGTAACAATGAACTCGTCGAAATATGCTTCTTTACTGGGTAAGCAGCTATTAATTTGTTGAAGGCAATGGCCATTGATTTATCATAGAATGACTATTATCATATTTTGATGAGGTTGTACCTCTTATTTCACTGAGTAGTGACTGTCGTTGCAATATATTGAGGAAGTGCCTCTTCGTTTATCAAGTAATGACTTCTAGTCATAACATGTTGAGGTCGTGCCTTCTTGTTTATTGAATGGTGACTATTGTCATAATATTTGGAGGTCATGCCTCTTGGTTTGACCAGCAATGATCGTAATAATTGTCGTTGCTTTTGGATGCAGTGCATCTAAATTTTATTACATTGCTCATAACTTTGCATATGAAAGTCGCTCGTAAATGTTGAGATTTTCACTCGTAGACGTTTTGTAACGAATGACAACTTGAATTTGAGAATTTCAAAAACTTGTATTCATGACAAATATGTCCGTAGACATGGGGTGAAATAACAAAAGTTACGTAAAATCAATGACGTCTCTTGGATCGTCAGAAGATGTATAAATAAATCATAGTGAAGAATAAAAAAAAAAAAAAAACCAAACAAACCTGGAAATAGTAGGTTCTTAAATGAAGGGCGCTCCAACTGTTAGGTTGAATTTTGTCATTCCTATCTTGCAGTTTATACGCTCCTGGCCCAAGTATTCAATTGTCTTTCTTAAACTTTGTTGGAAAAAATAGCTTCTGAAGTGTCTTTGGTTTCACTTCGACTGGTGTTGATGTCGTAGCTCGGTCTATGGTAGGGGTTATCATCTCTTGTCGTTCGCTCATTCCTCACCACGCGTGAATCAGAACGTGGGGAGTGTCTTTGCCGAGAAGCAAGATCTTCTTCCCACCTGATTTGCGCCCATGCTCTTGGTAGCACATCTTCCATTGTCATGCATTGATATTTTGTCAGCTCTTTGTATAAGTCTCCATCTTGGAGCAAACCACTTTTAAACGCTGAGACCGCTGTCGATGTGACACATCTGGGTATGGACACTTTCTCTTTGTTGAAGCGTGCCACATAGCTACGCAGCGACTCTTCTCTCCTCTGAACGACCTCGTAAAGGTCATCAGCTGTCCTTTCCAAATTCCCGCTGCTTGCAAATTTCTCCACAAAATGGTCTGTCAGTGACGCAAAGGAGTCAATTGAAGCGTTGGGTAGATTTGTCAACCACTGGAGGGCTGGTCCTGTGAGGCATGACCCGAACCCTTTGCACATGGTAGCTTCGCGATATTTCCTTGCAATTGCAATGGTAAACATCAGTTGCTTGTATTGTGTTATGTGATTATCAGGGTCGGTTGTTCCATCATACATCCCCATCAGAGAGAAGATAAACTTCTTTGGCATCTCCACGAGTGCAATTGCATCTGTGAATGGAGTGTCTGCATAGCAGTTAAGAGCACTCTTAATAATTGGAGGAGCTACTCCGGGAAGTCGTGCAAGCAAGGCTTCCATTGCTTCCAGACGATTCAATAACTCAACGGTTTGACAGGAGTCTTCTGAGGACTGGCGTATCGCTGAATCAGAGAGCGGAGCAGGTGGTGGGTTGACGTGTGACGCTCTGCGTGCATCTGCCCCCGGTATGATAGTCTCATATTGCAACGTCGTTCTATCATCTATAAGTATCTAAGTATCTCTTAACGGCTGTATCGGTGTGACTCGCGCCCCAAATCTGGCATGAGCATTAACTTTTGTGGTTATGCCCCCTCCCGGAGGGAGTGCAGCGGTCAAAGTAGCGTTTGCTTCCTTCAGTGAGGCGTTCTCCACTTCCAGCGCTTTCAAAGAGGCATTCTCCGCTTCGAGTTGTGCTAGTCGTTCTTCGTTCTTCCTTATTTGGGCGGTGAGTGCATCCAATTGAGTAGTGGGATCGACATGTGTGTTATCCTCTCAGTCTGTCATGTCTCACGTAGTTAAAACTGCCCCTCCTTCTAGCGCCAAACTGTTTGGGCAAATTTTAACCGGTTCGCACAAGAACAGTAATACGGAATAACAGAGAAGAGTTTATCTTTATTAATCAATCGATATCGAATTACAATGAAACAATATCAAAGATCACCTAAAAAGAAATAGTCTGACACTCGCCGTCGATCGACAAAGCTATTTGGAATCGATTGTTAGGTCTTTTGTCGGTGTAGCTAGGGAGCGGCGAGAATATCTATTAAGGTTTATATGCTTATTGTTTTTCTCCTCCTGTCCTTGTTCTAAGACTTCTCTATTTATAAGTTTATGTCAACCCTAATCATCATGAGATTGGGCATGATAAGTCGGTCAAACCTTCAATCGAATTGGGCTTGGTCATAGCTTCAATCGAAATGGGCTTGGTCTGTCAGTCACTCTTCTTGATTCTTTTTAAATAAGGATATTAAGTCGGTCACTCCTAATTATCTTTGAATTAAGATATTATGTCGATCCCTCCTAGTTCTTTTAGAATAAGGATTTTAGGACAGAAGCTCCTCATTCTCCTTAAATTAGAAGTTTGTGTCGTTGCCTCATGTAAATCCTTAATCCAGCATATGAACCGATCGTTTGTACCAAACTGTCGGTTAATGCTAAACCATTGACGCGAGCTATTAGCCAATACTTAGTCATTGTCGATGCTAAAAGACTTTTGTCGATGGTCGTATGTCACTCCATTTTGATTACTATCAGCATAATCAACTTTATATAGGACTGGGAGCTTTCAAGATAGCAATGACCGTTTAACTACGTCATTAATCAAGTCGATTTTAGGATTGACCGGCTAGTGAATTTATTTCACCCAACAACTTGCCCCTTACTCTTCAATTTCTTATTAAGAATTTGTAGAGTAATCTCGCTTGAATCATCAGTCGACGGTCAATAACATTGGTCTTTCTTCGAAGTTAATTTTTTTTTTTTTACTATTAATCTCTTCTTCATGTCGCTGCGTTCGTCATTCATCTTTTCTTTTTAAGGAGTGGCAAACACATGTTTGTAGTATATGCATAAAACAAAGATTTTATGGCCACGTGGACCCTAAGAATTGAGGACATACAAACAATCTTGTAACTCTTGGTCGTTCCTTCCTTCTTTAAGTAATTATTTTGGTTAGTACTTCCACATGACTCAAAGAAAAGAGCTTGGACCAAAGAACTATATATTTTTCGTTCACTTTATCTCGTGGACAACACACACACATGATATGTGGCAAAGACCAACATATTTGTAGATTCTTTCTTTTTTGGCAAATATGGCGAGTCCCACGTGAGGTGCACAAGTATAGATAAATATATAATTGAAGGTTCAATAACAATCATGAAAGAAAGCTTATCACTTTCTTTGTATTGGTCTCTTGGAACAAAAGACAAGCATGTTGCCTCTTTGTAGATATGCAAATACGAATTTGTATGCATATGCTTCATCTATGAATGAGTAACAATGAACTCGTCGAAATATGCTTCTTTACTGGGTAAGCAGCTATTAATTTGTTGAAGGCAATGGCCATTGATTTATCATGGAATGACTATTATCATATTTTGATGAGGTTGTACCTCTTATTTCACTGAGTAGTGACTGTCGTTGCAATATATTGAGGACGTGCCACTTCGTTTATCAAGTAATGACTTCTAGTCATAACATGTTGAGGTCGTGCCTTCTTGTTTATTGAATGGTGACTATTGTCATAATATTTGGAGGTCATGCCTCTTGGTTTGACCAGCAATGATCGTAATCATTGTCGTTGCTTTTGGATGCAGTGCATCTAAATTTTATTACATTGCTCATAACTTTGCATATGAACGTCGCTCGTAAATGTTGAGATTTTCACTCGTAGACGTTTTGTAACGAATGACAACTTGAATTTGAGAATTTCAAAAACTTGTATTCATGACAAATATGTCCGTAGACATGGGGTGTAATATCAAAAGTTACGTAAAAGCAATGACGTCTCTTGGATCGTGAGAAGATGTATAAATAAATCATAGTGAAGAGTCAAAAATATAAAAAAACCAAACAAACCTGGAAATAGTAGGTTCTTAGATGTAGGGCGCTCCAACTGTTAGGTTGAATTTTGTCATTCCTATCTTGCAGTTTATACGCTCTTGGCCCAAGTATTCAATTGTCTTTCTTAAACTTTGTTGGGAAAAATAGCTTCTGAAGTGTCTTTGGTTTCACTTCGACTGGTGTTGATGTCGTAGCTCGGTCTATGGTAAGGGTTATCATCTCTTGTCGTTCGCTCATTCCTCACCACGCGTGAATCAGAACGTGGGGAGTGTCTTTGCCGAGAAGCAGGATCTTCTTCCCACCTGATTTGCGCCCATGCTCTTGGTAGCACATCTTCTATTGTCCTGCATTGATATTTTGTCAGCTCTTTGTATAAGTCTCCATCTTGGAGCAAACCTCTTTTAAACGCTGAGACCGCTGTCGATGTGACACATCTGGGTATGGACACTTTCTCTTTGCTCAAGCGTGCCACATAGCTACACAGCGACTCTCCTCTCCTCTGAACGACCTCGTAAAGGTCATCAGCTGTCCTTTCCAAATTCCTGCTGCTTGCAAATTTCTACACAAAATGGTCTGTCAGTGACGCAAAGGAGTCAATTGAAGTGTTGGGTAGATTTGTCAACCACTGGAGGGCTGGTCCTGTGAGGCTTGACCCGAACCCTTTGCACATGGTAGCTTCGCGATATTCCCTTGCAATTGCAATGGTAAACATCAGTTCCTTGTATTGTGCTATGTGATTATCAGGGTCGGTTGTACCATCATAGATCTCCATCAGAGGGAAGATAAACTTCTTTGGCATCTCCACGAGTGCAATTGCATCTGTGAATGGAGTGTCTGCATAGCAGTTAAGAGCACTCTTAATAATTGGAGGAGCTACTCCGGGAAGTCGTGCAAGCAAGGCTTCCATTGCTTCCAGACGTTTCAATAACTCAACGGTTTGACAGGAGTCTTCTGAGGACTGGCGTATCGCTGAATCAGAGAGCGGAGCAGGTGGTGGGTTGGTGTGTGACGCTCTGCGTGCATCTGCCCCCGGTATGATAGTCTCATATTGCATCGTCGTTCTATCATCTATAAGTATCTAAGTATCTCTTAACGGCTGTATCGGTGTGACTCGCGCCCCAAATCTGGCATGAGCATTAACTTTTGTGGTTATGCCCCCTCCCGGAGGGAGTGCAGCGGTCAAAGTAGCGTTTGCTTCCTTCAGTGAGGCGTTCTCCACTTCCAGCGCTTTCAAAGAGGCATTCTCCGCTTCGAGTTGTGCTAGTCGTTCTTCGTTCTTCCTTATTTGGGCGGTGAGTGCCTCCAATTGAGTAGTGGGATCGACATGTGTGTTATCCTCTCCGTCTGTCATGTCTCACGTAGTTAAAACTGCCCCTCCTTCTAGCGCCAAACTGTTTGGGCAAATTTTAACCGGTTCGCACAAGAACAGTAATACGGAATAACAGAGAAGAGTTTATCTTTATTAATCAATCGATATCGAATTACAATGAAACAATATCAAAGATCTCCTCAAAAGAAATAGTCTGCCACTCGCCGTCGATCGACAAAGCTCTTTGGAATCGATTGTTAGGTCTTTTGTCGGTGTAGCTAGGGAGCGGCGAGAATATCTTTTACGGTTTATATGCTTATTGTTTTTCTCCTCCTGTCCTTGTTCTAAGACTTCTCTATTTATAAGTTTATGTCAACCCTAATCATCATGAGATTGGGCATGATAAGTCGGTCATACCTTCAATCGAATTGGGCTTGGTCATAGCTTCTATCGAATTGGGCTTGGTCTGTCAGTCGCTCTTCTTGATTCTTTTTAAATAAGGATATTAAGTCGGTCACTCCTAATTTTCTTTGAATTATGATATTATGTCGATCCCTCCTAGTTCTTTTCGAATGAGGATTTTAGGTCAGTGGCTCCTCATTCTCCTTAAATTAGAAGTTTGTGTCGTTGCCTCATGTAAATCCTTAATCCAACATATGAACTGATCGTTTGTACCAAACTGTCGGTTAATGCTAAACCATTGACGCGAGCTATTAGCCAATACTTAGTCATTGTCGATGCTAAAAGACTTTTGTCGATGGTCGTCTGTCACTCCATTTTGATTACTATCAGCATAATCAACTTTATATAGGACTGGGAGCTTTCAAGATAGCAATGACCGTTTAACTACGTCATTAATCAAGTCGATTTTAGGATTGACCGGCTAGTGAATTTATTTCACCCAACAATCGTCAAATGTCATATCATTAGCATGTAGAATTTCCTTTTTTTAATTGAAATATATCTTAGTTAATCTAATTTACTTTTTTTGTTTTTATTTTCCTTTTTTAAAATAAAATAGATCATTTTGTTTTAATTTCTTTTTATTAAATTGAAGATATCCTAGTTAATTTTATTTTACTTTTATAATCTTAATCGATAAATTGACATTTTTTGTTTAAAATTCCTTTTTTCTTTAAAAATAATATTTTACCGAGACACCTCTCAAAATCTAAAGCGATTCACTTGACATGTGTCAAAATCTTATTGATTAATTTGTCACGTGTCACGATCATATTAATTACTAACTTTGACGTTTATTTTTTTTTTTAGTAATATTGAAATATCTTTCCTTTTATTTTATTTATTTTTATTTTAAAAATAATAGTATTTTCCTTTTTCTTTTAGGATTAGAATATTTTTTTTTTTATAATATATATCTTACCTTTTATTTTATTTATTTTTCTTTTTAAAATAGTAGTATTTCCTTTTTCTTTTAGGATTAGTATATTATTAATTACTAACTTTGACGTTTATTTTTCTTTTTAGTAATATTAAAATATCTTTCCATTTATTTTATTTATTTTTATTTTAAAAATAATAGTATTTTCTTTTTTCTTTTAGGATTAGTATATTTTTTCTTTATAATATATATCTTTCCTTTTAAAAAAAAAAATAGTAGTATGTCTTTTTTATTTTAAGATTAGTATATTTTTCTTTATAATATATTTTAATCAAAACACGTGTCAAAATCTTATAGATTAACTTGACACATGTCATGTTAATTAGCAACTTTAACGCATCCAACTTTATATAATAAGATAGAAATAATACATATTTATTTAAATACAAATAAATAATAATAAATATATGGAAGCTGCATCACTGACACGGCCATAGGGTCGCTGTGATGAAAAAAGGGTTAATAATTTCATTGGCTTTCAAGTACATATGCGGCCAAATGAAAAAAACAGATGACACAGAGCGTGGAATGTTAAATAAACCACTCTTGAGTCCATGACGATAGTTTTTTTTGTCTAACTAGGGTAACGTCAAGTGTTGCCCCTGAACGAGCAAATATAACGATTAGTAAGAACACAATCAAACATATAGCACCTGCCATATATGTAACACTATTGAATGCCCTTTTTATATAAAAAATATATATATATCAAACACTATTACTCGGCGGGCCAAGTGAAGAAAAAAGAAGAAACTGAGAGAGGAATGTTTAATAAAAGAAAAAGTTCAACAAAAAAAAATGTCAAAATAAAAGAACCATTAGAAGTCTAAAATTATATTTTGTGTGTAATGAGGGTATAAATAAAAAATTTTAACCCCTGAAACGAGCAAAGATGTATACAATAATTACAACTAGGAGCATAATGATAGCGACATAGGGAGGAAACATGGGCATAGAAGCTAAGTAAGCTGAGACTACAACGAGTAAGAAGGAGAGACGATCTAAAACGAAAGCAAGAACTGGTCGAGTTCTGGGAAACACCGCGTTGGCCAAGAGGAAGAGCGAGAAAGCCGCCTGATTGAGGAAGCATTGGATATGGATGCTGGCGCTGAGGTTTGGGCGCTGAGACCATGTTGATGTGTAGCTTAGGCCACAAGCAAAGAAATAATTTAGGACGCATNCAAAAAAGTTAGGGTTTTCTTTACCCTTAACTCAACTAATATGTCTCATGACAAAGGAGAAGTGTTCACACGACAACTGAAATCCTACTCAACACTCTATTTCCCATCCAATAACCAACAGCAACCAACAACTTAATAATCTGCTGTTCGTTTTGGCATTTTGTCGAACACTTGGTGTGCGCTCAGACTAAACATAAACTTGCAGCCATAAACACATGCTACACCTCCATATCAAACCCAAACCAGCCAAATCACGTATCCAATGACAATTCCAAAGACAAATCCGTGAACCTAAACCTCTCTATTCGCAATAGAACTAGTTGGAGCAGAACATACCAGTTAGAGATGGATGCTTTTCTGTTCTTCAACGAATGGAAGTGGAAAATCCGGAGCCTTTTCTGTGAAGGCGAGCCCAAATCTTCTCTCTTTCAACTCCCAAAGATGAAGACGAAGCAGTAAGCTCATGTTCTGTATCTATGTCGTCAGTGCTTGTCTCTTCAAAAATTCCTCCTTTTTTTTCCAATAAACCATGAACAGCGAGCTTTTGGAGCCTCTGGTGATGTTCAAAGCATGAAGAAATAAGAGATCCAAGCTTAAATCTGTGTTGACAGTGATAGATCGAGTCTAGTAAAACTGAGACAGAGGCTGGAGTTGCAATATTAACGCAGAGGAAGAAAGACAGAACATCGTGTCTGAAATTTCTGGCCCGATCGACTGAGCTCTGATACTTGGATGACCCAATCTTCTATGCCACACATCAGCACTAACAACGAGCTGTCGGTTGGAGTAGAGAGCTTGGAACACTGGTCGATTCTCCAGAACATACAAGTCCTTATGTCTGCTTCCTTGAGTCAGGAGCTGTTTGGTGACTTTGTCCTTTATACGAACACCATTAGCATCAAATTTTACGGTGCAGGGATAATCACTTGTCAGCTTAGAAACAGACAAAAGAGACTTAGCAATATCAGGACAAACAAGAACCTCATTGAGTGTGAGATTACCTGACACAGTTTGCAGAGGAATGGAACCAATGTGGGTAATGGGAAGAAAGTTACCATCGGCAATCATGACATTGTCATTACCGTGATAATGCTACACATTTTGCAGATTATGCTCGGAGTTGGTGATGTGAGCAGAGGCCCCAGTATCAGGAAACCATTCCTGACCAGTGTTTTGTTGTTGATGCTCAGAAACTTTCATCGCAGCAAGGGCTTGAGGCAACTGGTTTGCAGAGATATCAAATGCAGGGTCATATGGCTCATAGCGACTGTAACACTTGGCTGCAGCATGACCATACTTGCCACAGATTTGACAAGAAGGTCTTTGTCCTGTGTTAGAGGAAGAGCCACGACCATTGTTTGGTGGAAATTGTTGAGGAAAGCCTCTGCCTTGAGTAGAGTAAGAGCCACGACCACGATAACCACCTCTGCTTTGACCCAAGTTACCACCTCTGCCACGACCTGAGTATCCTCCTCTGTCAGAATAGAATGCTTGATGTGGAGTAACCACCGGAGGATCCTCATATGTCTGCAGTTTTTCATCGAAGCCAATGAGCTTGTACATGACATCCTCAAAGGATGGACTTGTGTGTGAGTCCATAGAGTCTTCAATCAAAGTGGTGATGGACTCATATTCTCGTCCAAGGCCGTTGAGAACACCATAGATCTTGTCCTGTTCCGGCAGAGGAGCACCAATAGAGTCAAGCTGGTCGCAAAGAGAAGTTATCTCAGAGAGATATTGAGCGATAGGCCGAGATCCCTTTGTTGTTGTTTGAATGCGGTGTTGAATGTCTAGCCGGCGAGTAGAAGAAGCACGGTTATACTTTTTGGCAAGGTGGAACCAGACCTCTTGAGATGACCTCAACCCATAGATGCTTTTAAGGGCATCTTCAGACAGAGATCCATAGATCCAAGCCATTATGAGCTGATCGGTATGGACCCATTTTTGAAACTCCGGATTGGCTGCTTGAGTAGCTTGATCACCAGCTTGAACAACAATGGTCGGAGAAGGTCGAGGTATGGCGCCGCTGACATATCCAAGGAGGAGTTGGCTCTGCAGAAACTGCTCAAACTGCAGCTTCCATTGAAGATAGTTCTTGTCGTTCAACTTGAGAGTAACAATATGATTGATAGAAAGAGTAGCAGGAGAAAGCGCGTGTTGAGTAACCTCCATGGCTCTGATACCGTGTTAGCAGATTCAAAGAAAGATAGATTATGCTCAAATGAGCTTAACAAAATAGAAATCTAAGATTGAGAAATAAGATAGCTCATTTAGAGCTTTATTAGATGCAAAAGGAAAGTAAAGGAAGAAGCTTTGGTTGTCACCAAGAACAAAGAGATTGTTGTTTAATACTTCATAAAAAATGTGAAAAAGGAGAGTTGCGTTAGAACAACTCTCAAAGTTACATCTCTTGTTCTCATAACTAACATATTTATATGATTCTATGAAACCCTACACACATGGGTTTGTTGACTCTTCTTTGGGCTTGTGGACATTGTGTTGGGCTTGTTCTTTAGGATGTTCTTTAGGCTCTAATACTCCCCCGCAAACTTAGCGTCGGGTGAAAACCAAGAGTCTAAGTTTGAACTCACAAGCTGCAACAAGTTGAGAAAGAAACGCAACACCATCTTCTTAACTTCACAGCGTAGTAGAAAGAGTTGAGGTAGCAAAACAGAGAGAGGACCATCCTTCTTTAAATCACCTTAGCAAATCAGTATGAAATCGTTCGGTATAGACTTGGAGAGCTTGCATGACTCACTCAGAGGTTCTTTTGACTTGGAGAGTTTAGCATAGTCTTCTCTCTTGTGACCTTTCTTTCTCACAAAAAAGTTAGGGTTTTCTTTACCCTTAACTCAACTAATATGTCTCATGACAAAGGAGAAGTGTTCACACGACAACTGAAATCCTACTCAACACTCTATTTCCCATCCAATAACCAACAGCAACCAACAACTTAATAATCTGCTGTTCGTTTTGGCATTTTGTCGAACACTTGGTGTGCGCTCAGACTAAACATAAACTTGCAGCCATAAACACATGCTACACCTCCATATCAAACCCAAACCAGCCAAATCACGTATCCAATGACAATTCCAAAGACAAATCCATGAACCTAAACCTCTCTATTCGCAATAGAACTAGTTGGAGCAGAACATACCAGTTAGAGATGGATGCTTTTCTGTTCTTCAACGAATGGAAGTGGAAAATCCGGAGCCTTTTCTGTGAAGGCGAGCCCAAATCTTCTCTCTTTCAACTCCCAAAGATGAAGACGAAGCAGTAAGCTCATGTTCTGTATCTATGTCGTCAGTGCTTGTCTCTTCAAAAATTCCTCCTTTTTTTTCCAATAAACCATGAACAGCGAGCTTTTGGAGCCTCTGGTGATGTTCAAAGCATGAAGAAATAAGAGATCCAAGCTTAAATCTGTGTTGACAGTGATAGATCGAGTCTAGTAAAACTGAGACAGAGGCTGGAGTTGCAATATTAACGCAGAGGAAGAAAGACAGAACATCGTGTCTGAAATTTCTGGCCCGATCGACTGAGCTCTGATACTTGGATGACCCAATCTTCTATGCCACACATCAGCACTAACAACGAGCTGTCGGTTGGAGTAGAGAGCTTGGAACACTGGTCGATTCTCCAGAACATACAAGTCCTTATGTCTGCTTCCTTGAGTCAGGAGCTGTTTGGTGACTTTGTCCTTTATACGAACACCATTAGCATCAAATTTTACGGTGCAGGGATAATCACTTGTCAGCTTAGAAACAGACAAAAGAGACTTAGCAATATCAGGACAAACAAGAACCTCATTGAGTGTGAGATTACCTGACACAGTTTGCAGAGGAATGGAACCAATGTGGGTAATGGGAAGAAAGTTACCATCGGCAATCATGACATTGTCATTACCGTGATAATGCTACACATTTTGCAGATTATGCTCGGAGTTGGTGATGTGAGCAGAGGCCCCAGTATCAGGAAACCATTCCTGACCAGTGTTTTGTTGTTGATGCTCAGAAACTTTCATCGCAGCAAGGGCTTGAGGCAACTGGTTTGCAGAGATATCAAATGCAGGGTCATATGGCTCATAGCGACTGTAACACTTGGCTGCAGCATGACCATACTTGCCACAGATTTGACAAGAAGGTCTTTGACCTGTGTTAGAGGAAGAGCCACGACCATTGTTTGGTGGAAATTGTTGAGGAAAGCCTCTGCCTTGAGTAGAGTAAGAGCCACGACCACAATAACCACCTCTGCTTTGACCCAAGTTACCACCTCTGCCACGACCTGAGTATCCTCCTCTGTCAGAATAGAATGCTTGATGTGGAGTAACCACCGGAGGATCCTCATATGTCTGCAGTTTTTCATCGAAGCCAATGAGCTTGTACATGACATCCTCAAAGGATGGACTTGTGTGTGAGTCCATAGAGTCTTCAATCAAAGTGGTGATGGACTCATATTCTCGTCCAAGGCCGTTGAGAACACCATAGATCTTGTCCTGTTCCGGCAGAGGAGCACCAATAGAGTCAAGCTGGTCGCAAAGAGAAGTTATCTCAGAGAGATATTGAGCGATAGGCCGAGATCCCTTTGTTGTTGTTTGAATGCGGTGTTGAATGTCTAGCCGGCGAGTAGAAGAAGCACGGTTATACTTTTTGGCAAGGTGGAACCAGACCTCTTGAGATGACCTCAACCCATAGATGCTTTTAAGGGCATCTTCAGACAGAGATCCATAGATCCAAGCCATTATGAGCTGATCGGTATGGACCCATTTTTGAAACTCCGGATTGGCTGCTTGAGTAGCTTGATCACCAGCTTGAACAACAATGGTCGGAGAAGGTCGAGGTATGGCGCCGCTGACATATCCAAGGAGGAGTTGGCTCTGCAGAAACTGCTCAAACTGCAGCTTCCATTGAAGATAGTTCTTGTCGTTCAACTTGAGAGTAACAATATGATTGATAGAAAGAGTAGCAGGAGAAAGCGCGTGTTGAGTAACCTCCATGGCTCTGATACCGTGTTAGCAGATTCAAAGAAAGATAGATTATGCTCAAATGAGCTTAACAAAATAGAAATCTAAGATTGAGACATAAGATAGCTCATTTAGAGCTTTATTAGATGCAAAAGGAAAGTAAAGGAAGAAGCTTTGGTTGTCACCAAGAACAAAGAGATTGTTGTTTAATACTTCATAAAAAATGTGAAAAAGGAGAGTTGCGTTAGAACAACTCTCAAAGTTACATCTCTTGTTCTCATAACTAACATATTTATATGATTCTATGAAACCCTACACACATGGGTTTGTTGACTCTTCTTTGGGCTTGTGGACATTGTGTTGGGCTTGTTCTTTAGGATGTTCTTTAGGCTCTAATAGTTATTTGTTATCCTGCCACCAGCATCGGTTCACATCGGTTAGCATTGCAATTTACAAATTTGGTTTCTCACTTAGTTGCTTTTTGTGTCATTGCGTACACAGCACACCAACGAGCCTATTTGAAAATAAAATTTGATCACTTGCGAAGAAATTAAAATAAAATAGAAATATAAAATTAATTAATTTATTTTTATTTTAATTGTTTGTAACTAAATTTTATTACTATTTCCAAATAGGATTTTGATATAATAAAATAAATATTTATTTTGTTGTAAAAGTTACAAATAGATTTTTATATTCTCAAACAAAATCTATTCGATAGTATCAAAATTTGATCGATAATCTTTAACACGTGTCGCGATCATGTTAATTAGCAAATTTGAAACATCAAGTTTTATAT
The DNA here is from genome assembly GCA_020283515.1 of Alliaria petiolata. Taxonomy (NCBI): domain Eukaryota; kingdom Viridiplantae; phylum Streptophyta; class Magnoliopsida; order Brassicales; family Brassicaceae; genus Alliaria; species Alliaria petiolata. The sequence continues at coordinate 299,180,196 of JAHZTW010000001.1, forward strand.
AAGAAGGTTGTGTATTTTCCTAAATTGAAGTTAATTTTATTTACTTTTTCTTTTTTAGACTTCTACTGAAGTATATATATTTTTCAAAAAATTTCCTTTTTATTTACTAATAAATTTTAATTATAATGAAAATAACCTATTTTTCTTTATGTTGTTTTTAATTTTAATAACATAATAACATAATTTTAATTAATTATTATTTAAGTTATATCATGATTGTGTTTTAACTCTCGAATTACTGTTATTCTGTGTATAAAAAAACCAAATATTTATTAAATTAAATAAATAATTTATGGTTAATTCGAGAGTTATTTTCCTTTTAGTATTAGTAATTCATCATACAATTTTGTTAATAAAAATGAAAAACATAAAAAAAAAACTTATTTTCTTTTTTCTTAATTTGCTTATTTAACTTTTTATTTTTTTGAATTTTCTTTTAGTATTAGTAATCGATTATAATTTTTTTAATCTAATAGGAAAACCTAAAATAAACTTATTTTCTTTTTTTGTTTTTAAAACTAATTTTTAAAATTAATTCGAAGTGTAAACCGTACCAAACTAAATGGATAAATTTATTCTAACAATAAAAAACCAAAACTTATTTTATTTTTTCTTAATTTTTATTTATTTTTTTGATATTTTTATTTTTTCTTTTATTTATAGTCATTTATTATACAATTTATTTAATTTAAATGAAAAAACATAAAAAACTTATATTTCTTTTTCTTAATTTTTTTATTTGCCTTTTTTAATTTTCTTTTATAATTAGTAATCGATTATACAATTTCCTTAATCTTATTAGAAAACATAAAAAAAAATATTTTCATATGTGTCACGATCATGTTAATTAGCAATTTTAACACATCCAACTTTATATAATAAGATCTAATCTATAAACTTGACACATGTCACGATCATGTTAATTATTCATTTTCATTTTCATAGTTTACATTTATCCTTTTAATTTATTTTAATTCTTTTTAATTCCTTTTTTCAATAGTTACATATATCTTTTTAATTTATTTCTTATTATTTTAATTACGACACACGTCGAAATCTAATGAGATTGACTCGCCACGTGTCGCAGTGATATAAATTAACAACTTTGACCCATTCAACTTTTTATAATAAGATGTCACCGGATTCAGAGTACCGCGCTAGGTGTGGAATCAAAAGTTTAATCAAAAACAAAAATAAAAACTTAAATGTTAAGTCTCTAATTAACTTCGACGAAAATCATTTAATTGTTTCCAAAAAATATATTTAATAACTAATCAAATTGAATAACAAAAAATTGATATCAAATTTATAATTTAATATTATTTTAACTCGTCAAAAGAAAACGAAATAATTTAATTTTTGATCAAAAAAAAAAATCTAAAATGTTATTCCAATTAATTTGGAGGAACATCTTTTAATTGTTTCCAAAAAGAAATATTTAATAACTAATCAAATCGAATAACAAGGATTTAATATCCAATGATTTAGACTCCGTTTATACGCAAATTTATAATTTCATATTACTAGAGATCAACCCGCGTTGCGCGATTTTATTTAATTTAAATTTGTATATTATAATTTTATATATTTACATTATTATTATGTTTATCTTTATTTTATATTTGGTTTTGGTTTGTTTGTTTTTTTTTAATTTTAGATGTTGTTTGAGTTTTTTATTATCCTAAAATATATGTACACATATTATTATGAAGTTCTCTTAACATAAATTTTGTTGTGTTATTTGTTAAAAAACTTATTCCTATATTTATATGTTGTTGTAAGTATATATATTTCTCCACTCAATATATCTATTCAATTGTTTATTTTTATATCCCTTATTTCTAGAAACCTAGTCTAATATTTTTGGGATAGGTTTCTTGTTCCGTCACGCACCCATCCTGAATTTTTCATCTATTTCCAATCCAGAATAACTATATGTTTGAGATCATTTATTTTATTCAAACGGGTACAGGAAGAGTACATGAGAGGAACGAATATGAGATCACGTACCCAAATTATCCATTAAAAAAATTAAATTTGAAAACTCTATAGTTCCTCGAATATTTTTAAAATTTTCCTGAAGTTTTCCAACTTATTTTGATTTTCCCGATTTTCCCAAAATTATCCAAAATATGTAAGTTGATCTCTACCCAAATTATTGAGAGTTTGGAAACATATTTTAGGTAAAAAAACTGAAATACACCGTACCCATAAATTGTTTCCCAAAGTTTTTTTTTCAATTTCTAAATTATTCGTTTTCGTCCTATACCCATAAATTATGGTCCTAAAACCTGAAATGCCCAGTGCTAATCGATTCCATCCACTCTTTTTATTTCTTATTCGAAATAACACTTTATTAATTTTTATTCGAAAAAACATTTATAATTTTTATGTTCTTGTAGAATAAGTGTATTTTTATTTTTTTATTTGGCTCTTATTTGTTTTCTTAATTTTAAATAATGTTTTAGTTTTTTTTTATTTCAAAATATCTAAACCTATTGTGAAGTTCTTTTCCTAATAAAAATTGTGATATGCTAATTGTTTAAAAACTTTGCCTTATATTTATACTTTATTGTAAGTGTATATTTGTCTCCCGACTTAATATATATATATATCTATTCAATTTGTGTCTTTTTTTTTTCAATCGCTTATTTCCAGCGAGATGAAGAAAGTTATTTTATCATTGATCTCATCCACTCTTTTTTTTTTTATTCGAAATAGCATTATGATTTTTTTTTTGTAGAGAATTTATAGTTTTTGTGTTTTCTAGAATAAATATGTTTTTTACTTTTAAATTAATGTGTGGAAACTCAAAAATCTACTTACCCAAAATATATAAAAGTCTATTAAAAAATATATAATAGCCCATTAAAAAAATAAAAATTTGCTGATGTGGATAGTTTAGAAGGAGAGAAGTTTGCCTAATTATATATATGATTATATTTCATAAAAAGAAAATGAAATATAAAATTATATCACACGTGAAATAAGAAAATAAAATTGAAAATGCCGATGTGAAATCAATGGAAAATATACGTGGATTGATAATTTAATATTTGTATATATTGTAAAAAAACAAAATAGGGCACAAAGTCAAATAATCTGTCAAATAAAATAAAATAAAATTTTGAGCACCCACCTAAAATCATTGAAACACAAAAATAACAACTATTTGTTTATTTTTGTTCTCCTAACTTCTTATATTATTTGGTTTTCAATTAAATTTGGAAAACATTGTTATGGGTAGATTTTTAAAAAGGCTGAAATCTATATGCACAAGACATGAAATTTTCGGTGTAAATCAATCACCCTGACATAATCTTCAAAAGATATTTGATGATCGATCGGAGGATAAAGAAGAACTAAGATTTTTTGATTGGTATTAGAGTATACGTAAGCTGATCGAGTGATTGAGAGAAATAAGATTGTTAATGTGACAATGATGGAAATAAATGTAACAACGGGATAATATGCATATGATGGTCCAGACTTCAGATAATCAGGTAACAACCCTTTAAAACTTTAATAACCCGCCACTGTCCCCAAAAAAAAAAAGCTATTGAACCATTAAAAAAACTAGCTCTTGTGCCACTCCAAGAAACAAATACATGGACTGGTATTGAATTATCAACACATACTATCAGATATTGTAACTAAGAAAAGAAATTTTTATGATTTGTGGATCTCTTAGAGTAGGGTAGTACTGGCTAGTGGCTACACTGACACAAAACAAAGATAACATATCACCAAATCGAAACTGATACTATCAAAGCACCCGATCATCACAAGACATGGATGTTGCACTTGGAGGAATCTTCACTTTCATCTCTTCAAGATTCTCCATTTCCCACAAGAGGCACTTGACTTGGTTCATCTCTCCAAGCCTTCCTTGATACCCTTGTATCTCAACCACCTTCACCACATTCCCAAAAATGCTAACGACCTCACTATTGCTTATACCGCATAAACCCTGCAATAGAAAACAATATAACAAAACTTAGAGACTGAATACACACGGATTCTCTAAAAAAAAAGATAATCATGAAGGCAAAAAAATAATCAACCACAATAACTTTTAATCATAGTTTTATTCATTTTCAGTTAATAATATGATAGGTTTATTTAAAAGAGATTAATATAGTTATTCTCTAGATAAAAAAATGTTACGTATGTCAGATTTAAACGTGTGTTATATATTTGGCATGATGTTTTCATGTCATTTGAAAAACAATTCTCAAAATAACATAAACAAAAAAAAAAATAGAAAAAGTAACCCAAAATCAATTAAAAAAAACCAAATTTTACTTGAGAAATTCTTTTGCTGTCTGTTAATTCAACTTTCTATTAAACATGTTCACTTAACAAGTTTTTTTAGAAATTATTATTTTTATTTTTTAAATTAAACCTCATTTAAATATTAAATAACTTTGCTGAAAAATACAAATAAATAACAATTAGCAATGCAGCAAAACAAACCATTCATTTTCGTCGTAATAACAGATTTCGAATATAACAAAAATAGGCCAATAGATTGAACCGAACCGGAAACCTTTGATATCATCAGCTGGAGAAGATTCTGATTTTGCAAATTTACGGAACATTAAACCAAAAACCAAACCGGACGTTACACATAAAATTATGCTAAGTTGTAGCAAAAATTTCATAAACAGGTATCACCCGCTTGCAAAATACATGTACAAATTAATTAGTTAATTAGCCAGAGAAAATCTATTACAAATCTAATCAAATCTAATCAAATCAAATCAAATCTAGTACACATGAATTTACCTGTCATTTGTTATTCTCATAAATGAAGCGAGTGTAAAGGAAATTTCTCAAGTAAATCTTTCCTTTTTCTAACAATCCTCAACGGATCAATTATGGTAAAATTAAGGAAATTAAAACTAAGCAAAATGGAAATCGATTCTACAAACACACAACCGCATTTTTTGACCGTTGGCGTCTAAAAAATAGACAAATCTCTATAAATAGACCTAGGTCACACAGTCTCTCTCTCAATTTCATTAGACTTCTTCTTCGTGCTTTCTTCTTCGTGTGCGAGAGCGAGAAAAACGAAAAACCAGAGCGTGTTTCGGAAATCAACAAGAAAATCACCATGCGATCACCTCCTTCTTCCTCTTGTTCCAATTCGTCTTCTTCTTGTTCTTCTAGTTCACTCGCTGCAACGAGTTTGGCCAACAGGCTCGGGACCATCTTCAAGAAAGCTTCCGAGCTTGCGACTCTCTGCGATATCGAAGCCTGCGTCATCTATTACGGACCAGACGGAGAATTAAAGACATGGCCTAAGGATAGACAGAAAGTGAGAGACTTGGCTCTTAGGTATAGTCGACTCGACGAAGCCAAGAGACGCAAGAAAAGCGTCAATCTTTATGGGTTCCTCAAGAAGAACAAGAACAGGGCGACGAATCTGCAGAAGAAGCCGAGGACGAACTTGAATCAACTAAAGTATCCACTCTCTGATCACTACTCTCCCGACCAAATCTCCCAACTGATTCAGTCCTTGGAACGAAATCGCTCTATTTTGCAAGAAAGGCGTCGTTTTGTCGAGTCACAGAAACAGGCAAAGACAAAGTTGGAGGATCATAAGGGTTTAACAACATCCTCTCTCAACCATCAAGATCAACATCAACAGACCCAATCCTTGAACGGTTCAAATACCAAATCCCACTCTCTAAATCAAATTTCAATCAATTCACCAATCTTTGAACGGTTCAAGTTGAGCCCTAGCAAGTTCTCGCTAGTTATGTATAACCATGAAGATACAACTCTCTCTCAAATCCCACTCTCTGCATCAAATTTCAATCAATTCACCAATTTCACAGAGGATTACTCGATGCATCAAGAGTTTAATGGTCGTGATCAGAGTATATTTATGGGTAACATCAACAGCAACAGCTTTCAAGGTCCTTGCGTGTCAAACACACAAGATTACACAGCGTTACCAATACAAGAATCTGTGAATAGCTACGGGTTGAATCACTTGATGCAGCCAGAGCTTTATGGTTTTGATCAGAGCATGTGTACGAGTGATATTACCAACAGCAACGTTCTCTATCCTTTTCTCTCAAACACAGTTTCAGATGAGTTCTGTTATGAGTTTCAGGATCCTTATGGTTGTATGGTCGGTAACAGTAGCTTCTCTCAAGACCTCTCAGATATGTTTTCAAGCTATGATCTTCCATTTGATGAGAGCAGTCTACTTCACACATCTACTCTACCATCTCTCCACGCCGTTCCTAACAGTTTCTCTGAGTATAAAGAAGAGTAAGAAGCAATTACCTGATGAAGTAGCTGACTACAGAGATTGAAGCTGTTTATGCGTCTGGATTCCTGCTATGTTTTAATTTTTAATATTTGTAGAGATTTTATATTGAGCACAGTATTGAATATATGAACTTTAACTTCGGTTTAGAACATTATCCATACATGTAAGCGCAGCCATATCCCATATATATATATTCTTTAACGAAACCTCATAAAACTTCAATGGAACAAATTATCTAAAAACACTGAAAACAGTTTCAGATTCTTTTATGTGTTCAGTGACAGCTCTCAATACTATATCAATTGCTATGAATTAACAGATTCCACCTGCAATGTCAAATCCTTTACCCCTGCATCTTCTAACAAACGCGAGACTTGCAACTTAGTATCCTTCTTGTCTAAGTCAGCTGATACAAGTAGATGGAGAGTAGCCACGACGTCTGAGTTTGTGAAGCTCCATACATGTAGCCTCTGGATACTGCGAACCCCTTTAGTCTTGAGGATGTTCCTCATGGTATCTCTCAGGTCATGCTCATGAGCCTTAGGGACTCTCTGCAGTAGAATCTCTGCAGAGTTTCTGAGTAACGGAATGACTGAAGCGATGATGAGGATGGAGATGAAGATTGAGCTTGCTGGATCCGCAACTAACCAGCCCTTGTATTTGATCAAGAGTGTCGATATCACAACTCCAACGCTCCCCATTGTGTCTGCTAGAACATGAAGGAAGATTCCTTCCATGTTATGGTCAATGTGGCGATGCTCCTTGTTTTCTACTTTTGTGGGTTTGTGATCAGAATGATGTTGATGGTCATGCCCGTGGCTGTGGTTGCTTTCATGATGCTCCTCATGTTTATGGTTATGGGAATGATGATGGTCATGCTCGTGGTTGCATTCATGATGCTCCTCATGTTTATGGTTATCGGAATGATGATGATCAGTATGCTCATGATGCTCCTCATGTTTATGGCTATGGGACTGGTGCGAGTGAGAATGCGTGCAACCAGATCCACCATGAGCATGATGATGCTCCTCGTGGAAAAAGATCAACCCAACAACATTCACGAGAAGCCCTCCAACGGAAACAACCAAAAGACTGCTTGTAGAAATCTCCTGAGGATCCAAGATTCTCTCAATAGACTCGAGCACAATCAGAGCTCCAACAAGAACAAGGAACACCGCGTTGACATAACCCGAAAGCACCTCAAATCTACCTCGGCCATAGTTGAACTGATGGTTTGCAGGAAGACGAGAGATATAAGACGCATAAAGCCCAATCGCCAAAGCAGCACAATCAAACAACATATGACAAGCGTCTGAGATCAATCCAAGACTATTGCTCATGAATCCCGCCACAAACTCTACAACCATATACGCAGTGTTGATCAAAAGAAACAAAGCAATCTTCCTCGACTTCTTCTCGCTCAAAATGTGACGGATAGGCTTCATAAACATGGTGGAAAACGACTCAGGCGATTCCATCCCAATCTCTTGATAATCTGAGTACACAGAGTCCAATTCTCTGACAGCAACGTAAAGCAACATGCCACACAACAACAATCCCCAAAGAGAAAGCTCAGGGAAGTAGAAGAGTTCCAATACTATGGTGCATAGAAACGTAACCAGAAACTCCCTCTCAGAGTCTTTCTTCGAGCTGGAAAACTTATCTTCGTTGTAATTCTCAGTCAACAGCACTCCGAATACAACAGTGTTAGCTAAAGGCCAACCCAAATTCCCAATAGAGACGCCAGCTTCATCACTTCCAGAGAAGAGGAAACTCCAGATAGCAAGTGGGAACAGCAACACAGTGGTTAGAAACAAGGAAAGCAATCGAACTCGTTTCTGATCAAGCTGTTTGATCTCGACCCAATTCATGGAAACTTTCTCATAGCAACCCAAAAACCCAGATAGAAATGGAAGCAACATAGGCCATACTCTTAAGCAATTCTCTTTAGGGTATATCCAAAAACCCCAATTTTCAACAGATGATGAAGAGAAAGGGAAACAATCGACACGATCCCAGCTGATTGATAACAACAACAAACCGGCGAACAATATGCAAAACCCACGAACCTTAGATGATCCAGCTACACCATTATCGCCGGAAAATCGATGAGACTCGGATAGAACTCTGGCGGAGACTGTACCGGAGAGCTCGGCTAAGATCATAGCAGCTGCGCCGCAGTAACGGAGAGCCTGGAATCGGAGGAGGAAAACAACGGCTAGGAAAACCGATTTTCCGAGTATGAGTTTGATTTGAGACGAGGAGAGAGATGAAATCGAGAAAACGGTACGATTCTGCCGGAGAAATGGGTCTTTCTTGGAGGGAGAAAACGCAGAGAAGAGAGTGAAAGCAAGAGAGAAAACGAAAGAGAGGAGAGAGACGAGGAATGAGAAAGGGAACAGAGAGAATGAAGGAGAAGAACGGAGGAAAGGTAAGAGAGAGTAGAGGGATCGCAAAGAGAAGAGGATGAGGAAGAGAAATGAAATTGAGGATTTAGTGGTTCCATGGATCGATCTGAGACGGGTTTTGGAAGGGGTTGGAGTCGGAGTGTAAGGGAAAGCAGGGTAAGATCTTCCGACTGTTGCGGTGGTTCGTGGAGGAACTGAAAGACGATTAGGTCGATGTTGTTGATGATGATGATGATGATGATGGTGGTGGTGGTGGTGATCCGCCATTGTTGAAGGAGAAGCTTGACTGTTCTGCTGAGTCGCCGGGAGAACTTGTTGTGAACAAAGATATTTCGTGATTCGGTGGGTCTAACCCAAAACTTAATCCGTGTTTGGTTTAGGATAACCGAATTAAACCAGAAACAATTTATATTATTAACCAAAAATCAATTTTGAATTCGAATTATTTTGTATTTTTGTCGTTGTAGACCTCAAAATTTATATTAAAAATGTTTACTTTAATTAAAACGATTCAAAATTTGCATTATCTTTTTTTATAAATCATTAAAAAGATATTGTATGGTTCTTTTTTGTAAAAATAAAATTGCAAACACAACACAAATGTTTGCTAAATGCTGAAATTGTGGATTCATTTAGAAAAATATATACAACAAATGTAAAAAGAAAGGCCGCAAATGCAAAAAGATCATCGATCGATATGTAAATAGTGTTCCAAAAAAGTTCTATTTCTGGTTCAAACCTCCTAAAAGTAACATTATTCAAGTAAACTTTTCTTAAAAAGTGATTCTGATTAGTACAAATATACGAATGTAGTAGATTAGATAATAACATTATATTTGGGGCGAAACAACATGTAACAGATTTTTGAATATAATTTCGATTCACTTGTTCCTCCATTCGAGTTTAATTAAGTCGGTACAGTTCAACCGAATTGAGAATCCAAATTTCAGTTTGGGGCGAAACAAGAACAAAGCACTAAACTTTTTCTTGAAGGGGTCTTCACAAGCTCTATAGGTTACTTCTATCTGCAACAAGACATTGAGGATTGTGTCAACATGCAAACGTGATCCAAAGTCATGAAAGGTCCAAAGACAAAGTTCTTGCCTTCTTGGAAAACAAAGTAGACAAAGATTTTATGGAATAATCGGCTGAATCACTAATGATTGAGAAAGAAAATTATGACTCAAATGCTTCCGTAGATACTATTGTGTATGGTGTAAGTGTTAATATCAATCTGCATTGTAAGTCTGGACAAAACTCTTAATTATTGTTGTTTATGGTGTGAATATCAATGGTGAAAAAAAAATGCATTATATTTTGCTCTCTTCTCAATAAACATCTTCACTCACACCAAACATATGAACCATACCTTTCTATACACACTCACACACATGCGCGACATCACTCAATGTATGGGTATGTGACCTAACCCACAATGCATAGAACCTTTCGTGCAGTCGACATTTGGAAACTTTACAATATTATCTTGTTATTTAACAAATTTTTGTTTGTTTTTACTCAAACGGTGGTTGCTTAGTAGTAAAACGCACATGAACGTAAACTCGTTTTTTTTTTATAAGTTCAATTCTCACTAGAAGCTCTTTCATTTCTGTTTGACCAATAGAAGTGGTCTACACTTTACGTCCATTGAAAAACATGGTGTATGGGTTTTCAGCCCCGACTACAAGTAAGAAACTCTTTGCTCTTAAGCTAAATCCAAATTTCAATCTCTCCACACACAACCAAAAAAAAAAAGTAAAAAGAAAGAAAACAAAAAGTTGAATGCTTATTGTAATATATAAAATCAATCACAAATGTATTTTTTTTTTTTCCTTTTTTTTGATCAATTTTTTTTTTCCTTTTTTCGATCAATTTTTAAAACACAAAATAGATACAAATGTTCGTGATATTTTACCGTAGGTGAACTAGATTATTCTGAATTAACATCCTAATGCAACATTAATAAAGAACAAACAACATTATATTTCTAAATTTGCATACTAAACTCTCTTAAAGACTTCTTCGCTTTCCTTGTGACCAATAAGTACTTTCTCTTCCTATTGATTTGGATAGCAGAGATTCTCTCGAAACTGCCCCTAAAAGCCATAGGCAGGCTTCGTTCCCATGCAAAATCTTGGACAAAATTAATATTCAAGAAAAACATAACTTTATTGATGGCCCTCTTGTCATCGTTATGAGCATGATGGACGATTATAAATAATTGAAATGCGTTGTTCTCCACTGCAAGACGGTATTCAAAGATCTGCCAACCGGTGTTTACATGAGTCAAACAGGGGCTCACCTTGGTCTCTTGATGACTTTTAAGAAAGGCAACTTCATGTTCTTCATGTCCTCTACTCGGCAAAAAGCATCAACTTGTTAACCTAATATGACAAGATTTGGTCCGATTGATGAAAAATATACATACCTATCCGCATGTTGATTTGGCACTGAGGTCATGATTTGCAATCCTTCTATCTACCGGTTGTGATTTGTGTAATCATCTCAATGATGACACTTGTTACAAGATCCTAGATGACCAAGTCATAGTCTAGAAAGTTCCTAAGGCAATGGTCAATTTTGGGATATAAAGAGGGTGTCTTAAAAATAAAATTGATTAAATAAATTATTATGAGTGTCTTATTTATAAGACCAGTGTTTGAGTTAAGACCCGACAGGTGGCAGTCTGGAGGATGAAAAAAAAAAAAATACTCGGCCATTTTATTTGTTTCCTCTCACTCTCTCGACGGCGAAAAATGTGATTTCTCGGCAAATTCCGATTTGAGTCGACAAAGAGGTCGATCCTCATAGATCTGCTGTCTCCACCTTCTTCTTCTTCCTCCCCTCACTAGATCTGCTGTCTCCACCTTCTTTCACTCTCTCTGAGTTTCCTGGGTTTTGTCGATTGCCTCCTCTTTCATCTCTCCCGTCTCTGCTATGGTTTCCTCCACCAAAATCAAATCCTGTTGATTTCTACAGGTGCGATCTCTCTCTGTCCATTTCCTCAATTCAAATTCAACCCATCTCTCTTCTCCCTCCTCTGCAGATTTTTTCTTCCCTTAGAATCAAATCTCCAACGAATTAATCTCCCCCGATTCTCAGTCTTCTGGGGGTCTCGGATTCAAATGGAAGGTGGTTCCGCTAGTGGGTCGGCTTCGACTTTGTCAAACGATGAAAATCTCGTCGTCTCTTGCGAGGATTCCTCTTCTCCGGGAGAAATTGAGCTCGAGCTCGGTCTTACGTTGAGCCTTGGTCGAAAGGGTTATCGAGATTGTAGGGTTCCTTACGCTGACGATTCGTCATCTTCATCATCTTCTTCCCTGAGCAGAGCTTGCGTAACTGCTGGGATTCAGAGAACAGCTGATTCCATGGCCGCAACTAGTGAGTGAGATTCTCATCCTTCAGAACCGTTACCTTTTCCAATTTTAGAAAAGCCTTTACGATGATCATGGTTTATTTGGGGATTCTTCCCCAATATCATGCTTATCAATAGAACCTCTAAAGAAAAGAAAAAACATTTTTTTGCTTTTGTGGTGGGATTGATCAGACAGAATGTTCTTTGATCACCATCTGGAAATTAGGTTGATCAGTTTTGAATGTATCTTTTTGATCTTAGAGAATTTACTTTGATTATTATATCTGGAAAATGATAGGTGAGAATGGAGTGGTTGATTCCTGTAGAGCGATGCTCTTGCTATAATTTCACAGGCCCTGAAGTGTAGTTTGTGTATTACTCCTACGTTGATTTACTGCAAATTGGCTATTTTCCACAAACGTCTTGTGATGGCTCTGATAGGATCTCTTCTAGTATACTCGTGGTTAGTATTCATCACCTCTCCTCTCCTTTTTTCCTTGGATCAAAACTCAAAAGTCTTTTACATAAATTGTATGTGTGTTTCAGGCAATAGTAATGCCAGCTCTATGCTTCATAAGGAGAATGGTAACAAAGCAACAAGAACACATGTATATAAATTAAGCGTTTTTAGTCTCCTCTTCTGAGTTTCTTGTTATGTTCCATAGAAATTTAAAGATCTCCAGAGCCTGACCTCATAAACTACTTTACATATATATTTCCAGGCTTATGTTTCAACCCAAAAAATATCAGTCTCGAGAGTGGGCACTCAAGTCTTCTCAGAAAAGAAGAGGCATTTGGACCACAAGTATTTTCGCTTTTCGGCAAATTTTTTTGGATTTTTGTACCAAGTTGGCCTTTCGACCATTTGTTTTGGATTTTTGTACCAGTAAATTGGCCTTTCAAACGTTTGTATCCATTTATTTTGTACCATAAGTTTTTGTCTATATAAATGAATCGCAAAACCAACACATATTGAACATCTATTTTTATCATCACATTTTCAACACATTCAGTCGCTTTTTTTTTTTTTGTTACAAGAAGTTATCCATTTTTTTCATATTTTCAAATGACCTCTTCTTTCAATTATCAAACGTTTGGTGATAATTTTGATCAAACCTTCGAAGAAAAATTTATCGATATGTCTACAAATCTCCGCAATATGATGGCCGTTCGCAATATATGGTTGAACATATATGGCAAAAATTTGGCGGAAAATTACAATTGAGCGATTTTTCCAGTTTTTAAATTGCATTTCTCTAATTTATATGTTTCAATGTATTATATTTTTAAAAATGTATTATGTTTAAAATGTTGTTAACACAAGTTTTTACTTAAATTTAAAAAATAAAAAAAAATTTGGTTTTTAAGACACCCATCCAAAATGTCTCCACTGTAAATTTAAAAACAACAAAATATTACAAAGTTTCTTATATCTAAAAAAATACATAAAATATTATTTAATCAATAAAACATCCTACTATGGGTTGCTCTTTTGTAAGTATTTTAGTATTCTCAAAGATGTATCTGTAAATCATTTCATAATAATATAAAATTTTCATTTTTAAGGTTATAATACTTTCTTCTTACCTTACCTTATAATATTAGGTATAAAGGGTCAGGCTCTAATCCTTCCTACGATCAATAACTCGGCAAACGTATACATGTTTATGGAATATGAACTAGTGCATAAGTAGTATAAAGAGGTTTGCAAGAAGTATCTCAAAGAACACCATGTCTTTTTACTTTAAGAGGTCAAAAGATTTGGAAGATTGTTGACAGCAAGTAGCATAAGCACTGCCTAGCAACAAACGAGTATGCTTCCTTCTAGTTTAACACAAGGAGAAATTTAAAACATTTCCAAGTTTAACACAAGGAGAAATTTAAAACATTTCCAAATTTAACACAAAAGATCCCTTCTACGGTTCTACCAATAGATAGATGGTCTTTCACATTTATACAACTAGCAAATATAATTTGCTTAAAATGTTTTAAGATTACAACTAACATATAGTATTTGTTGAAGGGTTATTTGAAAAAAGGTGTATGTGCTTAGTGGTGTTCCAAGCTTTTCTATAGATTTTTATTTTGTTTTTCATAATTTAACCTCGTTACATAAACATTGCTGAACAATAAAAACAAATACACTAGTAATGTAGCAAAATAAACCATTCATTTTCGTCATAGATTATATAGATACATATAACAAATATGCCAATAGATTGAACCGAAATGGAAACCATTGATATCAGATGGAGATGCCGAAAACCAAACCGGACGTTACACATAAAATTTGGCGAAGTTATAGCTAAAATTTCAGAAACACGTATCATCATCCCCTTGCAAAATACACGTAACCAAATTATCAATCACCACCAACTTGACGCTTCCACGAGTCCTCAACGATCAATTCATCAACTGCCCATTCCTCAAAACTGATTCAGAATCGTAAGAAGACACAATGAAAGAGCAGAACAAGTGAGTGACGAGAATCAGTGTATATGCTCAAACAATATTCTGAGAAGTTAGATATGACTAACGCAAACTCACCTCCCATCAGGCAGATAGCGTCTAATAGTGAATGGTATTTTCCTTTGCCTAAGCTCCTTCATAGCAATCTTTAAAGCCAATATCATAAGTTAGATCAAATGTCCAGAAAGGAAGAAAGGAAAAGTGAATGCAAGTAAAGTAGTAAGCACCTCAAGTGGGTCTGTCTCGCCCTCTAGCTCGACCATGACAGGAGCATTCATGCTGTATCAGCCAAAAACAACATAATGAATCAAACTTCTCGAGCCAGCTTAACAGTTAAATGAAACAGAACAAAGATTGTTCTCAGTTGATAAGTACTCTCATGAGTTTTACAACACATGATGATAAAGTTAAGACATATGATGAAAGGATAAGTGAGTGTCAGTACAAGAATCAAACATTTCGAGCCAACTTAATGATTATATGATATAGAACAAGGATTTTTCTCAGTTTACTTGAGTAAACTCATCAAGTTTTATAGCAAATGAAGATAAATTCTTAAATTAGTGAGTAACAGTAAAAGTATAAAACTTAACGATGATATGAAATAGAACAAAGACTGTTCTCAGTAGAATTAAGCATCCTCATCAAGTTTTATAAAAATATATGAAGATGAATTCTTGACAAACTCAAGAGACATGAAGCAGTAGTAGAACAAGGTGGAGAACCATACCTAATCTGCAGAGCGCGAGTACCAAGGATACGTGCACGCTCATACTTGGTCATAAACTTGGAGGTTTTACGAGGACGTTGTACAGGTCCTGTTTCGACTTTATCTTCTGTTTCAAGAGGCTCACCATTGAGATCCTCGTTCTCCTTCATCTCAACATCTTCCTCTACTCCTTCCTACTCACAAAAACTGATCAGGAAACTAATAAGCAATATCAATGTTTTTTCTCCAAAGAAGAAGATTAACTTACTTCTATTTCAGGCTCCACAGGCTCATCCTCATAACTGCAGCAGCAAAACCAATTGAAACAACATCAACTATATGGCTTAAGCATAGCAACAAAACAGCTTCAATTCACTCACAAGTTTCATATAAGTTCATGAACTCATCCCAGGAGAAAGGAAAAAACATGTTTACAAGACGGCAAAGAAAGAGTTTGATGGATGAATTTTCAAGAAAAGTTATATAAACTAGCAAAATCAGCTCTTCCTGTATCAAAATCATGTTATATAAACATGGCTTAAGCATAGTAAGCAACAAAACAGCTTCAATTTACTCACAAGTTTCATATAAGTTCATGAACTCATTCAAGGAGAATGGAAAAACATGATTACAAGACAGCAAAGAAAGTCTTTGATGGATGAATTTTCAAGAAAAATTATATAAACTAGCAAAATCAGCTCTTTCTGTATCAACCGACCACGAAATTAGGTTTTCAACCTTAAAATTTATCGGAAAACCTTAAAATTTATCGGAAAACCTTAAAATTTATCGGAATCAATACTCTCTGCCGAACAAACATTTCTTTTTATGAATTGAAGCGCTCATATAATTTCAATCTAGATAAAATAATCAAATCCAATTGCTCTCTCTCAAATCACCGAGAAGAAAATAGAATCCTTTGAAATCGAGCGAAAACTACTAATACAGATATGGGAAGCCGAGAATGAGATAGAAAGAGAGAATACCCCAAATCATCGACTTCGTTGTAATCTTCGTCCGCCATTAAAGTCGATTTGAAGATCGCTCTCTTCCTCTTTGCAAAATTGATAAACCCTAAGAGTTGTTGCAGAGAAACGAGAGACGAGAGTTATGCGTGAAAAATCAATGAAGTGGCGGCTTTTATGTTACCTTAACCGTATTTCCGGATAATTTGATTTCAAGCCCAACTTAGGCCCACATAAGAGAACCGAAAGGTAAAACTAATTCTTTTTTTTTTCTAAAGGAAGAAGAAGATTAGAAGAAGAAACAGAGCTAAAAAGTTATAGCCTCATGGATTTAACCTGTATATAAAATCCATAGTACAATGAGGGTTTTACAAATCTTCCATTAAAACGTAATCCTGTGAGCTCAATGCAAGTTGGTCTCAGTTCTGTGATTCTTCTTGTGTTCGGGTTATCAAAAAAAGAAGAAGAAGAAAAAACGAACTATTATCATTGCGATAACTCATAAGATTATATCGTCTTGAACACTGACATTAAGAGTCTTATTCTGTAGAACAATGCTTCCTATGACTGCAACTTCATCTTCTACTGTCACAGCCTCACCTGCAGAAGAAACAAAATGATTCAGAAAAACAAAAAACAAACCATTTCTCGAAAACACAGAGACAAAGAAATTACCAAGAATGGTGATCCCAAGCCTCTCATTGTCATCTCCACTAGCTTGAACTCTTGACCATCTACCTATCGAAGATTTCCAACCAATGATCGAGTTTATAACAACAGCATTCTCCTGCATTTAAACCAGGTTATAAAACATCAAAAAACATGCATCTTTTTTTGGATTTGTAAACCATGAAGGAACATTACAAACTCATTTTTTACTTCACCTTGATTTCAACATCGTCCAAGATTATGCAGCTTATAAGCCTTACACCAGGTCCAACACGAACGTTTGCTGAGATTGACACGTTTGGACCAATCTTGTTCCAAGAAAATTTGAGATTTAAGAGTGTGCCACTTGCAAATTTTACATGAGATGGTAAAGTAGATTTCATGAGGGTAAAAAATGGCTACCTTTGCGGTTGGATGTAGTTTTACGGATGGGTGAATATAAACATCACCAACTATCATCGGTTTCTTGTTAGTACCATCTCCTGAAGCCAAAAGATGAGGAGATGTTTCCCGGAATTGAGAAAGATATAATTCCGAGCATTTCAAAGACTTCCTGTGTTTTAAGCAATTTGTTAAAAGAGAGTTTGAAGCAAAACAGCTTATTAGCACCAAAACAGCAAATCCAGATTAATTACCCTGGAGTCTTAATCTGTTCCCAAAAATCCTTATTCTCATATGTGTATAGTTGCTTCTTTCCAGCGAGTGGTGACAATATATCTTGATCTAGTCTCACAAAATCCGCAGGAACAGACCTTGTAGCGGATCGGAAGTGATCAAAGCTCGAAATCTGGTAGTTGCTAGCTGCCACATTTTAGTATGAAGTCAAGTGATTATAAAATGGACAAACCTATTAATCCAAAACAATGCAAGTCTCTGAGATAAGGCCAGTAATGAAGCACTCACATGTATCTCTCATCTGGCTATATACTCCTTCAATGGCTTTGAAGATATCTGAGGTAAACACATAGACACCACAGTTTATCAAGTCACTGACCTGCATCGAGTGAAAACCTTATAAGCTCAACAAAGTCCAGAGACAGTGAAGAAAATAAGAAAACAGGAAACTTTAACAGAGAATTACGAAAGTCTCGGGTTTCTCTGTATAATGCAGGAGTTCTTTAGTATCAGGATCAGCTATCAACTCTCCAAATTGGCTCGCTGCTTCTGCAGAAACCTGAAGCAAGAAAAATAAAATTCATGAATCCTCGATCTTTATATTTGTTTCTTCTACGATATCTTTGTTCAAAGTAAAAAAACCAGGTCAAGGACACCAAACCTTGATTACAAGCATAGTTCCAACCCCACCATATCTTCTATGTGCGTCTGACAAAAAAATGTGTTAAGTTACATCAAAGTAAGAAAAGGAAAATGAGGAAACAGATTCAAGATTTAAAAGTAAGATTACCCAATATGTCCTGAAGAGGGAAAGAACAGCAAACATCGCAGTTCAGGAGGAAAACATGTGACTGTTCAAAAAAACAACCACAAACCCCAAAGAAATAAGCAGCTGAATCAACAAAACAAATGAGCGAGTGAAGCAAGAACAAAGATTTGGTATTTCATTAGAGATCAAACCGGTTTTTCTTCCATGATTCTATCCCGGAAGTAATAAAGCGCACCAGCTGAACCATGGGGTTTATCTTCTTTCAAGTATCTGCATAACACAAGAGCACAAATGTGAAGGTTTTTACATTGGACACCAAAAACATAAAATCAAGAAACACAAGTTGCTGTAACCTTACCGCACTGGGATTTTCAGCTCGTTAGATATGGAAGAAACATACAAAGCGAATTCTCTTTCTTCGTAGAATCCAATCAGAAAAATCTGAGCCAGATTTGGTATCTGCCCTCCAAACATATAAACAACACAAACCATATAAAATGAAAATTTGCTATGAGAGCAATCAAACATTTCAAACATTCCCAACTAATGTAACAAGAAAAAGTCACAACTTGGAGGTTACAAAATCATACAATAACAAGCTTTTCCAATTTGGAACAAAAGATCAAACGTTTCAAAGTTGACAACTTTCCAAACTTTTGCAACTAATGTAACAAGAAAAATTCACAGCTTGGAGATCACAAATCATATCAGTAAGAAGCTTTTCCAATTTGGAAAACCCCAGTTATAATTTTTTCAGAAGATCAAACATTTCAAAGTAGACTACTTTCCAAACTTTTGCAACTAATGTAACAAGAATTAAGAAAAGGTCACAACTTGGGATTACAAATCATACAATAACAAGCTTCTTCTAATTTGGAACAAACCTAGGTTTTTTAATTCTCTCAAAGATCAAACACGAAATCGTATGAGAAGGAAAAAAAGCAAACCTTTTTACAAGCAGATATAGGATGATGAATCATCGGTTGCCCAGCCAAAGGAATCAACGGTTTCGGTGTATTGAACGATAATGGGCGAAAACGAGTTCCTAAATCGATCGGCATTTAACAAAAAAAACCAAAATCAAGTTCATTTGAAAATCGAAGTCGAGATCCAAAAGAATGTAAATCGAACAGATGTTGTTGTTACCTTTGGTCGGACCTCCGACCATGATCACGGCGACGACTTTCTCTTCCGACATGTCGATTCAAACCCTAGATTCGTGAAAGACGATGATCTGATTCTGGGAAATGTGGTATCTTTTTAGTCGGATATTCTCGAGTTTTGGACTAAAGTTAAAGTAGAAGAAACAGAGAAATGAGAATGAAGCCTCCGTTTTAAGCAGCATGTGGAAAACAAAGGGAAATATTGACTTTGTTTTTGTCATCTTTATTACTTCGAAAACGAAATCAAATCGTAGTCAAAGCTTGGTTTGTTTGTTTTTTGTCATCTTAACCGAAGTTTGATTTCCGGTTCGTTCCGGTTTAAGGATGAGCGTTATAAACCGTATAGTCTCTGTGCTCTCATAGTTAAAAGGTTTTGGCAACATGACTGAAATTCGATCTATTGATTCATTCTTCATGAAGTGATTCAATTTGGCTCAGATTCATCTTCTTGTTTTTTTATTTGCAACGAAACCTTAGTGATTAGAAGAGAGTCTTGCTTCGGTGAAACCGGTTAGTAATTACTTAATTCGTGAAGAGGGGAGACAGAGTTTACAAGAGATGTCAAGAATCCGACCACCGGCGGATTTTGCCGGGCATTAAATCAGGGTTTTTGGAACTTGTGTACTTAACCGAGTGAGAACGATGGAATTTTTAGGCTCATCTGAGTGCAATCTAGGGATTCTAGAAACTCTATCGGACGACGCGATTCAGGAAATTACAGAAAGCTACGATGGGTTTTTCACCACCGTGGAGTCTCTCGTTTCCGGCACCGGAGATTCCTCAATCGAGAAAGAGTTCGCATCTCATGTGTATAGTCTCTGCAAACACGGACTTGACTCTCTTGTTCGTGACCACTTTCTCAGATCACTCGAGGTATTAAAAATTACCTTTTAAAAGCATTAAACTTTTGATTCTACTCTTTTGGGTTAAGATTTTAGTGTAACAGTTGAAGAATGTTTCTTTTCTTACGAACTCTGTTTCAGCAAGCTTTTGAGAAGAGCGGTGCATCGAGTTTTTGGCATCATTTTGATGCTTACAGCGAGAAGAAACATCCTGTAAGCTTTGGTTGATACTTTTGTTTGATAGAAGAAACTGAAATTGACTCTTTTCTTCTTTTCGCTTCATAAGTTTTGACTAGAAATTGATGCTTTTGGACAGAATTATGGAGAGGAGATTCAGGAAGTGTTATGCAATGCTTTAGAAGAAATATCTATAGAAAAGAAGTATCATGAGAAGTGTCTGTCCATAGTGGTTCACGCTTTGCAGTCGTTCAAAGAACAGTCACCAGAGGCTAGACTGAACTCTGATGCAGAAAGAGTTCAGCTTTTTTCGAGATTCCGGTCGATGTTGTCTTCAACTCTGATGACTACTCTTCCTCAGCACTTTCCTGGTATACCCATCTTCGATAGCTTGTTCTTTGTTGATTTTAAAACAGTATTATGATTTGTTTGTTTGGAACTTTGTTTTATATCTTTGCCACTTGTTTTGACCAAGTTCAATCATTACTCTCTTTATTATGTTATTAGAAATACTCCACTGGTATTTTAAGGAAAAGCTGGAGGAGCTAAGCGCAATCATGGATGAAGATGATACTGAAGAACGTGAGAGCGATTGCATGGATTTGGACGAGAAGCTGAGATCTAAAAATGGAGAAATGGATGTTGATGAAGGCTATTCAAGGCATGACGAATTGGTGAAGAACATTGGGAAGGTGGTCCGTGACCTTAGAAGCATTGGATTCACATCTATGGCTGAAAATTCTTACGCTTCTGCAATTTTTTTGCTTCTTAAGGTAATTTATGCATCAGAGATTTCATCTGCCTCACTAAGACTTATAACATGGTAAATGTAGTTAGTATATACATATAACTCGAACCCTGTCTGGCAATGTTATACTCCAGGCGAAAGTGCATGATCTAGCTGGTGATGATTACAGGACTTCTGTTTTGGGGTCAATAAAAGAATGGATTCAGGTAGTTTTTTCTGCTTAGATTCTCATTTCTCACTTGCAATATCATTCTGTTTTGGTGATTTTGAGATTCCTGACATTAGAATTCTCTTTCCAGACAGTTCCTCTTCAGTTCCTTAATGCGCTTCTTTCTTATCTTGGTGATTCCGTAAGTTACGGTACCACATCGTCTGGACTCACGACCCCTCTGGCTTGTCGTCCATCTCCAAGCTTTTCTAAAGTGGTGACTCCTTCCGAAGGAATTGTTAGGTGGAAATTACGGCTTGAGTATTTTGCGTATGAGACACTGCAAGATTTAAGGATAGCCAAACTATTTGAGATCATTGTTGATTATCCTGAGAGGTACCTTTTTCTATAATGATAGTACTTTCTTCCTCCCCACATATCTCACTTGAGACCCATTTCAAATATTGCAACAAGTTAAAAATATCTTGCATCTCTGATGGAAAATTTGTTGATGCAACAGTTCTCCTGCTATTGAAGACTTGAAACAGTGTCTTGAATATACTGGACAGCATTCTAAGCTAGTCGAATCTTTTATTTCTTCACTGAAATACCGTCTGCTCACAGCAGGTGCCTCAACCAATGATATATTGCATCAGTATGTGTCGACCATTAAAGCCCTTCGAGCAATAGACCCAGCTGGTGTATTCCTTGAAGCAGTGGGTGAGCCAATCAGAGACTATATACGGGGACGGAAAGACACTATCAAATGTATTGTCACTATGCTTACGGATGGAAGCGGAGGGAATGCAAATGGTTCCGGAAACCCTGGGGATAGTCTTCTTGAAGAGATAATGAGGGATGAAGAAAGTCAAGAGAATGTTGGATTTGATGATGATTTTCACACTGATGATAAGCAAGCCTGGATCAATGCTTCTCGGTATCCTTTCTGCTGTATGTTTTCTTGGTTTATCATCTTCCATGGCATTGGATTGTTCGGACACATCTTAATCTGCTTTGTCCTCAGCTGGGAACCGGACCCTGCCGAGGCTGATCCTTTAAAAGGTAGCCTCAGCCAGAGGAAAGTAGACATACTCGGAATGCTTGTTGATATAATTGGATCTAAAGAGCAACTAGTGAATGAATACCGTGTTATGCTCGCTGAGAAGCTTCTCAACAAGACTGATTATGACATTGACACTGAGATACGCACTGTCGAACTTCTCAAGGTAATCTCCATTTTGTTTTTTAACTCTAAAGTTGATCTTACCAAACTATTGGGTCGTTCCTACGGTGTTGAATCTGACTTTACCTTCTCTTATAATGCCAATAGATACATTTTGGAGAAGCTAGCATGCAAAGATGTGAGATAATGCTGAACGACCTGATTGATTCTAAGAGAGTGAACACTAGCATTAAAAAGGCATCTCAAACAGGTTATATTTCTTAATTTTTCTCAATTTTAATGTATGTTCTTGTCTGAATCTTATACTTAGTATCTGTGTCAATTTAGGCGCTGAGTTAGGAGAGAATGAGCTATCTGTTGATATTCTTACCTCGACGATACTTTCAACAAACTTCTGGCCACCAATTCAGGTATTCATATGTTCTTCTTTCTGACTTTTCATTCGTTATGTCGTACAAATATATACATATGAAGGGTATAGATTATTGTGATTCACTGAATTTCAGGATGAGCCTCTAGAGTTACCTGGACCTATTGACAAGCTGCTATCAGATTATGCCAATCGATATCATGAAATCAAGACCCCTCGTAAACTACTCTGGAAGAAAAATCTTGGCACTGTCAAGGTAAATTTTTTGTGTAAATACTTTAGTAGTGAATGATTCATGTTTTGTTCGGAGTCTTGGAGAAAGCACACTGACAGATGTAACTCTCTGAAATGGTTTGGATGAATTTTAGTTGGAGTTGCAATTTGAAGACAGAGCTATGCAGTTCACAGTCTCCCCCACACATGCAGCTATTATCATGCAGTTTCAAGAAAAGAAAAGGTAACTACAAGAATCAGTCAAATGTGGATATTTTCTGCTCCTAAGTTACTGAAATCTTGTAAATGTTTCAGTTGGACTTCTATAGATCTTGCTGCAGCCATTGGGATACCCATTGAAGCATTAAACCGAAGAGTAAACTTCTGGATAAGCAAGGTAGGTACTGTAATTGTAGTCTACTGCTTTAAGTTTTAACCATTGATCTGGAGGAAGAGCTAACTTGTAGAGTCTCGTGAACTTAGGGAGTTTTGAGAGAATCTACAGGAACAGAGTCAAATGCTAATGTGTATACGCTCGTTGAGTCCATAACTGATTCTGGAAAGAACGAAAGCGAGGAGCTTTTAGCAGGTGATGAAGAGAGTGAAAGATCGATCGCCTCTGTGGAAGACCAACTTCGCAAAGAAATGACGATATACGAGGTATGTGATGATGATGCTTAAGGGGAAACTTTCATTCTACTAATCATATAAAATCTAAAAACAATTGTCAACAATGTTTTCAGAAATTCATCATGGGAATGCTCACAAACTTTGGCAGCATGGCACTAGAAAGAATCCATAACACTCTCAAGGTACAATCAAAGGCACACTGATTTTACAACAATTGTTCTGTTTTTTGCTCTCAAGATCATGATCATTGTTGCTCTGTTTTTTTTGTTTGTTTTGTAGATGTTCTGTGTAGCTGATCCTTGTTACGACAAGTCTCTGCAACAGCTTCAGAGCTTTCTTTCTGGTTTGGTCTCTGAAGAGAAACTAGAGTTTAGAGAGGGAATGTATTTGCTAAAGAAGTAGACAACTTTTTTACATTGTGTTATATGACATGAACTAGTTTTGTCTTTTGTATCAAGATCCTCTGTCCTTTTGAATGAAAATCTCTTAACATCAAAATCTGAAAGCCTGAGCCAAAGAAACAACAGTTATTACCAAAGAAACAATTTCATATCAAAGTACTCAACAATAAAAAAAAAAAATACTCCGTAAATTGCAGATTCTTCTGACTAGAGCAATGCCCTTACATGTTCTAAACCGAAGTAAAGTTCATTTATTCAAATACTCAATATAAAATCTCTACAAATATTAAAAATTAAAACATAAACAGCTTCAATCTCTGTGGTCAGCTACTTCATCAGGTAATTACTTCTAACTTCTTTCTTTTGTTCTGGCAGTTTGTTATCAGAGAAACCTAGCTGTTAGGGATGGTGTAGAGAGATGGTAGAGTAGATGTCTGAAGCAGACTGCTCTCATCAAATTGAACACCATAGCTTAAAAACATATCTGAGAGGTCTTGAGAGAAGCCACTGTTACCGACCATACAACCATAAGGATCCTGCAACTCAGAACAGAACTCATCTGAAACTGTGTTTGAGAGACAAGGATCGAGAACGTTGCTGTTGATAGTATCACTCGTACACATGCTCTGATCAAAACCATAAGGCTCTTGTTGCGTCAAGTGATTCAACCCGAAGTTAGTAACATATTCTTGTAACTCAGATGGTAACGCTGTGAAATTTTGGGTGTTTGAGACGCAAGTATGTTGAAAGTTGTTGCTGTTGGTAATATCACTCATGCACATGCTCTGATCAAAACCACAAAGCTCTGGCTGCATCAAGTGATTCAACCCGTAGCTATTCACAGATTCTTGTATTGGTAACGCTGTGTAATCTTGTGTGTTTGACACGCAAGGACCTTGAAAGCTGTTGCTGTTGATGTTACCCATAAATATATTCTGATCACGACCATTAAGCTCTTGATGCATCGAGTAATCCTCTGTGAAATTGGTGAATTGATTGAAATTTGATGCAGAGAGTGGGATTTGAGAGAGAGTTGTATCTTCATGGTTATACATAACTAGCGAGAACTTGCTAGGGCTCAACTTGAACCGTTCAAAGATTGGTGAATTGATTGAAATTTGATCCAGAGAGTGGGATTTGGGATTTGAACCGTTCAAGGATTGGGTCTGTTGATGATGATCTTGATGGTTGAGAGAGGATGATGTTAAACCCTTATGATCCTCCAACTTTGTCTTTGCCTGTTTCTGTGACTCGACAAAACGACGCCTTTCTTGCAAAATAGAGCGATTTCGTTCCAAGGACTGAATCAGTTGGGAGATTTGGTCGGGAGAGTAGTGATCAGAGAGTGGATACTTTAGTTGATTCAAGTTCGTCCTCGGCTTCTTCTGCAGATTCGTCGCCCTGTTCTTGTTCTTCTTGAGGAACCCATAAAGAATGACGCTTTTCTTGCGTCTCTTGGCTTCGTCGAGTCGACTATACCTAAGAGCCAAGTCTCTCACTTTCTGTCTATCCTTAGGCCATGTCTTTAATTCTCCGTCTGGTCCGTAATAGATGACGCAAGCTTCGATATCGCAGAGAGTCGAAAGCTCGGAAGCTTTCTTGAAGATGGTCACGAGCCTGTTGGCCAAACTCGTTGCAGCGAGTGAACTAGAAGAACAAGAAGAAGACGAATTGGAACAAGAGGAAGAAGGAGGTGATCGCATGGTGATTTTCTTGTTGATTTCCGAAACACGCTCTGGTTTTTCGTTTTTCTCGCTCTCGCACACGAAGAAGAAAGCACGAAGAAGAAGTCTAATGAAACTGAGAGAGAGGCTGTATGAAGTTATAATTTCCTTAATTTTACCATAATTCATCCGTTGAGGATTGTTAGAAAAAGGAAAGAAGATTTACTTGAGAAATTTCCTTCATTTATGAGAGAATAATTAATGACAGGTAATTTTATGTGTACTATTAGATTTGATTTGATTTTCTGAAAATCCATGGCACGACTTGGATGATAGTATACGGAACCAAATCATGCAAATAATTAAAAATTAGTCAAAAATAAGAATCAAATCTCTTAAAAATTCAAGAGTATTTGCAATTGATGGTAATAAATAACACTTAAATTAAATCTCTCACATTTCTTACTATTCATCATAGTAAATTACCTATCAAAAATCCTTTTCTTTCCAATCATATTACAAAACATTCTTTCTCTCTTTTTCTATTGCTTTCGATGGAAAAGAAAAAGAAAAAAAAATAAAAAGAAGGAGAAGGAAGGAGGAGAAGATAGAAGAAGGATCAAGAAGAAAGAAGAAAGGAGGAGAAGGATTAAGAAGAAGAAGTACAGTGGAGGTGGAGTTTGGTGATGGTGTTGTGACAAGGATGGTGGTGGTAGTGGTGGATGGCGGTCGACGACAAGACGATTTTGATGATAACGCGAGCAACGATAACGACGTTGGCGATAATGATGAAGGTAATAGTAAAAATTAAACAATAACAAAGTTAGTTAAATTGTTATCGGTATAATTTTATATAATTTTGTTACGTTAACAAAGTTAACCAAACAATAATATACATTTTTCTACTATGATAACTTGTTAACACGATAATTTTCATATTTTAATATTTTACATTTTTCTATGATATGGTAACTTGGTAAACATGATAAATTTATGATATAATAACTGGGTTAACATGATTTCCCAACAGTTAACAATGTTACCAAAACAAAATGTAAACAGTATTATCAAAGTTTCTAACTAATGGTATTTCTGTAATTAAGAAGAATAAAAAAAATTGTTTTGGCATAAAATAATTTTTTCTCTGTAAAATAACTAATTTTGATTTATCTATTATTATATACTTAAATACATAGTCAACTATTACTATATATTAAAATCACCCAAAATTCAATTATAAAAAAAAACATTAAAATTTAATAAAACTATTATAACTAAACTTTTGAATTAGGGTTTTGAGCTACGCCGCCTCGTACACTCTCTATAGTCTTATATATATAATTGAGCTCCTCTTCTCCTCTCCATAATATCTTCATACACTTTCTCTACCCTAATTCATCTCTATTTCTTTCGAATTTTTTCATAATCGATTGTAGTTTTTAAAAACAAAATTGATTTCTCGAAATTTGATTGCCCGATGAAGAAGAATTCCCAAAAGATAGGAAGTGCCGTATGACACACTATACGCAGCAGCGGACTGAACGAAGGATTGCATCCGGTTTGATTTCCCATCCCCCGATCAGCCGTCTCCGCCGTATTCGGATCCTTAACCCGGATCCGTCTACGGATCGGGTTCGGGCTGCCCGGTCGGGTTATCTTACCGTACTTCCCACCGTCTCTGTGTCCGCTTCTGTGTGGTTGATTTTACACGGGTTTCTGATGGGTTTGCTAATTTTTATTTTATTTTATTTATTGTGATGAGAAATTGTCCGATGCCACGTCGTCGATAGCTTTTTTTTGGGCAATGATCTTCGATGCTACATTAGACATACACGAATGTTTTGTGTTTCGCCTTCCTGATAGGAACCTGTGGATCTTGATTGTTTTGTGATCTACGGAGCCATTACGGCGATTACATTTTAAATTTCTGTTTAAAAAAAAAAAATCTACGGCTTAACTGAGACTTTCCCCAAAAAAAGTTTATGCTAATTCTCTATCAAATATTTGTTTTTTTTTGTGTAAATTAGCTCTCTTTTTTTTTTCTTTGGACAGTGACGATTGATATTGAAAGGTCTCGTTCGTCGTAATATCGGCCGTAAAAAGCTTATTTGCCGACCATTCTGTTATATCACCACCCATATTCTGAGTCCAATTTTCTCTCTTTTTTTTTCCTTCCTGTCTTCTTCCTTTTTGTTTATTTCGAAACAGCGCCGATGATTATATCGATTAAGACAAGCATATGTCTGAATTAATCCGTGTTGATAAATCTAATCTTCTCAATGAGGCCTATTCGTTTATTATGATTTGTTGTTATTTCTTGGTGATTGATATGTTTTTTGGATACCTGGTTAAAGAAAGTTGCATTATGCTTCTATGTTCCCCTTCACTAAATACCAAAAGAGCTTTGTCCCTAAACTGTAAAGATTCAGAAAAAAGGAAGCATATTTATGCAAACGTTCAGGTGAATCCACTTACTTGTTTCGAATTTTTAAGTGGTATCATTCTAGGAGGAACGCATTGGTTTTTGGTGTGTCTGCGATATAATCATCGAAACATAGACATATTTCTAAGATAACATCACTGAAACCACTGTCTTTGGTGATAGTGATGACCGAAGCTGAAGTTCTTTTATGAATGTTTGTTAATTATTTGTTTTTGATTTTGATTGTGATGAGAAATTGTCTGATGCCACGTCGTCGATAGCTTTTTTTGGGCTATGATCTTCGATGCTACATTGGACATATACAAATGTTTGTGTTTCGCTTTTCTGATAGGAACCTGTTGATCTTGAGTCTCTTGTGATCTACGGAGCCATTTCGGCGATTACATGTTAAATTTATCGGTTTTTTTTAATTTTAATTTAAGTTGTTAATGGGAAGAGTCGATGATGATTATTGCTAAAAATATGGAATTACCGTCTGAGTTTTATTACCTTGATGTAAAAAACGCTGGCTTAACTGAGTCTTCCCTATTTTGTGTCCTTGTAAATTGATTTTCTGTTTCTTCTGGACAGTGAAGATTGATATAAGGTCTCGTTCGTCGTAATATCGGTCGTAAAGGTCTATTTGCTGACTCCTCTGTTTCTGAGTCCAATTCTCTTTGTTTGAATTTGATTTTCTTTTTTTTCCTGTTCCTTCTCTTATCTAGAATCGGCCGATGATTAAATCGATTAAGACAAGCATATGTCTGAATTAATCCGTGTTGATAAAGCCTAATCTTCTCAATGAGGCCGATTCGTTTATTAGTCATTTGCTGTTGTTTCTTGGTGATTGAGATATTAATTAAGAAGGGTTCCAAGTGAGGAATAACAATAGTTTTGTTGATGTAATGTCCCATGGGTTGAAGCTAGTTTTGGAGATTGGTTTAGTTCCTTTATTGAGCAATGTTCATTGCACGTTTTGACTTCACATTTGGTCTGTTTCAAGTTTTGAGTCAGAACCGGACCTTGCAACACTGCAAATCATGTTCATTTTGCATAATGTCTTGAGAATCTGGCTCAATTCGTTTTTTGGCATCAATTTCCACTAGAACATTGTCAAAGTCTACAAGTTTCCTCAGAAACAGACTTCAAAGTATCCGAGAGAAGATGTTTTTGGATACCTGATTTTAAGAAATTTGCATTGTGCTCCTTTCTTCCCATGATTACAACTATGGTTTTGAATATTGGTTAAGTACTGATAAGCATTGACCATTGTTATCGATATTGGTAATGGCAGAGAAACAGTCAAAAGATCTCGACCTTTTCCCTATTGTCTTCTTCATTCGTTTTTTGCAGAGAAGTTGCATTGTGCTTACAATTTCTTTTTCACTACTTAGAGCATCTCCAACAGGAGTATATATCTCAGTATCTAAGCATTAAAAAAAATAAAATAAATGTAAAAGGAAGAAAGAGAATAAGAGATGCTTCTTTGACTTTTAAAGACATATGGCAGTTGGTGAAAATGATGAGAAGGGTCTCTCCTCGTTGTAGATGGTTTTAAAGATACATAAAGAAGAAAACATTAATCCATCAACGCAAACGTTCAAGTGAATATTCAGTTCCTTGCATCAAACTAAAAACTTGAAACGTATGCAGAATATCTGCAATCATAAGGTTGATTTATGCATGTTTATCTGCGATCTCCAAGAGACGAGCACATAGCTCTTGAGGCTTGGAGAACATTGGCATATGATCTGCATCTTTGATCTCCATTACTTCTTTTGGCGGAAAGTTGCTGACTATCAAACGCTGGTATTCTCCACTCACTAACTGATCCTCTCCACATACGATATAAACCCGTGTAACCGATCCATACCCTTCCTCAGTAAATCTTTCTGACCCTGAAGATTGTCCATACCTAAAGACGGGTTAGCCCTCACTAATAATTTCGCCAATTCAAGATCCTAAACCCACCGACAACGAAACAATCAACACAAGATTGGACTTGAAGTCTATATAACTAGCAATCTCATTTCTGGTTTGATTAGCCTTTGCGTCTTACTTGGATTGGAGACAATTGATATAGTTTCTTGGCCATGAACTTTGGTCCGAAAAGAACAGATTGTGCAGGACGATCAGGTGTTCCGTAGCTGCAAATCACTATGTTAGGGTGTCGAACAACTTTATTATGATATCTCTCTTTTTATCTGAACATAGAGGACAGAATTAGAAGAGAGCTTAAACAAAAGCAAAGAACATACGACAAATAAGATTAACACTCGAGAACGCCTCTGATCAACTAT
Source organism: Alliaria petiolata (assembly GCA_020283515.1). Lineage (NCBI taxonomy): Eukaryota > Viridiplantae > Streptophyta > Magnoliopsida > Brassicales > Brassicaceae > Alliaria > Alliaria petiolata. Next base: position 299,210,702 of record JAHZTW010000001.1, read on the forward strand.
CTTGTGCTTAAGTATTGTGCTCTTAGCCAGAATCTTGATGGCTACGTTTTCTCCAGTGTCTGTGTTCCTCGCAAACTTAACCTTAGCAAAGGTGCCTTCACCTATCGTTCGACCAACCTCATACTTCCCCACTCTCCTCATTTTCTTTGACATTCTTTCGCAAGTTTCTTTTTTCTTTTTATCTGATCCAATACAACAGCCATTACTCAGATTATACAGAGACGAACTGAAAAACCTAAACAAGCCAAAGTTTTGTCACAAGGAACAGATGATAATGAACGGAAAAAGAGAAACCAAATTCCTCGAAACAGGGCAATGAAATTAAGGAACTACTGAAACAAGAATGGAAAAATGAACATTTAAATCCTCAACTTTCAAATTTGAACCATTCAAAGCCCCATGTTTCACGTGATCCATTTAAATAACAAATTTTTTCGTTGATCGATCTTTAAATCACGAACTTATGTTGACTCGGTCATATTAGGCATGACGTTAATTTCACTAACGGATCGACTAAACGCCGTCTAATCCTTGTCTGGTAGTGAAATTGACGTCATGCCTAATATGCTCAAGTCAACATAAGTTCGTGATTTAAACAATAATCAACGTAAAAATTTGTTATTTAAACCGTCCAAACGAAACATGGTGCTTTTGCATGGCCAAAATTTTAAAGTTTGACAGTTAAATGGCATTTTCCCGTCTAACCAATATTCTTAATTTCTTCGGATTACGTAACATTACGTGATTGCTAATCAAAGTAACCAAAACTAATTTTAGAAGATATTTAAACATAATCTAATTTTACGAAATAGAATTTTTAATTTCTTCGGATTACGTAATATTACGTGATTGCTAATCAAAGTAACCAAAATAATCTTAGAAGATATTTAAACATAAACTAATTTTACGAAATAGATGTTATCCGTCAGTAGAAAAATGTCATTTAAATGCCGAACTTTGAAATTTTAGATTCTAAACACCATGATTTCTGATGAAAGAGTATCTCAAAGCTTCTATTTCTGATGAAAGAGTATCTCAAACTTAAGATTTTACAATGTGAAAAATTAAGGATCTCAAGCTTTTTGTGGCCTATGATTAGCAATAAAACTCATGTATTGCTGATGAAAGAGCATGTTAAACTCAACTTATTGAGGTTCTTGAGGTAATATACGATTTGTTTAGCAATGTAATTTTTCAAACAAAGTCCAAATACTTCAAGCTGGTGAGAGTCCTAGTGAAACTTCGAGAAACTTGTTTTACCTCGCTAGTGTTCAGTAAACTCGAATATCCCAGTGAAACTGTAATCATGATCGATGAATGATCAGTGTTTTAAGATTTTTTCATTTACATAACACAAGCGAGGTAGAACAAGTTTCTCGAAGTTTCTCAACTTATGTATGTAGATTTAGGATTTCGTAAGATTTACATATTGTTAAATAATCATGAGATGTGATTAAATTGATGTTTTAAAAACTAATCCCAATTTTTTGTGTAATGTAAATTTAATTTATGTTTAAATATCTTCTAAAATTAGTTTTGGTTTACTTGGATTAGCAATCACGTAATATTACGAAATCCGAAGAAATTGAAAATATCGGTTGGACGGGAAAAATGCCATTTAAATATTAAACTTTTAAATTTTGGCCATTAAAAACACCACGTTTCGCGTAGACGGTTTAAATAACAAATTTTTACGTTGATTATTGTTTAAATCACGAACTTACGTTGACTTGACCATATTAGGTACGACGTTAATTTCTCTACCGGACGAGGATTAGATGGCGTTTAATCGATCCGTTAGTGAAGTTAACGTCGTGCCTAATATGGTCGAGTCAACAAAAGTTCGTGATTTAAAGCGCGGTCAACAAAAATTTTTGTTATTTAAATGGATGAGGTGAAAGATGGGGCTTTGAATGGTTCAAATTTGAAAGTTGAGGATTTGAATGACCAAAATCTTGATTTTTCTCAAAATAGTTACTTTTTGTATCCATAATTTTGATTTTTCAGCATAGTCAACCGAAATCCATCAGACAAAACGGGTTTTATTCCCAGAATCTACCACATTATCTATTATGGAGGTAACGATCATGATCATCGCAAGATAACCGACAACAGCTAAAAACCCTTACATTTTTTATCTGATGCGATTTTTAATTTCATTTTCATTTAAAATTTACTATGTTGTATTAGATCTAGAAAATGGAAACTAGAGTATGCTGGAAAATAAGACAATTATGTTGTTGGGTTGTTACTTGAATTTGCCAATTCTTAATTTAAATTTAGAGAGTTTTTTTTATTAAAAATCTAATTTTTTTTCAACTAAATTTCATTAAGATAATAAAGTACAAAGTAGATTACAAAGTCGAATACAAAACAACGAAATACAAATTAAAAATCTAATTTAGTAAAAGGATGTTCTAACAAAAATCTATATTTTTAAAATTTTGTTATAAATATTTATTTTATTAAAAAAATAGGGTGAATTAGTTTGATGGCTAAAACCAAGTCCAATATTAATAATATGGTCATATACATTTAGAAATAGAGTATGGTTTGTAACCATTTAGAACTGTTTTAGTTTTTTTTTTCTCGTCCAATGTCTTCTCCAAATGTGCTTGGCTCGAACTTCACAATTATTTGACCTTGGTTTGGCTTATTTGCCTCCTGTTTGATTTCTTCGGTCTTTTCGGCTCACCCTCGATTTGGTTTCTTCCAGGGGTCGGGACTTGGTTTGATGACCGCATCAGAAAGTGTTTGGGTAGAGCTATTGGTGTTGTAGGTGATGGAAGTTGTCCTTTAATACTTGTTCGTTCTCTTGTTTTATAGCTCTGGAAATTGTGTTTAATATCTCCATTTATTCCTCTTGATTCGGTAATAAGTGCATTTACCCTAATGAATTTAACCGTTTTGGGTCAAAGCATTGAATTATTCTTTCTTTGAAAACTCATTTCGATGTTGGAGTCGGTCGGTTTTAAATGTTTTCCGAAGGTTTTAACCGTTTTCCACTTCTGTAAAGATGTTGACTTTGTCGCTGGACTTCTAAACTTTTATAGTTTATTAGGCCTAAAATTCATGGGGCGGGATTTACACCTCAACAATTAGCCTCTCAATTCCTTAAACTGGATTTTACTCCATTTAAGGAATTTTACTTCTGCGGTATCCTTCACACGTCTCTCCTTTAACATGGCGACTGGTGTTTTTCTCGGTGGCTTTACTAAAGATATAAGTGCTTCACCTAAAAAAAGTCAGCCTATGTCCCTATGTGAGCAAGCAACCATTGTTCTTTGGCGTAGATATCGTTCTTGTCTCCTAATATGAAGGTCGTGATTGGTTTGTCGAGGCCAACCTTAGGGCGGAGATAACCGATGATGAGTTCTTCATCTGAAGGAGTCAAGCGAAAGCAAATATCTTTCTCTTCATCGTATGATTCTTCAACCAGTGACATCATCGTCTTCTTCTTCTAGTAAGACAAAAAAGTACCAAGAACAAAAACAAACCGCGCTTGAAAAGGTGAAGAAGACTAAACCGACTACTTTTGATTTGGGCATATAGATTAAAAAAAAGGTGTATATAAATACTAAAAATATAAGAAAGTTTCTTAACAAAAAAAATGATATTAGAGATTTGTTGACAAAAGAAAAATATTAGAAAGCATGGAAACACTACCAACCTAATTCCAAAAATATATTTTGAAAAGATACTTACATATTTTCGGATTAGGTTGGTGCTGTTTATAAGAAGGAATAAGAGAATTTTTTTTACGGGAAATAATTATTCGGTAAAATTTATTTTTTCTATTTATTTGGATGTTATATTATATGATTGCAAATCAGACTGTTCGAGCTGGTGAAAATAGTGTTACAAACCATAGGAATAGTGTGGTTTCGCACTATTTGGAGAAATTAATGAAGAGTTTATTTATCATATATCCTACTCGTTCAAAATAGAAAGATAGATAAGTTAGAAGAGAGTATTAGAAACTATTTTTATGATATTATTTATATAAACTCGATAACATCAGTTTGAAATTTTAAACTGTTTTAAGTATCGAGACTGTAAAAAAAACAAGAAGGGAATAATTAGTAATAATTACAAGGAAATATAATCTAATCATATTATCTCTATTCTTATGTATTATTACTATTCTTTTTTTTTTACCGTATTCAATAGATTATACATATTTTCTAATATAATAATGATTTGCATCCCAGAAATTCTATAGTACTACATATTGATTTTGTATTCTAAACTTGAAAATCAATTGATTAAATTTGCTGCAAAAAAAAACTTATAAACATTAAAAATAAATAAAAAATCATTCGGGACGAAATAATAACACCGTGTCTATAGTCTATATATATATATACACCTATCCCCTGCAATCCAAAATTTCATTGTAAACACTGCAACTCATGTTCATTTCGCATAATTTCTTGAAAAATCTGGCTTCGTTCGTTTTTTGGCCTCGATTTCCACTGGAACATTGTCAGCGTCTACAAGTTTCCTCTGAAACTGTTTCTGTTAAAACAGACTTGAAAGTATCCGAGTCTGGAGAGAATATTGTTTTGGATACCTGACTTGAAGAAAGTTGCATAGTGCTCCTTTCTGTCCCATGATTACGACTATGGTTTTGTATATTGGTTAAGTTCTGATTAACTCTGGTTTTACCAATTGATAAGCATTGACCATTGTTATCGAGATTGGTAATGGTAGAGTCAAACACAGCCTTAAACTGTAAGATACAGAAAATATATAGATACAGCCTTGCATCGAACTAAAAATGAAAACATATGAGGAGGAAAACAACATTTTATCTTGCGATCTTTAGGTTGATTTATGCATGTTTATCTGCGATTTCCAAGAGACGAGCACATAATTCATGATATGGGAATAGATATCATGATATGGTTGTAGATGCAATGCATGAAGCTCCACCAACCTCATTTGTTGATAATAGTCGGGAAGAACCCAACGCAGATGCTAGGTACTTTTATGATATGTTAGACGCTGCAAACCAGCCAATCTACGATGGATGTAGAAAAGGGCAGTCTAAATTATCATTGGCATCTAGAATGATGACAATTAAGAGTGATAATAATGTTAGTGAGAGTGAAATGAATTCATGGGTCGAACTTTTTAAAGAGTATTTGCCAGCAGATAATCTTTCTGCTGAAAATTACTATGAAATACAGAAGTTGGTTTCGGGTCTTGGGTTACCATCAGAAATGATTGATGTATGCATTGATAATTGCATGATTTTCTGGAAAGACGATGATAAGCTGCAGGAATGTCGATTTTGTGGGAAGCCGAGATATCAAGAAACTAGTGGAAGAACTCGTGTCCCGTACCAACGCATGTGGTACTTGCCAATCACTGATAGATTGAAAAGATTATACCACTCGGAAAGGACTGCGGCAGCAATGAGATGGCATGCGCAACATTCTACAGTGGATGGGGAGGTTACACATCCGTCAGATGCAAAGGCGTGGAAACACTTTCAGACGATACACGTTGACTTTGCTAACGAATGCAGGAATGTCTATCTTGGCTTATGCACTGATGGATTTAGTCCATTTGGTATGTCTGGGAGGCAATATTCTCTATGGCCAGTCATATTGACGCCATACAACCTTCCTCCGGATATGTGCATGCAACGAGAATTTTTGTTCATGAGTATTCTAGTGCCTGGTCCTAAGCATCCGAAGCGAGCACTTGATGTATTCCTGCAACCTTTGATTCATGAGTTGAAACAGCTCTGGTATAGTGGTGTTCGCACGTTTGACTACTCGCAGCAGCGGAATTTCAATATGCGTGCTGTGTTAATGTGGACTATAAGTGACTTTCCGGCATATGGAATGTTATCGGGTTGGACTACGCATGGAAGATTATCTTGTCCATATTGTATGGATAGGTCAGATGCGTTTCAGCTGAAGAATGGAAGGAAGTCATGTTGGTTTGATTGTCATCGTAGGTTTCTTTCCATGAATCATACATACCGGAAAAATAAGAAGTTATTTAAGAAGAACAAGGTTGTTCGTTTTCCTCCACCTGTTCATCTTTCAGGAGATACTTTGTTAGAGCAAATTGATCACTACGGTGCTAAGGAAACGTGTCGGCGTGGGGGAAATTGGCACACACCGGCAAACATGCCTGACGGATATAGTGTATCTCACAATTGGCACAAAAAGAGTATCTTTTGGGAGCTCCCGTATTGGAAGGATCACCTTTTACGGCACAACCTTGATGTGATGCACATAGAGAAGAATTTTTTTGATAACATCATGAATACAATCTTGAACGTGAAGGGAAAGAGTAAAGACAATTTGAAATCAAGGTTGGACTTGGTCGAAATTTGCGCAAGACCCGAGTTGCATATTACAAGTCAGGGAAAATTACCGATTCCAAACTTTCGAATGTCCGTGGAGGCGAAGCGGACATTATTCGACTGGGTTGCTTCTGATGTGAAGTTCCCAGATGGATATGTGTCCAAATTCTCTAGATGTATAGAGCAAGGACAGAAATTTTCCGGTATGAAGAGCCACGATTGCCATGTTTTCATGCAACGACTGCTACCATTTGCATTAGACGAGCTCTTACCGAAACCAGTTCACGATGCAATTGCGGGTACGTAAAATAAAAATAATTAAAGAATTCTATAAGTAATATAATTCAGTTAATTAATTGATGAATTTGCATGTAGGCATTGGAGCATTTTTCAGAGATCTATGCACGCGAACACTGACTGAGGATGGCATCGCTCAGTTAAAAGAGAATATTCCGGTGTTGCTTTGTAACTTAGAAAAGATTTTTCCACCTTCGTTTTTTGACGTAATGGAACATCTCCCAATCCATCTACCACATGAAGCAGCACTTGGGGGCCCCGTGCAATATCGATGGATGTACCCGTTCGAGCGATACATGGGATATCTTAAAAAAAAGGCCAAAAATCTTGCTAAAGTGGAGGGATCGATCGTTGCTGGAAGTTTGACGGAGGAAACATCTCACTTCACGTCTTACTACTTTAGTCCAATCGTTAGAACCAAAATTACCGCTCCTAGACGATATGACGATGGAGGGGAAGCACCTACGTACCACGTTGACGTCCCGGATATCTTCGCCCAAATAGGCAGACTTGCTGGAAAAGTGAAAGAAGTTTGGTGGGAAGATCATGATCATTGTAGGGCGGCGCACAATTACATATTGCGGAATTGTGAGTATGTGCAGACACTAGAGAGGTATAAATTTATGTTTCCTTCATACATAATTATGATTTAATTACCTCCAATTCATATATATATGACGCGGCCCGTGAATTACTGCAGATTATTTGATTCTCAGGTTCGAGAACACTTTCCTGATTTAGAAGAAAAAGATTATGAGAAGTACAACGAACGTGAATTTATTGGGTGGCTAAAATACTATGTAAGATTAATCAACACTTGTTTTGACTTTGAAATACAGGTTTATTTACAAACACTTAATTAAGAGTTAATTAATATGTAGGTAACGCGTGGATGTTCGACGGAGCCCTTACCACTATGGATGCACGAAATTGTTAACGAACCAATAGCTACGACCATGACTGCTCCAATGTACTTGACTCGTGGGTACATATTTCATACGTATAAACATGGATCGAAGAGGTCAACCGCAAATTATGGAATCCAAGTCAAAGGTGATAACGACTTCTACGGCGTGTTGCAACAAATAATTGAAGTCACATTTCCAGGAGCCATCGGTTTGAAATGTATTTTATTCAAATGCGATTGGTACGATCCGAGTAGTAGAGGGGTCCGCGGAAACAACTTAGGGGTGATTGATGTCAATTCAAACAGACGTTTTGCAAAGTTTGAACCCTTTTGCCTAGCCTCGCAAGCAGATCAAGTCTGTTTCGTTCCATATCCTCGGATTAAGGAAAAACGTGAGAGGTGGTTATCGGTGATTAAAGTCAATCCGCGAGGCCGTATTGTCGGGAAGATTGAAGATGTAGCTATGCAAGCTGAAAGACCTAATGAACTCTCCACTCCAACCGCATCAACAGAAGATATTTTACATATTGATCTAGAGCAACAAGATGTAGAAGACATAGTGAATGATTCAACTGAAGGCGAAATTTCGGACGAATTCGATGAGACCGATGATGAAGAAGACACTGATGATGAGCATAGTGGAGATGAATCGGATTAGCCAAGACCGAAATTTGTAAAATATGTGTGATTTGTAATTTGTAATTTTTTTTAAAATATAAAACATTTGCGACGGCTTTGCGACGAGCCCTCGCAAATCCGTCGCAAAAAGAAAATTTGCGACGGATTTGCGAGGGCACGTCGCAAATCCGTCGCAAGTAATCATTTTGCGACGGATTTGCGACGGTCCCTCGCAAATCCGTCGCAAATTCTTATACCCTATACCCTGAATTGGATTATGGTTTGTAAAATATAAACTTATATATAAGTTTAGATGCAAATATTACAAAGTTTTCTATGTTGATATTCAAATTATAAGAAATAAATATATTTTTAACTTTTTAATAAAACGATTTCATATAAAAGAATACAAGCTATTATGTTCATTGTAAAGTATAATAGTTTTGTAAAATTCATGTTGAACAAGGAAAATTTTACAAATTCCTCATAAAAATAAATTTGTTACAATCTTATACATTCATAGTTGTTTTTATAACTTTGATTATGGTGAACAAACATTAACAAAACCCAACAATATAAATATACAAGTATTGCGACGGATTTGCGAGGGCTCGTCGCAAATCAGTCGCAGTTTGCGACGGAATTGCGACGGTCCCTCGCAAATCCGTCGCAGTGCACGTATAATTTCCAAAAATTTTCGTTTCACAAGTTCAAAGTATTTGGACGCGAATTAGGTTTTTTATTTGCGACGGCATTGCGACGGTCCGTCGCAAAGCCGTCGCAGGCTTTAAACTTTTAAAACCTAAAATTTCTTTCTTCCTCCTTGCCCGAAAACATATCTCTTTTCCTCCCTTGGCAGCCGCCGCAGACGTCTCCCTCTCTCGAGCACCCGAGCCTCTCTCTCTGTCTCCCTCTCTCGAGCGAGCCTCTTTCAGCTATCTCTCCCTCTCCCGAGCCACCGCCGCACATCTCCTCGCCGGATCTGGTTCTCCCGAGCCACCGCCGCACCTCCCTGGACTGCACCTCGCCGCTGCACCTCCGCTCATCGCCGGATTTGCTACTCGCCGCCGAACTCGTCCACCAAGGTAACAAATCCCCATTTTCTTAGATCTATGTTAGATTATTAGAAATTAGAAATTAGAAATTGTTAGATTTTTAGATATGGAATTTAGATTTTAGGAAATTGTTAGGTAATTTTGTTATAATTATTTTGGAATTTGTTTGAGTTTATAGAAATATTTTACAAATTTAATCAATTAATACCTTATCTAATTTTAATTTTAGGTATACCCTTGGTACATTTTTTACAAATTTGTTACATTTATTGTGTAATTAGTTAGATTTATGATTTTGTAATTTTAGTTTTGAATTTTTAGTTTATATTTTTCGTTTTAAAAATTATTATTTACCAATTTTTGTTTAAACATTTTTAGTCACAAATTTTATTTTAAATAATTTAATATAGATTTTATTTTATAAATTTTAGTTTTAGTTGATAAAATTTTAAGTTTAGTTTATAAATTAAAAATTTTAGTTTATAAAATAAACCCAAAGTTATTTTTAATTTTTAATTTTTTAAGTTATTTATTTGTTCTATTTTTTCTATCACTAAAATTTTTTTTTTTGCAGATGTCTACAAACGACTTTTCTCGTTACATGTCGCAAGGCTCTGGGTCTCGGTCTTTTCCGTCTACTCCAGGGGCTTCTTTCACCTCTCCATCGGTGAGACCCACATTTTCAGCCCCCGTTCCCGAGACAGCTCCCGCACAGCCTCATCCTCCTCAACCGGAGGAACATGAAGACCAAGGTTTTCGTTGGCAAGATATGGAGATTCGAGAGCTTCTCGAGAGTCCCGGTCATGACAAGCTGAAACGACTTGATCCAGCACGTCCTCCGGACACCCTTTGGTATTTATAAAATTTATTTTTAAATGATTTTGAATTATAACTATTGCTAATTTTTTTACAATACTAATTGTTTCTAATTGTTTTTTCCAGGTTCGATTATGATCAATGTGTGGCTGCTAAGGTTCGAGAAATCTTTGAGAGAGATTTCAAAGAATCTCATGCCAATTGGTCGCAAACTCCGAAACAGACCATCAACCGGTGGTACCAACAATTTGCCGTAAGTATCATAATTTTTTTATTATTAGTTAGATTTTTATTCTTACATCTAAGCTATTTTTTAATAACTAATTTTTTTTGTAGCAAACATATCATTGGGATTGGGGCATTAACGGAGACGTTAGCGATATGTTTGAGGCCAAGTTGAAGAAACGGATGACCGACCATGTGGGACGTTGGAAGGCAAAGTGGAAAAAAATAGGCGATGATGCGAGGCCCAGATGGATTGATCCGTTAGTTTGGGAGGGTCTCGTTAGATTTTGGAATGAGCCGGGGAGCGAAAAGAAGAGCGCCAACGCCCGTAAAGCCCGTTACAGTGCTCCTGATGGAGAGCAACCCACTAAGCATCGGTCGGGTCAGACTTCGTTTAAAGGACGGGCCCGAAAGATGGTAAGTATTTATTTTTTATATATTACTGTTTTTTATATAATTTATTTAAATCATTCTAATGTTTTTAACTTTTATGTAGGCTGAGCGGACCGGAACAGGAGTTCCAGATCTGTTAGCGGTTCTCGAGGAGACAAAAAAAAATGCGGATGGAACTTTTGTCGATCGACGCTCCGAGAAGCTATACAACGACGTCACTGCGAGGATGCAACAGATGTCTCAGGCTGATCCTAATGATCCAGAAAGCACTGGATCTTGCTCACTTAGTACGATCGAGAAGAACAAACTTTATCTGGAGGTAAGTATTTTCAATTTAACTTCAATATTTTAATTTTTTTTAATTATTAACTTTTTAATTATACTTAAATATATGTTTAGGTCGCTCCCCGTAAAAGAGGGAGAATCTTCGGACTCGGTTCTTTACAGTCGGATATCGAGGCTGCCACTCTTCCGACCACTTCTTCCACCCGTCCAGATCCCGCTCTTCAGGAGATAATCGAGACCCAAGCCCTTCTGATTCAATCGCAGAACCAGAAGATGCAGAGCTACGATAAGTATTTCGAGTTTATTGCACAACGGGACTCGGCATTCGCAGAACTTTACCGCAACTCGGAAGCCGGTCCGTCGACCGGAAATCAAGACCCGTCTATCGATTAAATCTAGTTTTTATTTTCTGAACAATAACTTTTATTATGTTCTATGAATATTATTTTGTATTTCAAATTTCTTTTTAAAATTAGAATTTTTTTTCTAATTTTCTTTTTATTATAAATAATTTAAATTTAAATTTATATATTAATTAATTTATATGTAATTTTAATTTAAATATAATTATTAATAATTTTCGTCCAAAAAAAAATAATTATTAAATTGCAACAGTATTGCGACACAATTGCGACGGATATAATTCGCGACAACATTGCGACGGATTGTTTTTTCCGATGACTGTTTGTCGCAAATCCGTCGCAAATTTTGCGACGGAAAAATTTAATCGCAGATCAGTCGCAAATTTACGACATATTTGCGACAAACATATGCTGTCGCAAATTTGCGACGAAAACATATTGTCGCAAATATGTCGCAAATTTGCGACGGATCTGCGACGAATCGTATTTGCGACGGAATTTTCGATGTCGCAAATTTGCGACGGATTTGCAATAATTTCATCCCGTCGCAAATTTTGCGCCGGATTTGCGACGGAAATGGATTTGCGACTAACAATTTGCGACATTTTGATCACTGTCGCAAATCCGTCGCAAATCCCTGTTTGCGACGGTATTGCGACGGATAATGCCGTCGCAAATCGGTGTATTTCTTGTAGTGTATGATCTGCATCTTTGATCTCCATTACTTCTTTTGGCGGAAAGTTGCTGATTATCAGACGCTGGTATTCCTCAGGCACTATCTGATCCTCTCCGCATACGATATAAACACGTGTAACCGATCCATATCCTTCCTCAGTAAAGCTTTCTGTCCCTGCAAGATTGTCCGTACCTAAAGACGGGTTTGCCCTCACCAACAATTTCGCCAATTCAAGATCCTAAGCCCACCGACAACACAACACAAGATTGGACTTGAGGTCTATATAACTAGCAATCTCATTTCTGGTTTTGATTAGGTTTGGTGTCTTACTTGGACTGGAGACAATTGATATAGTTTCTTGGCCATGAACTCTGGTCCGAAAAGAAAAGAATGTGCAGGACGATCAGGTGTTCCGTAGCTGCGAATCACGTTGTCCGACAACTCTTCTGATGGCTTGCTCAGGACGAACTGCAGAATTTTTACTCAGATACAATCAGAATCAGTTGAAAATTGATCATTAACCTGATTGAATCAGTGATCAGAAAATACCTTTTGGAAAACGTAAGCAGGTGGGTTTGTCGTGTCGGGCATGGTAGATGACAAGAAGACAATAGCAGCGATCTTTTCCGGGAAGGTGTCGGCGGCGAGAGCAGCCGGTATGCCTCCCATGCTATGAGCAACAAGAATCACCTTTTCGTCATCATCCGAGCCAAGCGAGCTCAGAAACTCGAGCAACGGTTTGGAGTAATCTTCTAGGCTCTGAATCTCTTCCACTCTGCTCGTGCTTATGCCCGATGCAGCAAGATCCACCGCGGTCACGCTGTGACCGGCAGCTTCGAGTTGCGGTTTAACCTTGTACCATGTCCATGCGCCATGGCAGACCCCATGGATAAGCACAAACTGCTTCTTGTTCTTCCCCATTGACTTCTTTATTTATTAATAGACTGTTTATTTTCTCTTAGTATAAATAAATATATCTTTGTATCCTTGTCGGTGAGAAAAGTAAGAAGTATATTTGGATAAGTGCTAAAAAACAAACAAAAAATGGCCCTTAGTTATTTTATTTATTTATTTAAACTGCAAAAGCGTTACAAATATAAATTAGATAATAAGGGTATGATGAATCTTGAAGATTATGGAGTAGAAACTAGAAAGGTTAGATCAGTGAAGTTAATTAATCATCAGATGATAAATGAGTCTTGGAGAAGATTATGGAGTAGTAAGGTTAGATCAGTGAAGTTAATTAATTGCTTTTATGATTCTTCTCTACACAATGTTCAGTTTTTTTTGGTTGCACAAAGAAAATGCAAAAACAAAACATCACTTGTTAAAGCATTATTACGGTTTCTGCATAAACAGTGTTTTAACTCATTCCATTGAATCAAACCCAAACAGACAAGTTATTTTCTTTTCAGAACAAGTATTGCTTTGCACCACCTCGAGAAGCAAATCTTCTGATCTTCGTGAAGAATATTTACCATATACGAATCTACATTTTATTATAGGTTTATTCGAGTATGAGAGGACCTGCTCTGCTCCACATGCACTTACTTACAAAAAAACTGATATGAAGCTCCGAGTTAACGGATCATCAAAACGTGATTGTTCTGAAAAGCTCCGATTTTGGCATTCCTTCTGTTGCTCTCCATATTATGTTCTCCAGTTTTGCGCATAACTTCTTGTAGAACTGTGCAGCGATACCACAAAAATCAAGAAATGAATCAATGATGCACTCTCTTAAAGAATGCAATTTTATTGTTTATTGATATATATATATATTCAACAAACCTTGTGATATTCAAGAGTTTCACCAGCAGCCTTTCTAACATCTACCATGAAAAGCGATGGTGCCACCTCGTATATCTGCAGTTTTTACAGTAACCAAACCCTTTACTTGAAGATTCAAAACAAACTTGTATTAGAATCACAGGAAGCAATAATCACCTCTATCACAACAGCGAATTGCCCGGCCTTGATTGAAGATAGTCCCTCGAGCCTTGTCTGTTTAGCACATAGATTAAGCAACAATTTTGTAACAAATCACAGCTATTCAACAATAGAAAAACTGAGAATTTTACACTAGATCTTCCATTTATGAACGCGGTATGAACCAAAACCTTGGCAAATCATATTCAATCTATACACAAGTTTTTACAGTTCAGAGTTTGAGAAGAAATGCATAACAGCTGTGATAAGTATATATATATATATGCTTAGGATTTAGTTACCTTGAAGTTGCGCGTCTCAGCCTTCAAACCCATCGAGGCAGCAACAGCCTCAATATTAGCAATTATCACACTAGGTGACCTCCGAGAAACAAAACGGGTTTGCCTTTTAACAAAATCCTGCGAGATCAAAGGATCAGCCACCAATACGCAGAAAAGGGTTTGCCATGCAACCAATTATTTCATGAACTTATAGTTGCTACAAACTAGAACACAGCATCGAAAGTTCAGTATGCCAAAACATAGATGCTTACCTGTCGCCTGTCAAATAGTGCTGATAAATTTAAGCCTTGTGATAAGGTAATCATCTCAAAGGCATTCATCATCATGGGACCCTCATCTTTTCTCTCTACATTCTCCGCTACATAACTGCCCTGTGAGCAAGTGCAAGTGACAGGTCAAATGTGTGTGAGGCAAGAAATTACGGTATTTACAGTTTCTCTAAGTTTAAGTTCATAACTCTAAATATGCACTAGAAATTACGGTATTTACAGTTTTCTATAGGAGATACATATTGTTAAGTCATTGTGTTAGTCTGATGCATGACCATTGTAATTAGCCAAGGTGGTTTGTGTAAAGCAAGCAAAAGTAACTTGAGCTAAGACATAAACGGATGTTTTCTTGTTGGGTTTTATTACCAGTTTCGGAAGAGCAAGAGCCTAGGTTTAAGTTAGCAAAATTCTAAATATGCATTAGAAATTACGGCATTTTAAATGGAATTGATCACAAAATGAAAGACGAACGACCAACCTCAATTCCATCAAAAACTGCACGAATATCATCTAAATTCACTTCTTCCTCGTTCCTTGCTCGGGTAGGCACGTAATGTAATCTGAACCAAGGATCTTTCCTAATTCCTTGAATTTGAATACGCTGCTCTAATTGGGAAACAATCATAGATAAGCAGATGAAATTACTAAAACTTTTAGATAATAGCAAACACGAAAGCTCAGAGACGACGAAGCAAAATACTCACTGTTTTGGGATTGGGGTCAAGTATCCTGTGTATCAAAGACTTCACTTCTGCAGAAAACCACGGTGGACAAGAAAATTCTGCTGCATTTATCTGTACGGAATTGATCAGTTTTGCAATTAAGTTGATACATTCAAAGTTCAAACAGTAGTAAGTCATGTGGAATAATATGCAAAATGTGTTACATACTTTTCTGTACAATGCTGGAAGATCTGTCTCAGAAAAGGGTAAGAACCCAGCCAATATAACGAAAAGAATCACCCCGCAAGACCAAATATCCGCTGCTGAACCGTCGTAACCTTGGCCACTAAGTACCTCGGGAGCTACATAGTTCGGAGTTCCACATGTGGTGCGCAGAAGTTCTACTCCCTGATTCAGTATATAACAAGTGAATGAAAGAGAAACTTTACACAGCTAAAAAGAATTCGAATGAACAAAGAGTCCTGACTGCTGAAGCAGAGACGTGAGCACTTACTTGCTGAGGCAATGCACTGAGTCCGAAATCCGAAACCTTCAGATTTCCATTAATATCGAGTAAAAGATTTTCTGGCTGAAATATCATAATGACAAATAGACATCAAGTATGAATTACAGCACAACGAAGAAGTAGAAATTCTTTAAGAAACAGAAGAAAAAAATGGCTTCACCTTTAGGTCACGGTGGTAAACACCCTTGCAGTGGCAATGATCAATAGCATCTACAAGCTGTTGAAAGTACTTGCGAGCCTCACTTTCTTCAAGTCTCCCGTTATGAACCTGCATTAACAGTAAGATATCTAAGAAAAACATAGATTTGAAAAAAACCAAAAAAAGCTCATACAGAGGCTTTAACTAGTAAACAATAATTGCTTACAATTCTATCAAAGAGCTCTCCTCCTGTCACAAACTCCAAAACGATATATATTTTCGAAGGACTAGACAAGACCTACATCCGGAAAGCACAAAGAAACAGCAGAAGAACCAGCATCAGATGGACGATGATGCAAGGAAAAAAAAACTTAGGAGACAAATTGAAACATACATACCTCATACAACCTCACTATGTTAGGGTGTCGGACAATCTTCATTATGGATATCTCTCTTTTTATCTGGACATAGAGGGAAAAAAACAAGTAGAAGAGCTTAAACAAAAGCAAAGAACATACGACACATAAGGTTAACACTCCATCACGCACCTGATCAACCATCTTGTGCTTAAGTATTGTACTCTTAGACAGAATCTTGATGGCTACGTTTTCTCCAGTGTCTGTGTTCCTCGCAAACTTAACCTTAGCAAAGGTTCCTTCACCTATCGTTCGACCAACCTCATACTTCCCCACTCTCCTCATTTTCTTTGACATTCTTTGGCAGTTTCTTGTTTTCTTATTATCTGATCCATTACAACAGCCATCACTCAGATTATACAGAGACCAACTGAAAAACCTAAACAAGCCAAAGTTTTGTCACAATGAACAGATGATAATGAACGGAAAAAGAGAAACCAAATTCCTCAAAACAGGGCAATGAAATTAAGGAAACACTGAAACAAGAATCGCTCTCCAAACACAAAATTTCAGTGACCAAAATCTTGATTTTTCCTCAGAATAGTTACTTTTTGTATCCATAATTTTGATTTTTCAGCATAGTCGACAGAAATCCATCAGAGAAACGGGTTTTCCCCAGAATCTGCCACATTATCTATCATGGAGGAAACGATCAAGATCATCGCAAGATAACCAACAACAACTAAAAACCTTTATAACTCTAATTGCAATTCCTCAGCGTAAAGGTCCAATTTTTCCAGAATCGTAATTTCTAAATTTATGGTCTTTGACCATTCAAAAACACCAAATTTCTAAACACCAATCGAACAAGTAGATTTATAAGAGCATAATCACCGGGGGATAAGTAATCGTTACCTTAAGGTGTAGAGAGCGGGTTCGATCGGAAAGAGAAAGTATGCTTTTGATCGGAGATGAAGACGGCGACGGACGGAGATCGAGTGAACGTGAAACGTCAGAGAGATTAATTTTATAGGATAAAAACCACAACCCTTGGATTAAAATGAGAAAAAGTCTGAACCGTTAGATGATAGTTTTCTTTTCTTAAACTATCTTTGTTTATATAAAATCCAAGATTACATGAAAAAGTACAGAAAATGATACAAATGCAACCAAAAATATAGCTAAAATTTTGAAAGAACAATAAAACAAAAAAAAGTAAAATTTGATGACGTTCTGCGCTAATAGAATATCATTATGTTATCTTCTTTTTTCATATTTGTTTTTTTGTCTGATGCGATTTTTTTTTTTCGTTATCATTTATAATTTACTCTGCTGTATTAGATCTTGAAAATGGAAACCGGAGTATGCTGGAAAATAAGACAACTAAATTCTTAATTTAAATTAAGAGATATTTTTGGATTAAAAATCTAATTTACTGAAAGGATGTTCTAACAGAAAATTTATATTTTTCATATTTTGTTATAAGTATTTATTTTTATTGAGATATGATATCTCAATATATCTCAGTAATTTTTTATTTTTTTTAAATGTGAATTAACTTGAAGGCCAAAACCAAATCCAATATTAATCATATACATTTACAAATAGAAGTTAGAGTATCTAAATTCTATCACTTATCTAAAAATATTTATACCCGGTGCTAAGAAAGTAAAGTAACCCAAGATATATTTATACTTCTAACTTCTAAGAGCATCTGTATTGGTGAGAGACTCATATAAGTTTTTCATTAATTTAATAATAATAATTTTAGTTACATTATTTAGTTTTAAATTAAAAAAGAAAAATAAACCAATAATATGAAGACAACACATGAGATGAGTTTCTCATGGATTTCTCATAGTCTCTCATTTGAGAGACTCTTTCTATTCTCTTTCTTCACTTTTTCTAGTTTTATTTATATTTTATGTTGAGAGACTTGGTGAGAGACCACCAATGCAGATGGTCTAAGTCAACTTCTCTTCTCAGCAAAATAAAATATTATTGTATTCAGGGCCGGCCCTGACATTTATGAGGCTTGAAATAATTTTGGTTTGAATATTTCATACATATTTTTTTCTAAAACAATTTGGGGGCCAAATAATCTATACATATTAACCATGTAAATTTTGGGGGATTAAGGCGAATGTTTCATTGAGCTATGCTCAAGGCCGGCCCTGATTGTATTTTAAATGGATAAATTTGCAAATCTTATTTTTGGTAAAAAAAAAAAAATAGAGTATCTATTTAGAACTGTTTTAGTTTTCTTGCTTATATTATGTAACCATTTACAATTTAGAAATAGAGTATGTAAGATAGAGGATGAAACAACATAATTTGTTACCATTTAGTATACATCTGATTGTAATTAGTTTTTTTTTGTTGCAATAAAATTTGATGTTAAAAACTTATGGATTGAGATGCAAGTTAATGGGCCAATACTTGTGTGTCATTTTGATATTGGGTATTACCTTCAATTTCAAAATCAAGTACCCCTTTAGATTCATACCCAAAAAAATACCCCTTTAGATGTTTTTCTTCTTTGCAGAAACTTTGTAATTGTATGATATAAGCTCATCATCAAAGTACAATAAGATTTGCAAATTTATCCATTTAAAATACAATAATATTTTTTTGCTGAGGAGAGAAGCTGTCTTAGAAGTTAGAAATATAAATATGTTTGAGGTTACTTTACTTTCTTACCACCGGATATATGAGAGCATCTATAACGTAGGTTTTTTAAAGAGTATTTAAAGAATAAAAAATGAAAAAATAGAAAAAGCAAGAGACTTTAAGAAACTGTCTCTGATACTCTTATGCTAGGTGTCATTGTATGAATGGTTTATTTTTTTTTTTAAATTAAAAATTAATTATTTTTATTAATTATATTTAAATAATAATATTTAATTGGCAATAGACTCTTTTTATGTGTATCAGCGTTGGAGATGGTCTGATAGTGACAAACAAAGAAGGCTCGTTTTTGCTTTGACTGCATTGTTTTATAATATTTTCAAATCCGTTCTGCTCCCAAGTTTTTCCCCATGAATTCGGAATTATCCAATTGTGCGCTTTCCCGTCCTCGGTTGTGCCATAACCGGTCAACAAAACTGCATGTCGACTTTTGATTTTATTGTTATCTTTTCGATATGTATACCCTTGGTAAGTATATCATGATTGGTTTTATTCTATAAGAATTTCGCTTTATCATGATTGGTTTTGGTTTTGTATGAAAAAACAATAAGATTTTGCAGCTAACTTTACCCCTTTAAATTTTTGAAGGCGTTCATCACAACCACCACATATTCATCATTTAATAATCTTATAAGATCCTTCTCCTTGACTTCTTTCCTTTTTAATTTGATCAGATCTTTAAGCTTAATGGTTGTACCATCCTCTACAAGCGATGGAGTAAAAAAAAATCTATAACCAAATAAAACCAAAATGACTAATTTATCAAACACTTACTGGATGATCACATGTCTCATTGATTTTCCCTGTGTACTTGCATTCATGCTCTCTCACAAGGCCTTGATGCACCAAAAAATGGGATGATTTCATTGTACTTTCTCACTCCACCGGATCCACACGTTGTCATGTACCCCCATATACTTTTTTCTCTTTATGTAATTAGCATAAGTTTATTTAATTATTTTTTTAATCAAGTATTTTCATAAATGTGCCCCGATTCAATTTGCGTCTAGATCAGCCATTGGTTAGAAATGGAATTTGAGCGCAATTTCTAGTACTTTTATTTTATGTTTTGTCGATAGTGGATCAGAGATGGGCTTCATTTGGACTTAATCATTAATGGTCTTTCTACAAATTTATCAACGTCGCGTTTGAAGTCATTGGTTCGTTGCCAAAACTATTTTCAAGCTAAGATTAGTCCGCGTTTGGATCATGGTAAAAAAGAAAAACATAAATGGATTTGTGTTTGGTTAATATCCGTTTTGGTCGCTATTAATAATCTATTGCTGCCTTGTCTTGTCTAATTTAGTGACATTTTTTTAAAGTATTTTTTAATGGCGCTTAATGGGGCCCGATCGGTGAAGGATGAAGATTTACGCTTTTAGACCAACCCCAATGGTAACACTAAAAAGTTTAAACTATTGTTTTTAATAATAAAATAGATTAAAAAAATAGTTATTGGTGTCTTATTTTTAAGACCAGTATCTAAAATAAAACCTTTTTTCTAAGTTAAGAACCCATACGTGACACTACGTGATTGGATGAAGAAAACATAACAGGTGAATGACAAAAAATATTTTTTCACTTAAATTAAAAAAAATATTTTTTAACTTAACACAAGTTGTTACTTAAATTTATAAAAAAAATATTTGTTTTTTGTTTTTAAGACATCGATCTAAAGTGTCTCTATTGTATGCTCAAAACAACAAAATATTCTATAAAATATACAAAACTAGAATAGGACCCGCATATATGCGGATTTTTAATAAAATATTTTAAACCCGTAAAAATAAGTTAAAAAAAAATCGAATAATCTGTAAAGAAACTTTACAACGAATAATCGAATATTTTTCTTTTTGTATTAGTAATCGAAAAAGAAACTTAAATGAATAACAAAATTTAAGAAAATAATAAAATCTAAAACCCGTTAAAATATTTTTTTAAGAAAATAGAAAGCATAATCTGATTAGTACTAAAAATATATAAAAAACACAAATTGAAACATAAAAGTTATTTATTTATTTTAATTCTCATTTTTTCAATTAAAATATTTAAAACACAGAATGTGTTGCGGATTCTAAGCAACATTAACCCTACTTCTCATATAGTTCACACACTTTATCAACTAAATTTTTCTGTTCTGCTACGTTAAAACCTTAGATATTTAATTTGAGTCATTCGAGTATGTTAACGATCTTACCATTAACTCTCTTCAAGCATATAAAGTTTCTATTTCTCTTCACATCCATCTTCATTATATGATCTATCTGCTCTCTAGAGAAGTAAGCTTCTTAAATCTTAAGACTCGCATCAAAATGCTCTCTACATTATTCTTGATATCATTCTTCTCATTGATCTCATCATCGTCTAATGGCATCTCATTAGCATCTAGAATTTCCTTTTAGTATTAGTAATTGATCATACAATTTCCTTAATTTAAATAAAAACATAAAAGAAACTTATTTTTCTTTCTCTTAATTTTCTTATTTATCTTTTCGATTTTTTATATTTCTTTTGGTATTAACAATAAAAAAAAACTTATTTTTCTTTTCTATTTTTAATAATAATTGATTTTCTTTTTATCTTTAGTAATTGATCATACAATTTTTCTAATTTAAATGAAAAACATAAAAAAAAACTTATTTTCCTTTTCTTAATTTTCTTATTTACTTTTCCGATGTTTTATTTTCCTTTTTGTATTATTAATCGATTAACTTGACATGTGTCACGATCATGTTAATTATTAACTTTGATGAGTCTTTTATTTATCTTTTCGTTTTTTTATTTTCCTTTTTAAATTAGTAATCGAAAAAAAACTTATTTTCCTTTTTTATTTTTAAAATTAATTTCCTGATTTTTGTAAATATTATGTTAAAATCTAATTGGTTTAATTTTTTTAACACGTGTCGAAATCTTATCGATTAACTTGCCACGTGTCACGATCATGTTAATTAACAATTTTGACGCATCCTATTTTATATAATAAGATATTAATATTTAATTAATATGATACGAAGCTAAGATGTCTCTATTTGGATTGCTCTTAGACCATCTCCAACCGTGGATTTCAAACGAGGGTTTACAAATATATAAAACAAATAAATAATAATATAATATTATATAGGGTTCTTTAAATCAAGTACTCATAGTTAGAATGATTATATATAATTATATTGCTGCTGTGCAGAATCTCTGAGAAACATGGAAACATCTAATCTTATACATTTCATCCATCTCGCGTCCATTAAAACCAAAAAGAAGACATGAAACGAGTTCATTACCACTCGCCACTGTCCACTGAGATATCATCTGTCAAATGCATTATTCATAAATGTCTAAATGATCCGGGACAAGGTTGATGTATGGACAATTCTCGAGAATGGCGTTTAAACCTGTTCCCAATAAGCTGTAGGTGACGAAGACCGCGCATTGTCTCGGCGATCGCTAAAGCATCGTCGTCACACTCGGCCCCCTTGTAGGAGTAACCCATATTGTTTAGCTTCAACGTCTTGAGATAAGGGCAATAAAAGCCTACAGCTTTCAAATCCAGTCCTCCGGTATATGAACGAGTAACCTCGAGGTACTCAAGCAATGGCAGTTTCATGGCTGCTTTCGAAAGTCCCACACTTGTTATTTGATCGCACCAAACAAGTCCAAGGTGTTTCAGATTGCTTGATCTACAAAAAAAAATAGTTGCATCCAAAGTTACAACAAATAAGATGCAAAAACATCATTAAGAATCTCTCCTTTACCACTTAGAATCATACGTTTTGGAGTTATCTAAGCATAAACCAATTCTAAGCTATTAAGATTTTGCTGCACAATTCACTCAAACTGATGAAAACCCTAGAAATTGCAATTCCTTACAATAATCGAAATCAAGTCGAAGTAATCGACAATTTTTAGGGTTTAGAGAGAGGACCTTTCGGCGATGTAGGAGAGGAGAGAATTGCTGCCGAAATCCTCGATGTTGATCTCAAGCAAGCCGCCATGGCTTAGATCAACGGCGCGACGGCACAATTTATCCTCGAGATTATAATCCATGGCTCCTACGACGGTTCCAAGGTATCGAGACCACAATCTGCACACGTCGATCTTCTGCCACATCGAGGGGTCTTGACACACGCGCCGCCACGATTTGCACACGTTCTGAGCCTTTTGCAGTCTCTCAGCCACGCTAAGACGTATCAGAATCGAATAGATCAATTCCGGCGGAAGCTCCGACCAGTTTATAAGTTTTCCGTCTTTCATCACCGGAAGGCAAAGACGGAGACACGACGGCGAAGAGGACGAATGCGATTTCTGGTGATCAGATTGAGAAAATCAAAAGTGATGAAGAGTTTCGGACCTTTTGGTTCGTCTTCAAATTTATACTCTAGTCCTCATTGACAAACTATATTTACGAAAGAAGTATTAGGCCCATTGATCAATTTGTTTTTGAAATATTGGGCCTATGCCCATAATTTACTCGTCTTCTTTTTGTAATCGATCAAACGAGAGATCATCAAGAAAACCGCGGCTAATCCAAGTGTTATGCGACTGCCGATTAACTAAGGTGAGTGCGTGACTGTTGGTTACTTGTTTCGAGTCGTGATTGTGCTTAGATTCACTTAGTCATTGATTGCTTGAACTGATCTGATTGATTATTGTTATTATTCGATTCTCTGCTGATAACTGTGATTGGCCGGTGAGCCGTATACTGTGATTGGCCGGTGAACCGTTTTAGCCAGTGAGCCGTAATTGGCTAGTGCACCGTATACTGATTGTTTAAGCGTTATTGATTGATTGAATGAATTGTATGATCGCGATTACTTGAGATCCTCGCGGAAGGCTGCTTGTACAATTTCTGATATATTTCCCACAAAGTTATCAAGTGGATCAGTTTCATTCATCTTTAGTCGATCGAATTCTGACATCAAGGTTTGTAATCTCGCCTCTCTTACACGATCCGCTCCAATGTGTCATGACTTAATGGCCTCCCAAATCTCCTTTGATGTATTCAGATCTCCTACTTGCAGAATCAACGTCTAGGGTATTGCTTGAAACAAGATTGCGATCGCCGAGTAGTTCTTCTTTGGAGCGGCTAATCCCGGATCGATTGTCTCCCATACTTCATGAACTCGAAGTATGATCTTCATCCTTATTGACCAAACTGTATAGTTTGTCGATGTCAACATCAAACATTGGATCAATGTGGATCCAAAGTCTTTTGTTCTCGGCGGCGGAGCTATCGCGTCTCCCATACTCGGTTACGTGAATCTTCTCTTGCCGTGTTGATCGAGTCTTCTATCCAAGGCTCGGATCGAGTCTTCCAACCTGAAGCTCGGATCGAGTCTTCCAACCTGAAGCTCGGATCGAGTCTTCCAACCTGAAGCTCGGATCGAGTCTTCCAACCTGAAGCTCAGATCGAGTCTTCCAACCTGAAGCTCGGATCGAGTCTTCCAACCTGAAGCTCGGATCGAGTCTTCCAACCTGAAGCTCTGATACCAATTCAAGTCGTATAAACTTTAGAAACAAGAAAGTATAAAGAACTAATTTTCTTTATTAGATTTACAAACTCTCTCAAAACTAAATCTCTCTCTTGAGTCTTATGGAACATCTCTCCATATGCTCTATATTTATAAAACTAAGCTACGCATTATTCCTTTTAGAAATAGGAAACTACTATTTCCTTTTTCTAATGACAATAGAAGATTTTCTTTTTCTAATGAATTCTTATTTCTATCTCTTTAAGCTTCTCCTTAAGAGATTTCCTTTTCTTTAAGTTCTGGAATTATCCAACAACTGTGGCTAAGTGGGACGGAATGACCGCTCTCACTAAGCAGTTATGTTGCTTGTGCCTCCTTTTATGGATGCAGGTATCGAGTTTAGCCGTGAGGGCAATTGACTGTAGCCGCGGGGACAAAGGCAATGGACGGAAGGATGGTGGATTTGGGTAGACTTAGGTCAAGTATTTTAATGTAATGGCTTATTAGCGAACCTTCATTGTATATTTGAACCTCGGTTTTTAATCTAAGATGCAATTATGTTTACTTGATGAATTGGCTTGTCTAAATCCGAATGAAAACGCTAAGAAAATGACTAAGTATGGAAAAAGTTAGAAATACCCATGTCTGGCCAGGAAGTGGCCGAGACAAATCCACACTGTGGTAAGGAAATTTGGGTTAGGGCTTTACATATAACGGTACAAGACATGAGAAAGTGAGTTCCAACGACTAAAAAAACAATAAAAGCAAGTCACAAACGTTGATGAAGAGAAATTCAAAAATAATAAACATGAAGAAATGAAAACACGGATGGTAATATGAATATTTATTATTGTGAAAAGTCACAATGATTGATATTTGACTTTTTTAAAAGTTGTTTCTCCTCATTGGCATCTCATGGCGAAGAATCACAATGATTCACAAAAGTTGCACCATTTCAATTGTGTGCATGTTCGATAAATAAAACAAATCGAATCTTCACCGTTCAATCATTAAACAAAAAATATTAACCGTTAGATTGAAGTTTCTCTTTTCTATAAAAAAATAGTGACATCAGCAAAACGAATCATATCCGTTAGATTATCTAACCAAAACAAATACAACCGTTAGATTACACTTTTTTTCCTATAAAAAATGATGACATCAGCGGTTCCCAAAAATCATTTTGCTATTATATATAGATTATTGAGATCTTTTTTCTCGAGAGCTTTGAGATCATCTTCTAATGGCGTATGGATTGAACTTTCAAACTTACGCTTTCTGGATAAGTTATGCTTCTCTTTTATACATACGACAAAGAAGAAAAGAAAACTTGATACTTCAGAGAAGATAAGAAATGCAAAGGGATAAGAATCAATTTTAAAAGTGAAACCCATCTTGGGACTTGTGAAGTTGTCTTTTGTTTTCTCTTCCTATTTCTTTACTCTTCTTTTCTCAAAATTGAATTTCGGTCATTGGAAAACAGAAAGCATGGAACTTCAAGTCCAACTTCGTCAAATCGTCTTCTTCTTCCTCCTCTTGACAGCTCTTGAACATTCTTCTGCTGCTCGGATTCTTGAGTATCTATAAGTCTGATAGGCATGACGTTTCTGCAAGCGCTCGTTGGCTTGTCTCTCAGAACTCTTGGGGTGTCCTCAGGTATTTTAAAACTCTTCGGTTTCTCTTGAACAGAGCAAGATCTTGTCTCCATAAGATGCGTCTTATCTTTGATTCTGGAGTTTCGAATTTAGGGTGAAGCAGTATTTGGGGATTTTAGTTAATCAGTTGATTGATTGATTTGGGTCTCTCTTACTATCTATCACGAACATTTTGAGGCTATTTTCTCACAGAAAGTTTGTAACTTTTTAGTAGACTGAATCCTATCATTGATAAAACAAGGTGTTGGGTTCTTCTTGATAATTTGCTATAAATTTACTGCATCGCGCTTTGATCCTTTTGAAACTGAAATTGATTTGGGACTTGATCATACAGTAATCAGATATTACGAGCATTTAAAGCTATTTTTACGAAAAGGTTTAATGACACAAGACTCGGAATCCACCAAAGCCTTACACCCTTGATTCAAGTCTTAACCGCGAGATGGAGGCGATGTAGATGATGAGTAACCGGTTTGTTGATTGAATCCACAATCAACGGTTTATGTTTCTAACTTCCAAGGGCTATTCCTCGCAAGGGCACTAAGAAACAACATGAAAATCTAAGGGCTTGAAAACCCATTGGGACAAAACCAAGGATAAGGAAAAAGAGTACAAATGGTCACAGCCCATTGGTAAGCCTCGGGTTTATGCTTGGATTCAAGCTCGGCAGCCGGTTTAACCTCGGACGCAAGCTTGTCTAGCTCGGTATTGGCTCCAATGCAGCTTCTCCCCTCTGGCACAGTTGTAGTGGCACTAATGTTTACATCATTTTAGCTTTTTAGCAGATTGAATCCAATCGTTGATAAACAATATCGATGAAGGTTGTTTGACTACGGATTATCTTCATCAAGCTTGATCCTTTTTAAAATTGAAATTGATTTTGGGATTTTATCACTACAGTTACCAGAGATCTTATTAATTGTTTTCTGTATGATTTGTCTTTATGAGTGAAAAAAAGATTGTTGCAATAGTCTGTCTTGCCAAAATTGTTACCATTTTGTCATCATCAAGGTACTGCGAGTGTGACAATGGTGGATTACTAATTCGTTTTGGTGCTTTTATTCTTATTGCAGCACACTGTCCATTGAGCATGAAGGCGCACCTTTCGGGTAATTGTTAGAACAGAGATTCGTGCCCTCTCTAAAAAGTTCGACATCAATTGAGCTCGGCCCATTAAAAATCCTAAGAAGGCTCATGCCGTTTTAGGTCTGTCGAGATAAATGGAATATTTCCATTTATCTAGTCAATCCGGAGAAAGCGCCAGGTCGTCATTATCTCTCGGGAAACTTTCTTTTTTGGAGTAAGCCTTGAAGACCGACCTAGCCATATTATTAATAGGGAGGACTTTCCAGCAAAGAATTCATTCAGAAATCGAGAGAAAGAGACCTGGGACACACTACAAGAAAACAGCAGATTTGTGACTAATTTTTGTGACACTTTTTCTGGTCGCAAAAAATAGTGACAATATTGTGACGATCTTCCGACTGATCAACGACTACCACTTCTGTAGAGGCGAAAGAGTCGCAAATGTACGACTAAAGCTATTAGTTGGAAAACAGTCTCTTATTAGCAATGGTTTTATGAGTAATAGATAACTATATGTTTGTGGTCGTAAAAGTATCGCAAATTAAGACGAATTAGTGATTACTATTTTGGTTGGAAATTTTGGTCGCAAAAGTGTGACTGATTTGCTTCATTTTAGCAACACCTATCAATTTATTTATACAAAATGAAAATATATAATTGTAAATATGTTAAGTTTTAGGTCTTTATATAGATTTGAATCACTATATAAATTGAATCTTTATAAGAGAGAACAAAACTTTAAAATTCCAATAAAATTAAATTTATGTTTTTATAAGCATAAGATGTGTTAGGGGTTTATGTATGTTTAGATGTAATATGGGTGAATGATCATTTTTCTCCTAAAATTGACTTAACACACTTTAGTTTGTTGTTTAAACATATATATAAACTTTATAATTAGACTAAACATGATTGTAAAGTCATATGTAAATAATTTTGGTTCTTAATATTTAGGGTTTATGGCATAGGTTTGTGACTACTATGGTTAGTTACAAAATGGTTACAAATAGCGATTATGTTGCTACATCATCGCTATGTTGCGACCATTTTGCTACTAGTTTTTTCGACTACTTTGCAATATTATTTAATTGTACGAAAATTTTGATTTTTCGTGAAATAATAAGCGGCAATTTGTCCCTCTCTTTTTCATTTGCGACGAATCAGAGACTAATATGTGACTACATTCGTTATTTCCTAAGCAAAAGGCATCACTTTCCCTTTATCTCTCTCATTAGTTACTCTAACACTTAGAACGAAAAAATTCTTCTCTTTAATCCTCTCTCAAATTTCTTATTCTCTCTCTCAAATTTCTTCTAATCTCTCTCAATTTCTCTCACGATTTTCTTATATTCTCTCTATGTTGTGTTTTTACCTTCCAAAAAATGGTTGGAAAGGGAAAATCCACAAGAGGTCTCGGTTGTAGATCCGGTGGTGGTGTTCGATTAACTGGCGTTGGGGGCCGATTAAACAGTGACGGAGTACTAACATCTTCTTCTCACTCTTCCAACCCATCGAACGAGACGATTTCAAGGAGAGACTTCAAGGAATCTCAAAGAAAGAAGCGACAATAAGGTTGAGGATGAGGCACAGATCGATTACAAGGAGGAAGGTATGTAGAAATCTCATCGCTTTCTCTGTCTTCTTTGAGGTCGGTTCTGAAAAGAAAGTTGTTTGCTTTTGTTGCTTATGTTATTAGAAAAGTTCTTTGATGAGTAAAGGTCGATGTTTTAGTTTGGATGTTAAGATATGAACAGTTTCTCTTTCTGTTTTCAAATCATTAACCATAGATGAGGATTTGGAATGGAAACTGAGGAGTTTCAGGATCTTCCCAAGGTGTATTTTACCTGCTTTTGCTTCCCTTGTGTATTGTTTCACTTGTTAGCTTCACGAGGATGTGTGGGTCTTGTGTTTTCCTTCTTTCATAGAATTGACTCTTCTTTACATCCCTTCTCTTTTTGGTGGATTTTTATTCTTCTTTACTTCCCTTCTCTTTTTTCGTCAAACCAAAAATCCAAACGGTGTTCGTGCGATGCTGTTTCTTCCTCTCTTCACACAAAACCCAGAACAATCATTCCTTTAATCTCTCCTCTTTCTCCCCCACGAAATCTCCTCATATTCTCAAGCTTTTGTTCTATCTTGTTTATTTAAAGTAAGTAAATCTTTTTCTTTTCCCCAAATCAATTCATTAGTTTTTTCTTTTGTTTTGTGATTCTAGAGTTTCGATTTTTCAACTCCTGATTTGGGGATTTTTCTGTAGAAAATTTTGAAGAAGCAGAGAAGAACAAGACACCCGAAGGTGCTTCCGAAAGCAAGTCTAAACGGAAAATGAAAAGAGCTGATCAACTTGAAGTTCTTGAAAACACCTACTCATGTTTGTGTTTTGTTTGTTTTTTTAATTTTTACTCCATTATTCTTAAAGCTTCTAAATCAGTGAGTTTATGTGTTTACTAAGACACAAATCTGTTAAACGAGAGTTTTTTGTGTGGGCAAGGCTAGTTATATATGATTATGTTATGATATGTCGATTAAGCAAGACCTACAGATTTTCTGATTATGTTGTGCTGTAGAAGAATCTTAATTTGGCTGCGTATATGAATTTAGTTGCAATATGTTGCTATGGTAAAAAATAATCTAGGATGATAGGATCACCAATTTAAGCTTTTTATTAGGACCAATTGTGCAGCTTAACAATCTCTTGTGATTATACTTTTCTACGTTGGAAATGAAGGGACAGCTCGAGCTCAAAGCAGTTAAAGACGGAGCAGTTAGCTATGACGCGCTAGAGAGAAAGGCTCAGTTATATGAAAAGCTTGTAAGGGGAGAGCTAAAAGATGAAGAAGAGTATTGTGTGGATTTCTTCAGGAAAGGAATTGAACATGAAGATGATTTACAACAATCAAGCACCAGAAACAGTTCCATTTCAGCACCACTTGAGGATTTAAAAGTAGATGGTGAAGATGATGGTTCACTCTACAGTCTCTTTAGCACGAAGGAAGCAAGTCGATCGTTATAGATTTTATTCTGCTTTTATTAAGTGAATCAGCATATTGAATATTTTATTTTGGTATTTATTTTTTTTGGTTGGCTTTTTACTAAGTAGTCACAAATCAGTTGCAACCCATCCAACAATTAAACAACTAATTTGTGACTAATAAGAAGAACAATGAAGTGGCAACTAAAGTGTTACTTTTTTGCGACTACATTTTTCTGTTTCTTAGTCGTCTATATGTGACTACAGAAATAGGTATTTAAATTTGCGGCTGTGGTAGATTAGTCGTCTATATGCGACATGTTTGCATAGTCACCATTTCGTCGCAAAATAACGTCTGTTTTGCGACTAAATAAATTAGCAACTAAATATTTGCGACTACTGGTTTTGGTTCCAAATAAGTCGCACATGTGTCATTTGCGACCATTTTGGGACGCTTTTATTGGTCGCAAAGTCCGTGTTTTCTTGTAGTGTCAAATACAACAACTTATCGTTTATCGCTCTAGATTTCTCTTCTTTCAAGTTTAGGTCGGCGTTCTTATTTTGACGACCTAAACTCACCGGCTATTTTTCAATAAAGATCTCTCTTTAAATCCATTAACTCTTATTTTCTTCTAAGATCTGATTTGAGTTTTTACATTTGGCGCCGTTTGTGGAGATTAAGAGACTCAGTCTTTAAGAAAATAACGGAGCTCGAAGATGGTTGACACTTCTGCACCAACTGACCCGAAGAGTACTAACACCGGCGAAGTCCGCTCTGAAGACCAAAAAACACATCGGCCCGAAGATGTCAACACCGCTGATCGGACCACCGATCCGATCACGGGCCGGCCTATTGACCCAGCGACAGGTCTACCCGTTGCGGAAGAAGCCGATCAGCGACAAACCAAAGACTCTGAGCAGATCACCCCGCCACCTAGAGCGAGGAGTCTACCAGAACCACCCCTGGTCAGCATGACCGACATGATAAAAGTCTTCTCGGCCCAGATCCAGAAGGGAATCGACGATCGTATCTATTCAGGGCCGAGCAGATCACGTATCGCGAGGAGGTGAATCGTATCCTCAAGACACGTCACAAATCTGGCGACGTCGAAGACATCGATGGGAGATAACACCACGACGGAATCCTGACACTGATCGAGTGATCAACAACCTGTTTGGGGTCACCTCAACGACAGATTTGCGGAGAGGTCATGACAGATCTAACGCTCGCTCGAGAGTCACTGCTCACACTACAACTCTCACAACATCCGATGCCGATCTCATACACAAGCGGCTCGATAGCATGGACTCCAGGGTCCACAATATGGTCACAACAGCCCCAGAGTAGGAGAAACCCCTCCGACAAACAGATAAGGCCCCGTTTACATCGGCTATCACAAACGCCCCTATGAAAGACCAGAGTAAATCGCTGATATTGTAATTCGATGTAATTTGCAGTAAAATTATGTGGTATAAATAATAGATTTATATAGTAAAGCTGTTGTATAAATCTGAGTTAAAAAAAAATAGATGACTCGTAACTTTTTTAATGTACAAGTTGTAGTATGTATTATTTAAATAAAATTAAATAAAAAATATTAATAATGATAATAACTATTATAAATTAGAATGATAAAAGTAATTAAAATTAATTTTAACTTAAAATTCAAGAAACTAAAAAAAAATAAAAAAGACCCTATTTCACATGCCAATCAGATAATTTACCCATTTAAAGATTTTTTTTAATAATCTAAAAATCAAAAATTGACAAAAAATTGGAAAATTCAAAAAACCAACGTTTAAATAGAAAAAAAGAGAAAATTGACTAACTCAATCTCTAAATCATCACTTTTTCCATGATTTAGGCTTTGATTTGTAACATGAGTTACCATTGATTTTGTTTGATTTATGAGCCTAACTCAAAAATGTTACCAACCAAGTGTAAAATTTGATTTTCTTATTTTAAGTTTGAGTTATGATGAGTTATAGTTAATTTACAAATTTGAGTTCTCTCTTTGTTAAATTGCTAACTCATGTTACCAATCAAAGCCATTATCTTCTTTTTTTCCATATTTGTTTTTTTGTCTCATGCAATTTTTAATTTTCGTTATCATTTATAATTTACCCTGTTGTATTAGATAAAATGGAAACTTGAGAATGTTGGAAAATAAGACAATTATGTTGGGTTGTTACTTGAATTTGCCAATTCTTAATTTAGATTTATAGATCTTTTTGATTAAAAAATTAATTTATTGAAAGGATGTTCTAACAAAAATCTATAACTTTAAGGGCAATTTTCTTAAAAAACATAAAATAAAATGTATTTTTCAAAAATAACCCTAGAAACTAGTTTGTTCATAAATAGCCTTTATTAAAGTTAGGAAACTCTTCTTAAATGTGTCTAATGTCTTCTTTACGGCTTCCTAAATTTTCATTAAAGTTAGAAAAGCCTTACTAAATATGTCTAACAGCTTCCTAAATTGAGTTATGACAGTCTTCCTAAATGTGTCTAACACCTTCCTAATAATGCTAAAAGTGATTAACAAAATTTGTAGGTCTATTATTGAACTGAAAACTTAAAATAGGACTGTTTGAGACAATTTTTCTATTTTTAATATTTTGTTATAAGTATTTATTTTATTACAAAAAATTAGGGTGAATTAGCTTGATGGCCAAAACCAAGTCCAATATTAATAATATGGTCATATACATTTAGAAATATAGTATGTAACCATTTAGAACTGTTTTGGTTTTCTTGCTTAGATTATGTAACCATTTACAATTTAAAAACAGAGTATGTAACTAGAAGAAATAGAGTACGTAACCTGAAACCAAGGAGATAGACGATGAAACAAAACAATTTGTATAATAAGCTCACATCTGCTTGAAATTAGTTTTTGCTTTTTGTTGCAATAGAGTTTAACGTTAAGAGAATTTTGGCTCTATAGCCATATCAATTGTGTTATTTAACACAATGACCATAACAAAAGTGGTGCTATGATATTTTTTATATAATGTGTATAATATCTATTTTACCTTTTTCTATTTTTCTAAATAATAACAGATTTATACTATTTTCTATATCCGTATAGTATAGTTTAATTTACTTGTTTTGTAACGTTTCATTTCTTCACATCTGATTCCGTCGTCTAAGTCAGCAATTCTCGCTCTCTCCGGCTTATCTCCTATATACCTTATTTTTCTGCATGTTATACTATTATATAAAAGCAGAAAAGCAGAAAAGAAAAACAAAAAAATTTCTTAGGGTTTATATCAAAGCGGGAGAGAAGATCCAGAGGAAGCAGCTTTGACCAGTGCTTCTTCAATCGGTGATGAGCGTTAGAAGATCGAACAATACAATTGCATCCTCACCTTGTTCCTCACCTCACCTTAGTGACTATTTTACAATGACAAAATAGTATAGAATTTCTGACTTTCTTTTTCCAGTGAACATGACAAAAAAGACTATTTTCGCCAACGATCGAACAATACAATTGCATCCTCACCTTTGTTCCTCACCTCACCTTACTGACTATTTTACAGTGACAAAATAATATAGAATTTTCGACTATCTCTTTTTCTAGCGAACATGACAAAATAGACTATTTTACGATGATAAACTAGTATAGAATTTCCGACTCATTCTTTTTCCAGCGAACAGATTGGTCACTAAGAGTATTTTTATCCAAAAAAGGATCATTTTGATATTGGGCCTTCTGATGTTTCTCAGCTTTGCTGATTGGTATAGCTAAGGTTTGGATCTTAACGTTTTCTTCTAATAAAAAAAAAAAAAGTTGTTCACAAAATCATAACTCTCTTCTCTAATCATAATTCATAACAAACACAAGGAAAATAATTAAGGGACAATAACTTGTTATTTATCAGCGAGCAATTCCATAGGCAGAGGCGGCATAGGCTTTCTATCAATCTGCAAGTAGCACATTGACAAGTAAGTATGCATTTAAACACATAATTTGAGACAGAGTATAACACATGCCTAGAACCTAAAACTTTGACAAAAATTCTTAATATACCCAACAACAGTCTGTAATCTCAAATCTGCATAACAAGTGTGCAGCAACATGAGGGACCTAATAGGAGAGAGAGATGCATCTAAAGAGAAGATAGTAGTCCAGTACATAGAATCGAAACAGAGCAAATGCCCAGAGAGGTGAAAGTTAGTCTATATGTTTGAATTAGAGAAGGATTGAAATGACCTTTTGTGCATGGTTTAGGGTGGCACCATGCGATCCTGATATCCATAGGAAGGTAAGAAACCAAAGTTTGGAATGCCTTTGGCTGAAGATCAGAAGCAGCCTTGGCCTGGAAGGTGATGTAGAAGGTCATTCCCGTTCCAGGATGATAATTAGCTCTCACAACATTGAGAAAGTCAAGATTTATCCCCTGTAATTGGCAGATAAACATGTAGAGAAGATGTAACTAAGATTCTCAGTAGAATGATAAAAAAAATGCTTATAATTAACACAATAACTCCTCCGCATTGAGCTTCTTTATAGCCTCCCTGGAGAGTCGTTCGAGCAAAGCTCCATCGGTATCAGGTTCGTGGGTAAAGTAATTCTCACTGAAAATCACAGGACCGAAACTGAATTTCACCCGTATTTTGGAGAAGTCAAAGTCGAAATACTTGGGGAAGGTAACAGATGAAATCGCAATCAGGAATCAAGGAATCAAAAATCCGGAAATAATAAAGATGGAAAATAGAGATTATACTAATCCCGCTCCTCTCGAATTCTTCTTCGTACAGTTGAAGATCGTACTCATCGTAGTCAGCAGAAGAATCGCTGGACGTGTCTTCGTATCCGTCGTCTTCCTCTTCGACGAGCTCAAGCTTCTGACGCTTTGGATCAGAATGCTCAGACGTCACACGGCTGATCACGGGCTCCATCATGGCAGCAGATACTCGATCGACGATGATGTGATTCCGAATTTTAAGTCGCTCGCTCGCTCCCTCTTCATCACATATATATTTCACAGAACACCCCGATTTCGCCGGCAATTATTGTGATCCGGTTACATCTAAAACTTTAGGTCATTTGAGAGGTTTATTAAAAGATTTAGAACAGACCGGGTCGAACCGAACCGAACCAAATACAATTTAGTTTTTTAAAT
Organism: Alliaria petiolata; assembly: GCA_020283515.1. NCBI lineage: Eukaryota > Viridiplantae > Streptophyta > Magnoliopsida > Brassicales > Brassicaceae > Alliaria > Alliaria petiolata. The sequence continues at coordinate 299,245,836 of JAHZTW010000001.1, forward strand.
ATATATATATATATATATATATATATTATTTTGCTCAGTAGTTCTAATCTACGTAGCACGGAAGCTTTTCTCGAGCTCTGCTTCCCGCTTCAGAATCGGAATCAGAATCGGAAGCTTTCGGAATCTCGCTTCCATAACAATTCCAAAAATATCATTTTTAAACACGTTGGAAGCTTGCGTTTTCGTTTTGGAAGCTTACGCTTCCATATTAAAAACATATGTATACAAAATATTTCATCTTTTATCTATAAAAAAATATTGTTTGAAATTATTATTTTAATCAAGATAAAATATCATAAGTGATAAAATTGATAATATTACTGAGATTATCTTAAAAAAGTTGAGTTGTATAATCTTTCTTTCGATAACAAAAAAATGATTTTATTTGATAAAATTAAAAAAATTGAAAATAAAAATAGTGTTTTAATCTTCTATTTGATTAAGTTGAATTATGTAAAATATACTAATTAAATTTCAATTGTTTATAATCATTTACACTACAAGAAAACATGACATTTGCCACGATTTTTTGCGAGGAAAATAAATCGTAGTAAATTAGCATCGAATTAACGAGGAATTTACGAGGAAAAGTAAAAACGTCGGTAATTCGTCGGAAAGACCAACGAAAATAAATCCTCGCAAATTCGTCGTAAAATTCCAACGAATTAACGAGGAATTAACGACGAACATATATTTCGTCGCTAATTCGTCGTAAATTAACGAGGAATTCGCGACGAAACATGTTTGACGTGTATTCCTCGGAAATCCGTCGTTAATTTCCGACGAATTACCGAGAAAGTATTTCGAAGTAAATTAACGACGTATTAGAGAGGAAAAAAAGTTAGATGAAAACGTGTTTTACTGGTTTTTTTGCCACGAAAATATTCCTTGTTAATTCGTTGGCAATTCGTTGGTAATTCGATGTAAAA
>JAHZTW010000001.1:299253635-299349269 GCA_020283515.1 Alliaria petiolata
TTTATTTTAAATTTAAAAGTTTACTAGGTATTTACGACGAAAATAAGTTTGCCACGATTTAAGGACGAACTCTGTTGCAACGGTTTTGCGACGATTTTTAAGTTTGCCACGAATTTACTACGATTATTTTCTCCTCAATTTGCCACGAATTTACGACGATTATTATTTTGCTACGAATTTACTACGATTTTTTTCCCCTCAATTTGTCACGATTTTACGACGATTATTATTTTGCTACGAATTTACTACGATTTTTTTCCTCTCAATTTGCCACGGATTTACGACGAATTATGTGTCTCGCTATTTAACGACGAATTTACGACGACACTATTAACGACGATTTTACGACGAAATCTGGATCTCCCAACATTAACGAGGAATTTGCGACGAATTTGCTTTCGCGACGATCGATTACCGACGATTGAATTTTCGTGGCAAATTCGTTGCGACTGTCGATTTGCCACGAATTTGCCACGAATTCGGCCCTCGTAAAAAGTATGTTTTCTTGTAGTGTTATTAATGTAATATAATGTTTAGCTTTATATATATATATATATATACATATGATTCCAACACGTACACGCTTCCTAATTTTTTTTAAAAAGCCGTTTCTGCGTTTCCAAACGCTTTCGCTTCCGCGTACCCGTTTCTGATTCCATGCAGTTTAGGTTCTAACGTCCCCTTTTTTACTTCTTTCCTTTTTAAGGATTTTTTTGGGATACAAGGCGCGACTCGATAGACCTGGTTATAGACACTCCCCAACACACCTCTAACAAAACAAATCCAACACTTGATAAACTATCACGGATTTAGATTCTATGCAAGTTTTTAACATCACACTTACCATGAAATCCTTGATGAATTACTTCTCCCAGAACCATGTTCCAATTCTTATCACCACCCTTTTTCCAGCTGAAACTTTGTCGGAAGTAGGTGGTGCTTTCACTTTCTTTCTTCCACCGCCGATGCTGATTCCATCTTCATCCGAGCTACTTGTTGTTCCTTCTTCACTAGAGCTAAAGATACACACACACAGAAAAACTGTTGAGAGAATTGTGAATAAAACCAGAGTATTTAGACAAAAAAATAGCAACAACTTACGTATTATCGTTGCTTGGGATTATCGTTGTTTTGTTCGAGCTTCACAATTACAGGGACGCCGCCAATAGTGAAATACGAAGCATTATGTTAGATTCAAACAACATTATGCGCTACTGTACTAAATCAAACGAATGATGACTTACAGAGATGTGATTAAGACATTATTAACTTCAAACCCTACGACAGCAACAGCGTGAGTTTTTCCATATTCCCTTGCTGCTCTGTCACTAAACTGCTCTTCAACCCTGAAGAAGAATGAGATTAGGTCTCTGTATGAAATCATAGAGAAGCGCACCACAAATTGAGCTTCAATTTCAGCCAAATCCACAAGGAAAAAACCAATAACATGATATAAATTCCGTCTGAGATACTGAAAAATCACAACAACATTAAAAATCCAAAATCGTGAGATGATTGTGCTCAAATGCGTACCCGTTTTCAGTGGAAACTTCGAAATCAACAGCCGCAAACCCGATTATAAGTGCAGAGACAGAGAACAAGCAGCTAAAATTTTGAAGGATGAACATCTCGTCTGTGGGAAGTCGCGCTTTGTCCGACGAACGGAAACTTAAAACACATACATAATATGAACATTGTGATCGTATCGTTTATTTATGTTTTGTCGATAGTGGATCATTGGAATGGAACTTCAAGTCCGACTTCGTCAATTCATCTTCCTCTTCAACCCTGAAGAAGAATGGGCTTCATTTGGACTTAATCATTAATGGGCTTTCTACAAATTTATCAACGTCACGTTTGAAGTCATTGTGGTTCGTTGCCAAGACTATTGTCCGCTTTTGGATCATGGTAAGAACAAAAAACATAAATGGATTTGTGTTTGGTTAATATCCGTTTTGGTCGCTATTAATAATCTGTAGAAGAACACTTAATAGTCTGTTATTGTTGACGTGTTATAGCTCGGGGTCAACGATTGAAGTTTAGTCAAACTCCTCAGCTCCGGTTCAACATTAAACCTGGTTTAGTGCTGGTTTGTTTCTCTAATTGTTTATAAAGAGAATTATCCTTTTATGGATAAGAAAGAGAGAGAAACGTGATTGTATACGCATCGTCTTCTTCCTCAAGATTCACTGGTTTTGAGATCTTGTGTTCTTCAGGTGATAGTGAAGTTGCTGGCTCGTTCCAGCCCCAGAGAGTAGTGGATCACATCGATCGCGAACTCTGGGTGAACAAAACTCTTGTGCCTTTTACTTTTCTGTTTTCGTTCTTTCCGTTTACAAACAAACGAAAGACGTGAGTGAGCGATTGAGAGTTGAGTTCGAGTTCAAGGCGTTGAGTTGCAGATCGCGAATCGATCTTGGTATTTCCGTTCAACAGTTATCTTCTATATCTATTGCTGCCTTGTCTTGTCTAATTTAGTGGGTTAGTGTATAAGATGAAAAACGTGTAAATTTGCTCTGTTTCTTCTGAGATATCATCTGTCAAATGCATTCATTATTCATAAATGATCCTGCCTCTCCTTAACATGGCTTTTGCAGATCCGGGACAAGGTTGATGTAGGGGCAGTCGCGTAAATCAAGGCGTTCAAGGCGAGGACAATTCTCGAGAATGGCGTTTAAACCTGCGTTTGATAACCTGTTCCCGATAAGCTGTAGGTGACGAAGACCGCGCATTGTCTCGGCGATCGCTAAAGCATCGTCGTCACACTCGGCCCCCTTGTAGGAGTAACCCATATTGTTTAGCTTCAACGTCTTGAGATAAGGGCAATAAAAGCCTACAGCTTTCAAATCCAGTCCTCCGGTATATGAACGAGTAACCTCGAGGTACTCAAGCAATGGCAGTTTCATGGCTGCTTTCGAAAGTCCCACACTTGTTATTTGATCGCACCAAACAAGTCCAAGGTGTTTCAGATTGCTTGATCTACAAAAAAAAATAGTTGCATCCAAAGTTACAACAAATAAGATGCAAAAACATCATTAAGAATCTCTCCTTTACCACTTAGAATCATACGTTTTGGAGTTATCTAAGCATAAACCAATTCTAAGCTATTAGGATTTTGCACAATTCAGGGCGAATCATATCAATCAGACTGATGAAAACCCTAGAAATTGCAATCCCTTATAATAATGGAAATCAAGTCGAAGTAATCAACAAAAATTTTAGGGTTTAGAGAGGGGACCTGTCGGCGATGTAAGCGAGGAGAGAATTGCTGCCGAAGTTCTCAATGTTGATCTCAAGCAGGCCGCCCTGGCTTAGATCAACGGCGCGACGGCACAATTTGTCCTCGAAAGGATAATACATGGCTCCTATAAGGTTTCCAAGGAATCGAGACGACAATCTACACAAGTCGATCTTCCGCCACATCGAGGGGTCTTGACACACGCGCCGCCACGATCTGCACACTTTCTGAGCCATTTCCAGTCTCTCGGCCACGCTAAGACGGATCAGAATCGAAGAGATCAGTTCCGGCGGAAGCTCTGCCCAGTTTATCATTTTTCCGTCTTCCATCACCGGAGGCAAAGACGAGGACACGACGGCGAAGAGGACGAAGGCGATTTCTGGTGATCAGAGTTTCGGACCTTTTGGTTCGTTTTCAAATTTATACTCTAGTCCTCCTCATTGACAAACTAAAATTACGAAATAAAACCAAGTATAATAGCGAAATATTGGGCCGTTGATCAAATTTTTTTTGAAAGTATTGGGCCTAGGCCCATAATTTACTCATCTTCTTTCTGTAATCCAATCAAAATATGGAGATCTTTTTTCTCGAGAGCTTGAGATCATCTTCTAATGGCGTATGGAGGAGATTGAACTTTCAAACTTAAGCTTTCAGGATAAGTTCTGCTTCTCTTTTATACATACGACAAAGAAGAAAAGAAAACTTGCCTGATACTTCACAGAAGTAAGAGATCCAAAGAGATAAAGAATCAATCTGAAAAGTGAAATCCATCTTGGGACTGGTGAAGTTGACTTTTCTCAATTGAATTTCGGTCATCGCAAAACAGAAAGCATGGAACTTCAAGTCCGACTTCGTCAATTCATCTTCTTCTTTCAACCCTGAAGAAGAATGAGATTAGGTCTCTGTATGAAATCATAGATGGGCTTCATTTGGACTTAATCATTAATGGGCTTTCTACAAATTTAGCAAGTCACGTTTGAAGTCATTGGTTCGTTGCCAAAACTATTTTCAAGCTAAGACTAGTCCGCTTTTGGATCCCAATGGATGTGTGTTTGGTTAATATCCGTTTTGATCGCTATTATTAATCTGTAGAAGAACACTGACTTAATCGTCTGTTCTCTTCTATATCTTCTATTGTTGCCTTGTCTAATTTAGTGGGTAGTGTATAAAGATGAAGAACGTGTAAATTTGCTCTGTTTCTTCTGTGTCAATAAGACATTTTTTCAATGGGGCTCGATCGGTGAAGGATGAAGATTTGCGCTCTTATGATTTGATTTTCTACTAGAGTTGCTTTTCTCACGGCTATTAACTAGAATGGTTATATATACTTATATTGTTATATGCAGAGGAAAAATAGAAACATCTAATCTTATACATTTCAACCTCGCGTCCATTAAAACTAAAAACAAGACATGAAACGAGTTCATTACCACTCGCCACTGATATATCATCTGCCTCTCTTAACATTGCTTCTTCAGAACCGGGGCAAGGTTGACGTAGCGACAGTCTCATAGATCAAGGTCTTCAAGGTCAGGACAGTTCTCGAAGATAGCGTTTAAACCGGCGTTTGATAACCTCTTCCCGATAAGCTCTACGTGACGAATACCGCGCATTGTCTCGGCGATTGCTAAAGCATCGTCGTCACACTCGGTCCCCTTGTAGCGGTAACCCACACTGTTTAGCTTCAACGTCTTGAGATAAGGGCAACAAATGCCTACAGCTTTCAAATCCAGTCCTTCGGTATATGAATCAGCAACCTCGAGGTATTCAAGCAATGGCAGTTTCATGGCTGCTTTCAAAAGCCCCACACCAGTTACTTGATCGCACCTAACAAGTCCAAGATGTTTCAGATTGCTTGATCTACACAAAAATAGTTACATCCAAAGTTACAACAAATAAGATGCAAAAACATCATTAAGAATCTCTCCTTTTACCACTTAGAAATTTACGTTTTGGAGTTATCTACACATAAACCAATTCCAAGCTATTAGGATTTTGCTGCACAATTCACTCAAAACCCTAGAAATTGCAATTCCTTACAATAATCGAAATCAAGTCGAAGTAATCGACCCATTTTAGGGTTTAGAGAGAGGACCTTTCGGCGATGTAGGAGAGCAGAGAATCGCTGCCGAAATCCTCGATGTTGATCTCAAGCAAGCCGCCCTGGCTTAGATCAACGGCGCGACGGCACAATTTGTCCTCGAGATTATAATCCATGGCTCCCACGACGGTTCCAAGGTATCGAGACCACAATCTGCACACGTCGATCTTCCGCCACATCGAGGGGGCTTGACACACGCGCCGCCACGATCTGCACACGTTATGAGCGTTTTGCAGTCTCTCGGTCACGCTAAGACGGATCAGAATCGAATAGATCAATTCCGGCGGAATCTCCGCCCAGTTTATAAGTTTTCAGTCATTCATCACCGGAAGGCAAGGACGGAGACACGACGGCGAAGAGGACGAATGCGATTTCTGGTTATCAGGTGAAGAAGAGTTTCGGAACTTCTGGCTCGATTTCAAATTTATACTCTAGTCCTCGCGACAAACTAAATTTACGAAATAAAACCCAATATTATAATGAAATATTGGGCCATGGCCCATAATTTACTCTTTTTCTGTAATCAATCAAAATATTATCTTTCTCCCGAGAGCTTCAGAAGAAGATCTTCAAATGGCGTATGAAGAAGATTGAACTTTCAAACTTTTGCTTTCTAGATAAGTTCTGTTTCGTTTTTATACATACGACAAAGAAGAAAAGAAAACTTGCCTGATACTTCACAGAAGATAAGAAATCCAAAGAGATAAGAATCAATTTAAAAAGTGAAACCCATCTTGGGACTGGTGAAGTTGACTTTTGTTTTCGCTTCCTACTTCTTTACTCTTATTTTCTCAAAATTGAATTTCGGTCATCGCAAAACAGAGCATGGAACTTCAAGTCCGACTTCGTCAAATCATCCTCTTCTTCTTCTTCCTCTTGACAGTTCTTGAACATTCATCTGCTGCTCGGATTCTGAGTATCTCTAAGCCTGATAGGCATGACGTCGCCGCAAGCGCTCGTTGGCTTGTCTCTCAGAACTCTTGGGGTGTCCTCAGGTATTTTAAAACTCTTCGGTTTCTCTTGAACAGAGCAAGATCTTGTCTTCATAAGATGCGTCTTATCTTTGATTCTGGAGTTTCGAATTTAGGGTGAAGCAGTATTTGGGGGTTTTAGTTAATCAGTTGATTGATTGATTTGGGTCTCTCTTACTATCTATCACAGAACATTTTGAGGCTATTTTCTCACAGAAAGTTTGTAGCTTTTTAGTAGACTGAATCCAATCATCGATAAAAAGGTGTTGGGTTCTTCTTGATAATTTGCTATAAATTTACTGCATCACGCTTTGATCCTTTTGAAACTGAAATTGATTTGGGACTTGATCATACAGTAATCAGATATTAGGAGCATTTTAAAGCTATTTTTTACAGAAAGGTTTTAGCTTTTTAGCATATTGAATCCAATCATTGATAAACAGTATCGATGAAGGTTGTTTTGCTACGGATTATCTTCATCAAGCTTGATCCTTTTTGAAATTGAAATTGATTTTGGGATTTGATCACTACAGTTACCAGAGATCTTATTAACTGCTTTATGTTTGATTTGTCTTTATGAGTGAAAAAGAGACTGTTGCAATAGTCTGTGTTGATAAAAATGTTGCCATTTTCTCATCCTCAAGGTACTGTGAGTGTGGCAATGGTGGATTACTAATTCGTTTTGGTGCTTTTTTTCTTCTTGCAGCACACTGTCCATTGAGCATGAAGGCGCACCTTTCGGGTAATCTTGTTTCCATGAATCAAATCACAATGTGTTTTCTTGGTCTGTTAATGGGGATTTTTCTTTTGTGATTATAGACCTCGAAGTATGTGACATGCGACTTGATTTTCTACCTTAATCCATTGATCACCTAAATTGCAGAATAGTTCCAAGATATGACATTCGACTTCTCCATTAGTGTGTGCTATTTGTAATAACGATTGGTATATGTAGAGATTATTAAGATCTTGGTCTCTTTTAAACTTGTTTTGCAGGAATGTTGTATCATATAGTGATGGTTTGCCCGAGAAAGGCAACGGTATACCTTACTTTTACTTGACAATTCTTGATCCAACCACAAGAAACGCATTAAAAGACGCAAGAGCTTCATTCGCAATTAGTGAATCTCCCATTGGAACTTGCAAGAGAGATCCAATGGACCCTACTTGCTCTAAACTAACCCTCACCGGAAAGGTAAATTTCTTGCAAAAAACCGAGATTTTCTTATCGACCTAACAAGCAAATGTCTGGTTTGATTTACATACGCTTCTGTCTTTATCTCATAATGCCTCAGTTGTCGCAACTGGATGAAGGATCTGAGGAAGAAGAAGTAGCTAAAAAAGCTCTTTTCACTAAGCATCCAGAGATGATGGGTAAATGTTTACTCTATAATCTGTTTGCTACAGTTTCATATAGGTTATATCGGTGTTTTCATTTGGTTGCAGATTGGCCTAAGGAACATGATTTCCGCTTCTTCAAACTTGATATCATCAATATATTTCTGATCAATTGGTATGGTGGAGCTAAATCTACCTCTGTAGATGAATACCTTCGTTACAAGGCGTAAGTACACAATGTGTGAACCCTTTTTAAAAACATCGGTAATCTCTCTGAGAAACCGAACTATGAAAATTTAGAATGCGAGTTTCTTTTAGCATTTTGATCTCATAGCTTTTTTTTAATGTTTTCAGGATCAAAGTCGCTTCCTTTTAATGAAAATATCTCATCGGAGTTGAGCAAACGGTGAAGCATGTAACTTGTATATTGGCAACACAATAAAGTGTGTTCAACTCTTTAGTAAATGACTCTTGTTTATAGCCCTTTCAATGGCTTTTTCTTTGGACATAAAAGTATAGAACGAGGAATATTCATAAATTACCACAAACCAAATTCAAAGTACAGTATAGTACAATTATTTTGCTGTGGATATAAAATTTACAAGTGTGCATTGTTTGATTCATTGTTTTTATTTATGAATGATCAAATAACTTTTACTTTAAACGGATGTTTGATCTCCGGTTTTGCGGATGAGCTTCATCATCTGTACCGGTTAGGTTTTGGCCAAAGGTGAACTATACATTTTCTTACGTTTTTTATTAAAATTCGGTTTGAATTCCGATCCGTTTTGAAAAAAAGAACTCAAAAGTCTTAACCGAAAAACCTTCGTTACAAGGTGTAATACCATCTCCAATGGGTATCTAAAAGAAAGTTTATAAACATTAAAAATATTAAAAATTTTAAAAATTTTAAAAAATAGGAGAGAGATTGAAGAAACCTTTAGAAAATAGAAATTTTTAGAACCGTTCTAAAGACAGCTCTACCACATCTACCACATGTCAATTAATAACTCGCTCATCTTTTTAATGTTTTAAAAATTAATTATTTAAATACATAATATTATTATTATATTTGTTAGAAACTTTGGGAGGGTATCTAATGGTTGAAGGTGCTCTAAGTACCAATGCTATTGCTAATCGATCATCAATGTGGGAGTCAGATTTTATTGCTATCATTAAAGGTTAGTATTCGAACGATCTAGTATTAGACCATCTCCAATGTATTCATTTCCAAAATAAAGTTGAATTTTACTCCAATATATATTTCTATTTTTTACTTCAAAAAAAAATATTCTAAATAAATTATATTTCTATTTTATTATTAATACCTATTATTTCTAAAATTTATAAATTAACCTCATTATTTTTTTTTTTGTAAAACTTTTAATATTATTAAAAATATATGATATTTTTTTCATGGTGAACAAGCAAAATTTTTACAAAAGCCGAATGTTCAACAACAAGATCAACAATTTCCTCCTCCATCAACTTCATTTAGACAATATTTTAATGATCTCGGTGTGATATGTGTCGCATGCATATATGTCGATAAGTATTGTTGTATTGATAAAATGGTATGAAATAATAATATCTAATATTTAAAGGATCAATTTACAAATAAAAAAATTTGACTTCAAAATGGAGTTTAATATAGGTTTACTCCAAATATGGAGCAAACTCATTTTTTACTCCATTTCGGAGTAGAAAATGCAGTAGGGTTGGAGAGGAATTTACTTCAAAAGGCATTTGGAGTGGAAAATCGAGTAGGGTTGAAGATACTTACTTAAAAAAATTTCAACCGAAACCTCTAATAAAAAATTTCAAGCTTTCAACTTTTACGCAATAATATTATACATTCTTTAAATTTTAAAACCAGATTTTGTGTGTTGCACAAATTATCTATGGATATATATGATTAGCACTGTTACGATTTAGTCGTTGTTATCGTTACAGTTACAATCCAAAACATTATAGTTATAGTTAACACTAAGTTACAGTTTGAGTCGCTATTATTAATCAATTTACTTTAATTCATTTGCACTTTTACAGCAGTCAATGATAGCATTAACACCAAATTTTTTTCTTATTCAACAACTAATTTTAATGCCTAATGATAGTTCGCCATGTGGCACTCTATCTCTCTCTCTCTTTCTCTTTCAACCCAATTTAATTGATGTTTTAGTGTTTGCAATATTTGACCGAGTTTTATATGCATATTGGAAGCTAAAATAGGTATGTGTAGGGTTCTTAATTTTGTAAATCTCTCGTCTATACAATTTGAAAAAAATACTATTTTTTTACATTTCGTTTTGAGGATGTATAAATATCAATAAAGAAAGATGTATGGTCAGAAATCATGAGATCTGACAAAAACCAACTAAACCACGTTAACTTAATAAACTTCTTCAATTAATTATAGAGTTCTGAATAATAGGAATTTTATTGGTTAACACTTTTGTCTTTTTTTTTTTCCCAATAAATGTGTTGGGCATTTGTTATCGCAGAACTTGTGAGTGCGATGAGACTGATTCCTTACGACCTTGAGAAAGTTGATTACCCTTGTCAAGATTTGTCGGATTTTACAAATCCTCAATTGCGTTCTGAAATGAAGGTTAATGCAAATGGTGTTGAACACTTTTGTTATCCTTGTGATGTGCGTGAAGGCTTGGATTATGTCGGCATAAATATGATTGAAAGAGAGGCAGATCGTCCATTTCAAGTCATATGCAACAAAGATGTAGTAGTTGAACGTAATGAATTGAACCTCTGTTACATTGGCGAAATGGTCTCACTCAATACAATTGAAAAAGTTCTTGAATTATTAAAAGAAGTTCTTCAATTTCTTTCTTATTGAACAACCAATTTCAACACCTAAAGATAGCGCGCCACGTCTCTCTCTCTCTCTCTCTCTCTCTCCTTCAAACCAATTTAATTGATGTTTTAGGGTTTGCAATATTTGAGTGAGTCTGATATGCATATTAGAAGCTAAAGGAGGTATTTGTAAGGTTCTTAGTTTTGTAAATCTCTCGTCTATACAATTTGAAAAATACCGTTTTCTTACATTTCATTTTTAGGATGTAGAAATATCAATAAAGGAAGATGTATGGTCAGAAATCATGGGATCTGACAAAGACCAACTAGACCACGATAACTTAATAAACTTCTTCAATTAAATATAGAGTTCTGAATAATATGAAATTTATTAGTTACTTTTGTCTTTTTTCTTTTCCCAGTAAATGTGTTGGACATTTGTTATCGTAAAACTTGTGAATGCGGTGGGACTGATCAAGAAATATGACCTTGAGAAAGTTGAATACTCTTCTAAAGATTTGTCGGATTTTACAAATCCTCAATTGCGTTCTGAAATGAAGGTTAATGCAAATAGTGTTGAACACTTTTGTTATCTTTGTGATGTGCGTGAAGGCTTGGATTATGTCGGCATACACATGATTGAAAGAAAGGCCGATCGTCCATTTCAAGTTATATGCAACAAAGATATAGTAGCTGAACGCAATGAATTGTACATCTGTTACATTGGCGAAGTGGTCTCACTCAATACAATTGAAAAAGTTCTTGAATTATTAAAAGAAGTTCTTCAATTTCTTTCTTATTCAACAACCACTTTCAACGCTTAAAGATAGCGTCTCTCTCTCTCTCTCTCTCTCTCTCTCTCTCTCTCTCTCTCTCTCTCTCTCTCTCTCTCTCTCTCTCTTTCAAACCAATTTAATTGATGTTTTAGGATTGTGCAATATTTGAGCTGAGTCCGATATGCATTTTGGAAGCTAAAGGAGGTATGTGTAAGGTTCTTAGTTTTGTAAATCTCTCGTTTATAGAATTTGAAAAATACTGTTTTCTTACATTTCGTTTTTAAGATGTAGAAATATCAATAAAGGAAGATGTATGTCAGAAATCATGTGATCTGACAAAGACCAACTAGACCACGATAACTTAATAAACTTCTTCAATTAATTATAGAATTCTGAATAATATGAATTTTATTAGTTACTTTTGTCTTTTTTCTTTTCCCAATAAATGTGTTGGGCATTTGTTATTGCAGAACTTGTGAATGCGGTAGGACTGATCAAGGAATACGACATTGAGAAAGTTGAATACTCTTCTCAAGATTTGTCGGATTTTACAAATCCTCAATTGCGTTCTGAAATGAAGGTTAATGCAAATGGTGTTGAACACTTTTGTTATCCTTGTGATGTGCGTGAAGGCTTGGATTATGTCGGCATAAACATGATTGAAAGAGAGGCAGATCGTCCATTTCAAGTCATATGCAACAAAGATGTAGTAGTTGAACGTAATGAATTGAACCTCTGTTACATTGGCGAAATGGTCTCACTCAATACAATTGAAAAAGTTCTTGAATTATTAAAAGAAGTTCTTCAATTTCTTTCTTATTGAACAACCAATTTCAACACCTAAAGATAGCGCGCCACGTCTCTCTCTCTCTCTCTCTCTCTCTCCTTCAAACCAATTTAATTGATGTTTTAGGGTTTGCAATATTTGAGTGAGTCTGATATGCATATTAGAAGCTAAAGGAGGTATTTGTAAGGTTCTTAGTTTTGTAAATCTCTCGTCTATACAATTTGAAAAATACCGTTTTCTTACATTTCATTTTTAGGATGTAGAAATATCAATAAAGGAAGATGTATGGTCAGAAATCATGGGATCTGACAAAGACCAACTAGACCACGATAACTTAATAAACTTCTTCAATTAAATATAGAGTTCTGAATAATATGAAATTTATTAGTTACTTTTGTCTTTTTTCTTTTCCCAGTAAATGTGTTGGACATTTGTTATCGTAAAACTTGTGAATGCGGTGGGACTGATCAAGAAATATGACCTTGAGAAAGTTGAATACTCTTCTAAAGATTTGTCGGATTTTACAAATCCTCAATTGCGTTCTGAAATGAAGGTTAATGCAAATGGTGTTGAACACTTTTGTTATCCTTGTGATGTGCGTGAAGGCTTGGATTATGTCGCCATAAACATGATTGAAAGAGAGGCAGAGCGTCCATTTCAAGTCATATGCAACAAATATATAGTAGCTAAACGCAATGAATTGAACCTTTATTACATTGGCGAAGTGGTCTCACTCAATACGATTGAAAAAGTTCTTGAATTATTAAAAGAACATTTAATTGTTGCAACTATCCCAATTTTCCAACCAGAGTAATTGATGGTCTTTTAATTGATGTTTTAGGGTTGCGCACACAAATTAATTTTTTTTTGTATATTACCTATTGTAACCCTTCTCATCAATGTTTAATTTTAAATTTATTAATTAATATAAGAATAAAAAGAGTCATCTAGTGTTAATTTTACATTGATTTGTGAAAACGTCATTTATTTTCAAACAAAAAAGTTTTAAAACATATAGTATTAAAAATGGAGGAAGTATATAAAAAGTTATTATTTTTGCTTATATTTTTTACTATGTTTTGCTATTTTTTACTTAGTTTTTTTTATAAAAAAATTACAATAATTGTAAGTTAATTGTACTTGATGGCGTTATAGTAAAAATATATATGTTCAAATGAATATGAAACTCTCATCAAAGCTAACCTGAATCGATGCATAACCCGTAAAATATAAGTTATATCTCTTACAAAAGCAGAAACACTTTCAACACTTAAAAGTTTCTCTCTTAAGAAATTTTGCACGAAGAATCGATGACATCCAATGTCAAATTTTGTTTTACTAGTTGAATACAATCCCTACGACATGCCCGATTAGAGAATTCATAGCCTTAAAACAGACAAAGCTACCCACAAGGCCACAATAGAGGAGGAGAAGTAATTTTCCAGCGCTTTCTTAAAAATTCTTAAACGAAGCTGTTGCATAGCTATTATCAATGCGGATAACGCTAGTACGACCGCAACAACATGCCCTCCCGTCGAATCGAAGGACTCCAAGACTATGGCCCCGATTGGTAAAGACTGTAATTGTAGATTGTGACTCTAGAGATTTCAGTTGCACAAAAACCATAATTGTTATTTTATATATTTTTAAAAAGTTTAATTGGTAGAAAAAAAAAACTGTTGAAACTGTGACTGTAATTTTTGAATATTGTGATTTTTTAGGCTCAAAATTTTTTTTTTATGAAAAATATAAATTGTAGAACAAATTTACAACTATGATTTTGAAACTAGTTTAGGAGATTGGCCTGAATTCTGATTTTCTGGTTTTATCAATGTATAAACATTGACCATGGTTATTGAAATTGGTACCGGTAGAGCTATGATTACTCTGCCTCATCTCAATGGATCGTATAATCTCTATTTCTAATCTTTTTGTTTTTATCATAATGTAGTAGTGACATACAATTGGATGAATAAAACATTTTGAGGAAGATGTTGATTTTCCAAATTAAATAGTTTAGATTTGATGAAGATGTTTTTCGATAACTATGATCTGAAAAAAGTTTCTGCAATGTGATTTGAGAGTAATTAAGTTCGGTTTGATCTCCGGTCTTTTCCGGTTTGAGGATTAGCTTATCAACCGTAGAGGGTTGACTGTACCGGTTAGGTTTTGGCCAAAGGTGAGCTGTACATTCTCTTAACCGTTTTTAATAAAATTCGGTTCAAATTCCGATCCGTTTTTTTTTTGGAAAAGGAGCTAAAGAGTACTTAACCGAATCGAACCGAACAAAAATCAAATGTCAGGTTGATCTCCAACTCTGGTTCTCTCCGGTTTGGGGATGAGATAAATCAAATGGTTGAGAGTCTCTGTTTCGGTTAGAAGTTTTTGGCTAAAGGTGAAGTCAAGTGAGTGGCGAGCATTGGTTTCTGGTACGAGTGGCAAATATCTGGAAGACGAACAGCAAATATCTGAAATTCGATCTAAAAAGCTAAAGAATCAGAATTCAAGAAAAAGAAGAAAAAAAGAGAGTAAATTTCGCGTCGTAGATTAAAATCCCACGAAACTCTCGCCTTTGTGTTTCTTCGATCTTTGAATACCGAACTACTCCATGAATCTTCAAGCTGTTTCTTGTAGCTTCGGCTTCGTTTCTGTTCCACTTGTCTCTCCCAGAACTTCGTTTCGGCGATTTGTAATCCGAGCGAAATGTAAAACTTCAATCGACAGATTTGTTCTTCGTGATTTGAGAATTGTTTCGGATTCATTTTCTTGTTTTGGATTGCTGCAGCGGAACCATCGGAGAAATCTGTGGAGATTATGAGGAAATTCTCCGAGCAATATGCTCGTCGCTCAGGGACTTACTTCTGTGTTGATAAAGGAGTTACTTCGGTCGTGATTAAGGTATGGAATTAACGAATTTATTTGAAATTTCTGGTGGAAAGTGTGTTGAACAATGAATATACGGTGGTCTTCGTTTAAAGATTCTATAACTCTGCGTAAATTATGAACTATCTGGAGGAGATTGAGTCTTCTACTTGTAGAAAAATGAGTTTGCAGAAGAAGTTATGTTAATGTTAGTGAACATCTTAGTTCTACTGTTTAAGTACTGGTTGTGGATAATGAGTCTACAGAAGAATTTATTAATATCAGTGAAGATCTTTAGTTCTACTGTTCATTTAATATAGTGGCTGAGTGTTCTCTTTGGAGATAATGAATCTGCAGAGGAAATTGAGTCAATACATGTGAGCATCTTGAGTTCTAGTGTTTAGCTAATGAAGTGGCTGAGTCTTCTACTTGTAGATAATGAATCTTTAGAAGAAATTGAGTTACTGCTAGTGTTTAATTGTGTAACTTTTTTTGGAAACAGGGTTTGGCTGAGCATAAAGATTCATATGGCGCACCGCTTTGCCCTTGCAGGTGATCTTTGCTTCCGGACTATCGTTATTTTTAAGAATATTTGAAATTCTTGTATCAACCCAAAGTCTGATCCTTGTTTTTGGTGCAGACATTATGATGATAAAGCTGCTGAGGTTGGACAGGGCTTTTGGAATTGTCCATGTGTTCCAATGAGAGAGAGGTAAGAAGTAGCTCTTTGTCACTGCATAAGCATTTGATTGTTGTGTGTGTTAAATAAGTAGAACTGCTTTACGTCATTAGCTGGCTTCTCTCCGACTTGTTAATAGTTATTAATTGGATAGTATTTAGCAGCACACGCACGTTACGCTTTCCATAGATGTTACCAAAGCGCTTCATTCATCTTTCATAGTTAGCAACAACTATTTACCTCTTTCGTAAACTGTTGGCATATTTGGTTCATTTGACCAAATTCTGATATTTGTTTCGGGTAGTAGAATCGATAGATTTTGCATCTCCTAACGGCTTATTTTAATAATACCAAAGTTCTATCTTTCCTTCATCAGGAAGGAGTGCCATTGTATGCTTTTCTTAACTCCTGACAATGATTTCGCCGGGAAGGATCAGGTAAACCTCAAATCAATTTACTTTCCCTAACTACAAGCCTGAGGTTCTGTCTCCATTTTAAGCAACTTGTATCGTGATCTGATGATTTCTCTTCTCTGTTTCATGCAGACTATTACGTCAAATGAAATCAAAGAAACCACAGCTAACATGTGAGAACTGATTCAGAGAGAAATGTCTCACCAATGCAGCCTTGTACATTGATACCCGAGCATCTTCTTCGTTCTTCTGTACAACTATTTCCCTCTCAGATAAATACTCTAGTATGAATCTTGTTTTTGCAAGTTATTACAAAAATATAAAAGGATCTGAGTTTGTGCTGAAATCTTCAATATTTTTTCATGAGATATGTTTTTGCAAAAGGATCTAAGTTCTAACTGATGTTGAAATAGAAACAGGGGTTTCTCTTCCACATCCTTTACCATCTCTCAAAGCCAAAGATTCCATAAACCTATCTTTCAATCTTGGGTCAGCTTTGCAGATAGTCTTTTTGTTGCAGACGTCTGAGTCCACAATTCTTGCGAGTTACTATACTAGACGAATCAGCTTCTTGTTCTTCAAATCACAATCTCCAGATCTTTCGTACTTCTCAAGCAGAGATTTGACACTGTCTTTATCATAACATGTTGTCTCAATCGCCGCCGAACATGTTTGGGCAAATCTTGAGATTTATATGAACTGTGCTCCAAACAAAACACCTGCACACAGAAGAGAGGATCAAAACTTTATTAAAGCTTCAAACTTTATGGATAAATCAATTAAGCTTTACCAATTTGCAGATTTGGATTGTTCTTTTTGTTTTCGTTTTCTTCTTCTTCTGTTTAACTTCAACATTTTTCCTTCTTCAGATTTATTTTTGGGGACTAATTCTGAGAATCTGGGTATATATATTACTGTGCAGCTTCGGGATAAAGAGCAAGAAGTTACGGATGATGATTTGGATTTGATGGCACTCGAAGTTGGTTTTGTAAGTTGGCACGATGTTGCACCTTTTCTGTATCATTTTGCAGTTGCATCAAAACAGAATTTTATTTACATGCTGGTTTCTGCTCCTCTATTCCAGAGCTACAAAATGTTTCCATAGAATCAACCTTTGAGTTATTTTAACCAAAAAACTAAACCTGAATTCTACATGATACGGAACTGTGTCTAATTGAAATAGTTTTGGGGTTAAATTTTTTAATATCTGAATGTTTCTGTTCACACAGCGGTTAGACTGTAATAACAAGTTCAAATGTGAAATCTTGGCACCCTGAGTTGTTTTTCTTTTGACAGGTAAGGACATCGTTGAAGAAGCCAGGCACACTGTGAAGTAAACTAGTTGAAGAAGTCAGGCACACTGTGATGATCATGTTGTTTA
Organism: Alliaria petiolata; assembly: GCA_020283515.1. Lineage (NCBI taxonomy): Eukaryota > Viridiplantae > Streptophyta > Magnoliopsida > Brassicales > Brassicaceae > Alliaria > Alliaria petiolata. Next base: position 299,270,993 of record JAHZTW010000001.1, read on the forward strand.
CCGTGTAAGCTCTGATTCTTTTACGGTGGCTTTGTCTTGTCCTGTCTCATCACAAGTGACAATAGAAGATACAGTTTTAAGAAACATAAGAACAAATGGGGTTTTTGTATGCTATTGTTTGCAAGCTTCACACTCACATCATCGTCAAAGAAACAAAGAAGGATGAAAGGAAAATGGTACAGGTGACTCTTCATACTGCTATATATTTTTGATACTTACACGATTTTTTTATCTTCTGATGCTTCCCACTCCTCTTCACTTTCAACTTCTGATGCTTTAATATCCGTAATAACTTCAGCCTCTGATGCTTCCACAAGATCTTGACCTTGTTTTTCATTGCGTTTAAGCAGTGCAACTTGACCTTTATATTGTGATGATTCCTTCCCTTCCACTATGTCTGCACCAGCTTCCATTTCCTCTTGACCTTTATATTGTGATGATTCCTTCCCTTCCATTATGTCTGCAGCAGCTTCCCTCTCCTCTTGACCTTTATATTGTGATGATTCCTTCCCTTCCCTGTCTACAGCTATCCACTTCTCATCCTGTGATGATTCCTTCCCTTCCATTATGTCTGCAGCAGCTTCCCTCTCCTCTTGACCTTTATCTTGTGGTGATTCCTTCCCTTCCATTATGTCTGCAACAGCTTCCCTCTCCTCTTGACCTTTATCTTGTGGTGATTCCTTCCCTTCCATTATGTCTGCAGCAGCTTCCCTCTCCTCTTGACCTTTATCTTGTGATGATTCCTTCCCTTCTATGTCTACAACTATCCACTCATCATTCTGTGATGATTCATTTCCTTCCACTATCTCTGCAGCAGCTTCCCTCTCCTCCTGAGCTTTATTTTCTGATGCTTCCATAAGTTTCCACACTTCCATTATATTTTGGCCGCGCTTTGCCTTGAGTTTGAGCAGTGCAGCTATCCACTCCTCTCGACCTTTACCAATTAAAAAAGACCCTAACAGTCTAAGTGCCAAAGGAAGAAACCCTGCAAGATGGACAGCACGAACTGCAAGCTGTTCGAAATCAGGAGGTGGATATGGCTGCTGCTTGAAAGAAAAATGAGAGAAGAGTTGAAGAGCTTCATCATATCTCAGAGTTCTGACTTCATACAGATCCATTGCTCCAGCGTCAACAAGCAAAGTCTTGTTCTGGCTAATAAGAATGACCCTGCTTCCTGGAGCAAACCAGTTAGCGTATTCAATGATCCACATCCCTTGTTCGATGTAGTTCACATCATCAGCGATAAGGAGAACTTTCTGGTGTTTACGTCTTGCTTCAATAATCTCATGCCAATCGTGATCGAAACTTCTTATTACCGTTGGGTCTTCTTCCCCTTCGAATTTTAGAATCATGTCTTTCGTGTTTTCCACATTTTCTAGGAAAACATGGGTCTGAAAATCTACAGAGATCTCTGCAGAAATGTACCTAGCAAGTGTTGTCTTCCCAACACCTGCACTACCCCAAATACCAATGGTACGAACCTCATTGGTAACTTCTGAAGCCAACAAGTCGTAAACCACTTTCATGTGACGATCCATTGCAACAAGGGCATTCAAATAGTTTGATGTGGAAGAGTGAACTATAAGTAAAATATCATGAGCAATTTGCTCGAACCGATCTGATTCGACCACCCACGAAAGATCCCCAGAAAATGGATACTCGGCGGCGATGTTTGCCAGTTTGGTAAGTGCGTCTCTCCAACTTGCCGCATTCTCCGGATATTGTTGGCAGATATCTTCTTCCACATCAAAAGAGTCAGCTGTTGGGTAGATGGGTATGACCGTGAGTGAGCCCTTCTCTTGAAATTCGAGTATTGCTATGAGCTCTTCCAGGAACCCAACGGAACAAGATTTCGTCTCAGATGTCATCACAACCGCAACTTTCGACTCTTCCAAAGCCGCAAGTGTCCGTTCATCAATTCGTCGGACTCTCGTCTCCACCCAGCCGTCGGATTTAAAAGTTATAATGCCATTTTGAACCAAGTAAGGTTCAAAATCATAGTCAGTATCGCTGCAGAAACTAAGGAAGACATCCACTTTCCTTTCAGCCAACCAAGAAGACGAAGACATCGGTTNAGCTTCCCTCTCCTCTTGACCTTTATCTTGTGGTGATTCCTTCCCTTCCATTATGTCTGCAGCAGCTTCCCTCTCCTCTTGACCTTTATCTTGTGATGATTCCTTCCCTTCCATGTCTACAAGTATCCACTCCTCATTCTGTGATGATTCCTTTCCTTCCATTATCTCTGCAGCAGCTTCCCTCTCCTCCTGAGCTTTATTTTCTGATGCTTCCATAAGTTTCCACACTTCCATTATATTTTGGCCGCGCTTTGCCTTGAGTTTGAGCAGTGCAGCTATCCACTCCTCTCGACCTTTACCAATTAAAAAAGACCCTAACAGTCTAAGTGCCAAAGGAAGAAACCCTGCAAGATGGACAGCACGAACTGCAAGCTGTTCGAAATCAGGAGGTGGATATGGCTGCTGCTTGAAAGCAAAATGAGAGAAGAGTTGAAGAGCTTCATCATATCTTAGAGTTCTGACTTCATACAGATCCATCACTCCGGCGTCAACAAGCAAATTCTTGTTCTGGCTAAAAAGAATGACCCTGCTTCCTGGAGCAAACCAGTTAGCGTATTCAATGATCCACTTCCCTTGCTCGATGTAGTTCACGTCATCAGCGATAAGGAGAACTTTCCGGTGTTTACGCCTTGCTTCAATAATCTCATGCCAATCGTGATCTAAACTTCTTATTACCGTTGGATCTTCTTCCCCTTCGAATTTTAGAATCTTGTCTTTCATGTTTTCCACATTTTCTAGGAAAACATGGGTCTGAAAATCTACAGAGATCTGTGTAGAAATGTACCTTGCAAGTGTTGTCTTCCCAACGCCTGCACTACCCCAAATACCAACGGTACGAACCTCATTGGTAACTTCTGAAGCCAACAAGTCGTAAACCGCTTTCATGTGACGATCCATTGCAACAAGGGCATTCAAATCGTTTGATGTGGAAGAGTGAACTATAAGTAAAATGTCATGAGCAATTTGCTCGAACCGATCTGATTCGACCACCCACGAAAGATCCCCAGAAAATGGATACTCGGCGGCGATGTTTGCCAGTTTGGTAAGTGCGTCTCTCCAACTTGCCGCATTCTCCGGATACTGTTGGCAGATATCTTCTTCCGCATCAAAAGATTCAGCTGTTGGGTAGATGGGTATGACCGTGAGTGAGCCCTTCTCTTGAAATTCGAGTATTGCTATGAGCTCTTCCAGGAACCCAACGGAACAAGATTTCGTCTCAGATGTCATCACAACCGCAACTTTCGACTCTTCCAAAGCCGCAAGTGTCCGTTCATCAATTCGTCGGACTCTCGTCTCCACCCAGCCGTCGGATTTAAAAGTTATAATGCCATTTTGAACCAAGTAAGGTTCAAAATCATAGTCAGTATCGCTGCAGAAACTAAGGAAGACATCCACTTTCCTTTCAGCCAACAAAGAAGACGAAGACATCGGTTTGGTTCCAAGAGAGATAAGATTTACAAAAAATATTTCTTCATTTGTGTGTGAATTCTAAGTCCTAAGTGAGACGACTTTTGTAGATTCGTGTAATTGACTAGCATTGACCAGCATACTTATTCCTTGGCCACATAAAATAAAAATTGATGAAAAGATATTTCTCACAACTTTCAATCAATTTTCAAAAAAATATAAAGAAACGAATCGATATCCAAAATATAAATTATATACAAGAAAATATTAGTAATATTTAGATTTAAAATAACCAAAATATTTAAAATTACTATTATAAATTGAATATATTAGCTATGTTTAGATCGAAATAATCAAAATATTTGAAATTTTCAAAAATCTTTAGTTATATTTCTTATAATTAAATATTTTTTTGTAAAATTTAACTATATAACTGAATATTCGAAATATCTGAAATTCTTTTTGGGTATTTTAGACCAATTTCAGATAATACGGATATCCGAAATCGATATGAATCCGGACAGAACCTAACCGAACTTCGATCCAAATCCGAATGCTCCGGACTAATTGTTATGGGGCCCGATTGGTAAATAAGCTGTGGAGGCTGTAGAGGTTTTAATTAGTTTTAAAGTCTTAAAAATCAATTTTTTTCCAATCAGACTTACCCTTCATACAATCATAAAAATCTCCTTAAAAATCTCACAGCCAAAATAAATAACTGATTTTACTCTTATTTTCGTTTGTTTTTTCCAAAGCCAATAAAAAATGACTTTTATTTTTTTTGAAAGTCACAATCATTATTTAAAAGTCAAATTTTTAACAGATAATTTTAATTTTTAAAGTCACAGTCACAGACTCAACCAATCACCTCTATAAACTTATTTGAATGGGCTAAATATGGTTTTGAGTGACTCACATCTTTTGATCATATCCATAAATTATTATCCACGCAACATTGTACATTCATGTGGATATAGCCATTGCCTACTTATTAATATGCACTTGTTGAAATGAATCGCGTACTTGATTGTATCTATCAAGTACTTAATTTACATAATATTAATTGATTGTATATACGATATATTGTCCATGTTATCTTATCTACAAATACTTACATATGATGATATTAATTGAACACATACACGTGCAAAGAGGGAGAAAATGCAATATGGAATTAACGCTTTTCCAACAGTATTCAAATGTTAGTACCCCTATAAAGTATCTTTTTGTGTAAATCACTAAAAGAAATATCGTATTATTAAAAGTTGTTAAAAAAAGGTATCAAATATTCAATACCATTAGACAATTTTGGCAAAAGGTATTGAAACATCACAATTAATTATTATATATAGAGATGTAGTGGGTACCCGAAACACGGTAAAAACGGACGGGTTTTTATCCGATCCGGTTTGATGAAAAAAACACAGACTTAAAATGGGCGGATTTTTTAATATTCGGGTTGAGACGGGGTTACCTTATCGAGTTTCAGGGTACCAATCGGGTTTTTTTTAAAAAAAATCAACTTAGTTTCAAAAACGACGTTTCGGAAAAGTCGTTTAAAACGACGTAGTTTTCGTCTCAATCACTTAATTTTTTTTTTTTTCGGATACCCGCGGGTAAGTCCTATACATGCGGGTTTGTTTCGGGATACACTGTTGGTACTAAAACCCACTCAGTTTTTTTCTGAATTCGGGTTTGCACTGAACAGACTCATTTCGGGTTCGGATCGGGCCGGGTAAAAAAATCCACCGCAACATCCCTAATTATATACAGTAGAAACTCTATAAATTAATAACATTAAGATTTTAATATTTTTGAATTTATAGAATTATTAGTTTATCGTTTTTGAATAAAATAAATTATATGTTAATGATTAACTAAAAATAATATTTTCTTTAAAGTTTATAACATTTTCTAAAATTAGATGAGTTATAAAAATATTTCAATTTTAATATAAAAACAAACAATATTATATTCATATTTTAATAGATTATCATAATTATATCTTTATATACGATTTTTAATGATAATTATTAATTTATGATATTAATAGAAACGTATATTTACATATATTTTTTTTAAAAAATATTTTTATTATCTTATCGATTTATGTTATATTACCAATCACAACTTGGGATTAGAAAAATTTATTAATTTATTAAATTTAATAATTTATTAATTTATATTGATTTATTGAGTTTTTATACTCCCTCCGTTTCACAAAGAGTGTCATTTTAACTCTTGATTTTTGTTTCACAAAAAGTGTCACTTTATGTTTTCAATGCAATTTTTTGAACTAAATTTCAGTTTTATCCTTACTATTTTAACCTATTAATTAGAGAGAGAAATCAATTTAATGTATTAATAAAGGGTATAAAAGAGATTTTACAAATTTTTGTATGAAAATGTCAGAATAACACTTTTTATTAAACAGAGCGAGTAGGTAGTTAGAGCATCCATGTGCAGAACCGATGGCTCAATTTTTGATTAGAAGAGTTAGTGGATGCTAAATAAGGAAATTCATACCGTTAAATAAGGAAATGGAGTTAGTGGATACCGTTATCTTTTAATTTATGAAAACCCTTTAACAAAAAAAATAAATAAATAAGGAAATTCATACCTTGACACGTTTCCTTAAGACGGGCGTTCGAACTTCGAAGTTAAGCCCAATATTGCTTCGTAAAAGAACAAAACTGAGGGGTTTTTATAACGAATTTGATGAAAGCTGAGGACATATATATTTATTTATTTATACTTGAAGGTCATTTTCTGTAAATTACACATCTGCTTTTTAGCATTCCAGCAGTTTCCCAGAAAATCCAGTGGTAGCATCTATGAGGAAGGTTCATAAGGCAGAAAAAAATCCCCAAGACAAGTTTTTCGGCGATGGCTTCCTCATATGCATCGAAGAATGATGTCTTCCTCAGTTTCCGAGGGGAAGACACACGCCATTCTATCGTCAGCCATTTGTACGAAGCACTTGTTAGCAGAGGACTTGTAGGGCCGATTGGCATTTAGACTTTTAAGACTGTGAAGACTTTAAACATATTTAACAGTTTTCACAGTTTATATTTTACCAATCATATTTTTGTGACTTTATTTATTTGTACAGTCTTAAAAGTCACTTTTTCAGTTATTTTTATCTTTTCTTCTTTATTTTCATTTTTTTCTTAAAGTCCCGTTTTAAAGGCTCTCATTCTCTCTCTTCACATAAACTTTTTTCTTTTTGTTTTTTTTAAACTTTTATTATTTTTCTTTTTTCCCAAAGAAATCAAAACTTTATATTTGACATTATATTAATTTTATCACAATCAAAATTTGCCTTACTAATGATTAACTTTTTTTTTCTTATTCTTTTAAAATCCATTTTATAATATTTTATATCATAAAAAAGTTATTAAACTAAAAAAATTTGAAAATTTAACTAAAAAAAAGTTTAATAGAAAAAATATAAATGATTTGTTTAAAATTTATATTCTTTTATAAAAAACAAATTTTGATCCTAAAATATTATAATATATTTAAAAATAACAGTCACAGTTTCTACAGTTTTTTCTACCAATCAGACTTTTTAAAATATATAAAGTAACAGTCACAGTTTTTACAGCTCAATTTTCTACCGTCAAAAGCCTACAGCCACCGTTTACAGTCACAGTCCTTACCAATCAGGTCCGTAAACTTCAAAGACGACAAAAAGCTTGAGATTGGCGATCACATTTCTGACGAACTCCGCAGAGCCATACAAGGTTCAGATTTCGTCGTCGTGGTTCTCTCGGAGAACTTTGCCGCTTCCAGGTGGTGTTTGATGGAGCTCCAATTGATAATGGAGCTTCAGGGGGAGGGGGAGGGGAGACTTGTCGTCTTCCCCGTCTTCTATGGGGTAGGACCCTCTGTCGTAAGGCATCAGAAACGAAGTTTCAATCTAGAAAGGTACAATGGTCCAGAGATGGCGGATAAGGTCCCCTTGTGGAGAGAAGCTCTTAAACTCATCGCCAATCTTGCAGGCGTGGAATCCAGTCTCTGGTAAGCTTTTTTTTTTCCCTCACGGAAATTCCAGAAACCTAAACTTTTTTAAGTATAATCAACTTCAGAAAACTGTGCCAAATTAGAAGAAATTTCGTGTTCGTTTTCAATTGTAGCACCGATGAGGCAACTATGGTGAAGCGAATTGCCCAAGATATTTCAAGACGCAAGACATTGATGCATAAGATAGACTTGAGAAACATTGTTGGGGAGGATACTCACATGCAAGCTCTCAAGTCTCTCCTGGACATGGACTGCAAGGATGATGAGGTTCGTATGATTGGAATTTGGGGTATGGGAGGCATTGGCAAAACAACCATAGCCAAGTGTCTCTATGGCCAGCTCTCACTTCAATTCTCAGCTAGTCATTTCACAGAAGACATTAAGATTGGTTTTACTAGGGACCCTGATCTAATACATTTTCAAAAGAAACTTCTCTACAGTACACTCGGTGATGATATTAATCTGTGGAGCGTGGACGCCGGATGCGGGGAAATAAAGGCGAGACTTGGGAACCACAAGGTTCTTCTTGTGCTTGATGGTGTGGATAAAATATCCCAGGTCCATGCTTTGGCAAAAGAGACAAGTTGGTTTGGTCCTAGGAGCCGAATCATCATAACCACCCGAGACAGGGGATTGCTCAATAGCTGTGGAGTGAAAACCATTTATGAGGTTAAGTGCTTGGGAGATGAGGATTCCCTGCAGATGTTTAAACAGATTGCTTTTGATGGAGCAAGTCCTCCTTCTGATGATTTTGAACAACTCTCAGTCCGAGCAGCTCGGCTTGCTCACGGGCTTCCTTCAGCTATTCAAGCATATGCTTTATTTCTCCGTGGAAGGGACAACTCGCCTGAGGAATGGGAAGAAGCAGTATGTGGGCTTGAAAGTACTCCTGACGAGAATATAACGGAAATCTTGAAACTTAGCTACGAGGGCTTAGCAAAACCACATCAGAATGTTTTCCTTCATGTTGCCTGTCTCTTTAACGGAGAAACTTACCAGCGTGTCATTTCACTACTTGATGTTTCCGGACATGAGGTGAAGCTGGGGATAAGAGTTTTAGCAGAGAAATCTCTCATCGAGATTACAACTAATGGATATGTAATCCTGCATAAGTTGGTTGAACAAATGGGAAGGGAAATTATGCTTGACAGTCAAAAATTCCTCGGGGATCTTGAGAAAATCCATGATGCGCTGGTTTACGGAGTGGTAAGTATGTATCTTAGCGTGGTAAGTATGTATCTTAGCCTGCTATGAGTTTATTTTACTGTTTACGCCAACTCGCTTAAATAGTTTTTTTGTCACCAGGGAACAGAACAAACTGAATGCATCTCGCTACACACATGTGAGATGACCCTGTGCATTACCGATGAAGACTAGTGTATTTGACCGTATGCATAATCTTAAGTTTCTCAAGGTCTACAAGCATGTTGATGACAGAGAATCGAGGCTGCAGGTCGTTATAGACGATCATGATTTTGACCGGCCACCTTCCTTACGGTTATTCCACTGGGATGCATTTCCATTGAGCACTTTTCCTCTCAAGTTTGATCCAGATTTTCTTGTTGAACTCAATCTGCGTCACAGCAATCTAGAAACACTCTGGAGTGGAACACCGGTAATCTTGCCTGTGATTTTGACTGTGTGTTAATGTTTTTGCTATAGCAAAGTGCGAATTCTGACTATTCTTTATTGTACCATACTCAGGGTCTCAAGAATTTGAAGAGAGTAGATGTGACGGGATCTAAGAATCTCAAAAAACTTCCGAAACTCGTACATGTCAAACTTGAAGAGTTGATTCTAGAACAATGCACGAGACTGAAAGGAATTCCAGAGTCCATTGGGAGATGGTCTACCCTACGTAGGCTTAATCTATCATACAACGGTGGGCCTAAGAGTCCCTTGCGTGTTGTTATAATGACAGTGTTTGGGAGGCAATATATTTTATTGAAGTTCCCAACTGCAAAAGTGGAAGTGGAACTTGTGAATATATCAATCGCGGGAGACATAAACTTTCGTTTTGCTTCAGGTTGTGAAGGATATGCTGAATACTTCTCCTGTAGTTCTGAGCATCAGATCCAGCAAGCTCCTCGGCTCATCTCGGAGTTTAAGACGCTCAATATCAGGAGGTTCAGCTACAAAGAGAACTGTCGACCTGTCGCCTTTCACAGCTTTCCAGATATTCCTGGCCTAAGAGAGCTAAAACTAATCAACTTAAACATCCAAATATTGCCAGATGGGATTGGTCACTTGAAATTCTTAGAAAAACTGGACTTCAGTGGAAATGATTTTGAGAACTTACCAGAAGATATGAGTAAACTTTCCCGGTTGAAAACTCTCTGGCTTCGAAACTGCGGCAAACTCAAGGAATTGCCAGAGCTAACTCAGGTGCAGTCACTCACTCTTTTTAACTGTAGGAACCTCACATCATTGGTGAAACGCTCTGATCTTGGCAAATACTGCTTGCTTGAGCTTTGCCTCGACAATTGCAAGAACGTGAACTCATTGTCAGACCAGCTTAGACATTTCACCAAGTTGACATATTTAGATCTCAGCAGCCATGCTTTTGAGACGCTGCCATCAAGCATCAGAGATCTTACCTCATTGGTAACTCTCTACCTCAATAACTGCAAGAATCTCAAATCAGTGGGAATTCTTCCACAGAGCCTCCAGTTTCTTGATGCACAGGGCTGTGATTCCCTTGAAGCTGATGCTTTAGAACATATTGAAGAGAGTCGAAACAAAAAGGTAATTATTCTGCTCCTGACCCAACTCTATACTATGATTTTTTCAGTCCTTTTATCATCTTCCTTCTTTTATAGGTACCAGCACAGAGGCAGAGTGCCTGCTTCCAAGAAACTGAGATGCTGAGATACGAACGGGATCACCAAGCCACGAAGAGTCGCCGCCTGCCCAAGTTCCTACGCTTCTCATAATTCTAGTCACTCCTACATTCCACGCTTATGGTTGCTCTTTTCATTTTGCTACTGAGTATTTCTTTGTGAACAACTACGTTTAGGAGTTTGCAAAGAACCTGTATGAAAGAGATTTTGATAGCCATGTTTTGCTAGATATGGTGCACCGCTTTGCCCTTGCAGGTGATTTTTGCTTCCTTGGCAATCTTTATTATAAAAACATTTTGAATTTCTTGTATCAACCCAAAGTATGATCCTTGTTTTTGATGCAGACATCATGATGATAAAAGCTGCTGAGAGTGGCAAATGCTTTTGGAAATGTCCGTGTGTTCTAATGAGAGAGAGGTGAGAATTAGCTCTGTGTCTGCATAAGTATATAACTAAGCATATAAGGTACTTTTGGAAACATTGGTTATATGTTATAAGCTGGATTGTCCAATTTGTTTATGGTTATAACTTATAAGCATATAAGGTCCTTTTATATATAGAAATAAATCGAATTTCACCAATTTTGATAGTGTGTAATTGCCTTGGTCAACCTTTCTTTCTTTCTTTCTTCGGTTAACAAGTTTCATTCTCCTTGACTTATGTAATTAAGAGAGGTGGTTTAGTTGATTCTAGGCAGAGGCCCATTTTCACACTATTTATGAAAGGTGGTTGTTGTTTTTTTGTCGGCCTTTGCTAATAAACAAAAAATAATGCTATTTACGGATTCTAGGATACATCATATTTGATCAATCATCAGTGTCGCCAAAACAAATTCGGTATGATTTTAGTAATTTGAAAATTTGGCATGAAATGTTCAAATTTGTAGAGAATCAAAAAGAATAGTTGTAAAAAAAGATTTTAAGAAAATTCCAAGTTTGAATTATCTTAAATTAAAGCATACTCTCTCTGTTTCAAAATAAATGTCATTTTGACACTTTCACACATATTAAGAAATCTAATAGAAGGTCTATTTTATCCCTTATTAATACACTAAACAAAATTCTCTTTTTAATTACTCTCTCCGTTTCATAAAGAATGTCATTTTGACTCTTGATTTTTGTTTCACAAAGAGTGTCACTTTATGTTTTCAATGCAATTTTTTAAACTAAATCTCAGTTTTATCCCTACTATTTTAACCTATTAATTAGAGAGAGAAACTGATTTAGTGTATTAATAAAGGGCATAAAAGAGATTTACAAGTTTTTCTGAATTTGTGTGAAAAATGTCAGAATGACACTCTTTGTGAAACGGAGGGAGTAATATACTAATATAATAAGGTTAAAACTGGACTTTTGTTTAAAATTTTGCATTGAAAATATAAAACGACACTTTTTGTGAAACGACACTTTTTATTTAAAATACGGAGGGAATATATCGTTTAAAAAAATAGAATTTAAGTATTTAAATTTTAGAATTTAGGATTTATGGTTAGATTTTCAGAGCTTAAATTTTTACTCTTTGGGTTTATGATTTATAATTTATAGTTTAGGGTGTTAGACTATTTTATAATTTTTGATATCAAATTTGCATATGATGAAATGATGAATATTGAATATACCTCAAATGGTAGCTTCACATTTCCAATCCATTTGTTGGACTTGACAGTATTATTTTTAAGTTTGAAGTGTGAACACCAGCTTTTTTTTTTTGAAGAAACTTGCACAAAGAATCTAAACAACTTTGGGAAAAGGTAAGCAAAATATAGAGAAAACCAGCCTAAAACTACTCTTCAAAAGTGTTTTAGCACTTAATTTACACATAAACACACATAGAGACTGCACATACGCGTACATACACTAATCTTTTCAAAAAAAAGATACATACACTACCTATACTGCTATACATATCTAGACCTATCTGAATACTTAGCAACTAAGAATACAATTATTAATGGTGACTTGTTATACTCCCTCTTCCTTTTTATGTTATCATTTCATTATTTATTCCCATGCAACAAACAAAAAAGAGAAAAGTCCAATTATAAAAGTGGTAAGTGAAGTCGTCACTGGTAAGCTTTGAGCTTACTGTAAATGAAAATTTGTTTTGAATCGATTTATACTGTTACCAAATATTGGATTCCAATCAGAATGTCATATAAAGCTAATCTAAAATCTGAGACTGCTGCCTCAAATGCCTCTTATAATGAAAACTATTTTAGTCATACAGATACTATAATTATACCTTCTTTTTTATCCTGTAAAAAAATGCTGACCTATTTGTTATTAATTGGAGAAAATATATATCTGTCATGGTCATGGAAGAAGAAAACAAGTTTAATTCCCATAAACAAAGGGCAGAAAGCGAAAATGAAAAAGCAAAAAAGTATAAACTTTTTTCAACATTCATAAAGCTGAAAACGACAGTATTGTGTTCTTGGTTAAAAACAGTGTTTTTTCATAAAGCAAACACACATAATTGCTTCAACATGAAGAAAAAAATTAAGCCTTTCTTTTAAGCATGCTCATCTTACACACAATGACATATCATTATTCATTAACCTGTTAGATTTATCTAAGTTTGACCGGTAATTAATAGTTTGGTTTGTCAGTAGTTTAGATTTGTGATTTCTTTTTTTTTTTTGTAAATTATACGTGACAAAAATCTTTAAAAATTTCTTCTAAAGGTTGTAAAACCCACAAAAAAATACTATAGACTAATATTTTTTTACAGCATATAAACTAAATTATTAGAGAGAGATAGGAAGAGATAGAGAGAGAAAAAGTGAAAATTTGGTTAGTTTGTAAATTTTAGTTTATTTTATGTTTATTGAACAAATTTTCTCAAAAACAATTGAGTTTGTATGAATGTTGAAAAAACAAAAAACATCATCAATGCTCTACATACAAAACAGTTGAAAACACACATGTGAATCACAAAAGCACAAAGGAAAGACAAATTCTCCAATCAATAAACTCTCGCAAAGGACGTATCTTCACTTTCACCTGCTAAAAATTAAATTTTAGATTTTTTAACATCATAAATTGCAAAAAAAAAAAAAAAAAACAAAGACCATAATAATAATGATACAACATGACCAAGTCCACAGTTTAACAACAACAACAAGCAACAAATCTCCCTCCCAAAATCTCTCTTTCCTGTTTTGTCAATCTCTCTCCCACAAAAATCTCATCTTTAGGTTTTTTTCCTCTTCATGGGTCTTCTTCCTCTTCAACAACAATTCGACTTTCTCCACTCTGAAAAATCCAATCTTTAATGGAGATTCAACGACCAGTCATCAAGCTCATGGTTCTTCACTCAAAACACGACAAAAGCGACAGCATTTCCCGACGAGAATCTCTCGCCGGTAAATCAAAATGGAGAATCTCTTTGTCCCGTTCTTCGTCTTCTTCATCATCTTCACAGTCCAACAACTCGCCGTCGAAAACAGAGATTCCGGCGGAATTTCTCTGTCCGATATCTGGCTCGTTAATGGCTGACCCAATTATCGTCTCTTCCGGTCACTCCTACGAACGAACTTGCGTCATCGCTTCTAAAACCCTAGGGTTTACTCCAAATCCCTTATTCCCAAATTCACCGCCGGATTTCTCCACCGTCATACCGAATCTCGCTCTGAAATCCGCAATTCTAAGCTGGTGTGACCAACGGTGTTTTCCGCCGCCGAAGCCACTCGATTACGCCGCCGCGGAGAAGCTCGTTTTCTCGTTAATGGAGAAAACACATAGATCGAGCCGGAAAGTATCGATATCGGAGAAGGAGCTAATCCAAGCGATCAAAGACAAACCTTCGGTGAGACTCGACCACGCTGCGACGGAGCTTGACCGGAGACCTAATTACTTCAATTCGAGCTCCGACGAGTCAATAGCCTCCTCGAGCCGTACACTACAGCTAGCGACTCGGCCTAGCTGCTTCTCTTCACCTTCATCTGCAGAAATCGAGTCGTTAGAACCAAACCCTAGCCCAGAAGAAGAAGCTTTACTCATAAAGCTAAAGAGCAATCAAATCTCGGAGATCGAAGAAGCTTTGATTTCGATCAGACGCGTCACGAGGCTCGACGAAGCTTCTAGAATCAATCTCTGCACGACGAGGCTAATCTCTGCACTTAGGTCACTGATCGTTTCGAGATACGCGACGGTTCAGGTGAACGTCACAGCGGTTCTGGTGAATCTCTCGCTGGAGAAATCCAACAAAGTGAAGATCGTACGGTCGGGAATCGTCCCTCCGTTGATCGACGTTCTCAAATGCGGCTCGTTGGAAGCGCAGGAACATTCCGCCGGAGCGATTTTCAGTTTAGCTCTCGAAGACGAGAACAAGACGGCGATCGGAGTTCTCGGAGCGTTAGAGCCGCTGCTTCATCTGATCCGAGTCGGGACTGAGCTGACTCGGCATGACTCGGCTCTTGCTTTGTATCATCTATCTCTTGTGCAGAGCAATCGAGGGAAGCTCGTTAATCTCGGAGCCGTTCAGATGCTTCTAAACATGGCGAAATTAGGTCAGACGATGAACCGGGTTTTGCTGATTCTCTGTAACATGGCTTCGTGTCCGGTGAGTCGACCCGCGTTGCTTGACTCGGGAGCGGTTGAATGTATGGTTGGGATTCTGAGAGGACCGAGAGAGGTTAGCGAGTCGACTCGGGAGAGCTGTGTTGCGGTTTTGTATGGACTGAGTCACGACGGAGGATTGAGGTTTAAAGGTTTGGCTATGGCGGCGAACGCGGTGGAGGAGCTGACGAAAGTGGAGAGGAGTGGGAGAGAGAGAGCGAGGCAGAAGGCGAGACGAGTTTTGGAAGTGATGAGAGCTAAAATGGAAGATGATTCTTCGCCGGAGAATGAGGAGATTGATTGGGAAGAGTTGTTAAACTCCGGTACTGTATAACTCGAAGCCAGTATCGACTCGGTGGCGACGGTAAGAAATCATGTGTTAACTCGTCCGAGTTTTGACTTGTCTTTAACTCGTCCGAGTTTTGACTTGTCTTTAACTCGTAATTTCTTTGCTTTTTATTTTTATTTTAATTGTGGATTTGGAACATTTTAATTTCCATTTTTTGTTTGTTAATTTCTAAATAATAGGGTTGGGGTTGTAATTAGTCGGAGATGAGATTTTTCTTTTGCGAATTTTATGGTTGGGTGGAGGATTCTTGTATTTTCTGGCAATTTGGTTGGGTGGCATTTTTTTGTTTTGTTTAATCCCATCCTTATTTCTTTTTTTTTGGTAATATCTTCTTTTGCTTTTTAAAAATTTAGAAAAGAAACAATGAAAAAAAAGTTGTAAAGGAAGGACTTTTATAATTCCTTTAGAGGTGGAACTGATTCTCCATTGAATTGAAATAATAAAGTTGATATTAATCTGATTTGGCCTCTTCAATTATTTTGCATCACATGTAGCATGGTTTTAGCTAGGAATATCGGTACCAAGATTGAGATGGGAATGAAAAAGGTTGGACATTTTGTGTCCGTATCAGTCTGAACTAAACCAAGGGTTTGATTGGTGTGTATTAGTATAATTGAGAGGAATTGAGAAGAAAGTAATTGAGTGGAAAAAAAAAGTGATAATTAGAAGAATTGAGAAGAATATGAAAAAGGAAAAAAAAATTTACTTCAGCTTATAAATAAAACAAAAAAATCAACATTCAACAACAACAATCATATGACAAAATATTTGGTTCAAAATTAAACCGAGCTTGATTTCAAAACAATGGATTTGTGTCAATATATTGAAACTAAAAATTGTATATCTTTCGTCTTTATTATTTGGTATGGACGTCATCCTACTTTATATAATAAGATGTTGCAAATTTTGTTCTATCATCATATGATAAATAACAAAATTTGTTAAACAAGAAAACAATACCAAATAACAATTTTTTGGGGATAAAAATCATATTATCTGTTTTTTCATCATTGTGGTCTATTTAAGAATTTCGTATCGTAAATATAATGAAATCTAAAATAACATATAAAAATTATGAATCAATCAATTTGCTCAAAAGAAAAGGAAAATTGATGCTTCTATGTTCTAACTCGGCTATGGAGATTCTTTTTTTTTTTATAATATATGGAGATTCTTATGATGTACTGCGATATGAAATTGGATGTATAAAACGAAATTATCGTCATTCTTGATGATTTTACTTAAAATAATTGTTTCTATATTTAGCCATTTTCAATTATAACATGTTGGTAAAGAATTGTGTGCTTACTAATTCTTTTAGCTAATGATAGATCTCACGATATGGAAAGAGTTTTGATTATATATAGTGAAAAAAAAACTATAAAGCAATGCTGCAATGGTCTCGTGATTGACAAAAAAAAACATTGATCTTTCAATACACAAAATGGAATCCAAGAGATCATCGTCCTCTTCTCTACTTTTGATTACCTTCATGATCATGTTCATCATTTCTGGTTAGTCCTCGTCGTTTACCCAAGTAGCCAAGTTGATATATTATGTTCATACTTCATATTTGACGAAGGTTTTGATCAGAAACTGTTTTTAAATAGGTAAATAGTTCAAGATATCCGGTTTGATATTACTACATGTTTTGCTTCATTCTAAAATTTAAAGTGTAATTGATGTTTCAAAATATATGCATGTGTACTGTTAGTAAAGCCCTTGAGGTAAGTATTGGTATTAATGTTTTTTCTTTTGCAAATTATAGAAAAACAATATACATATTTTTTTTATGAACTAATAATATACATCATTTAATAATTATTTAAAAATACAATTTAGTTTATTAAGAAAAAGTTATAAAATTCAAAAAATGAAAAAACTTGTAAAACATCTTATAAAATAAAATCTTAAACATCTTATATTATAGAACAGAAAAGCATGTTCAATGCTAGTTTCTTACAAGGGGTTCTTAACCCAAAAAATTAATAAAATAATATAAAGTAAGAGAGAGGAGGAAGAAGAGTTTCTTAAATTTCTTGTTTAAGAATCTATTTTTACCTTTTTAAGATACTCATTTAAGATTTGTCATGTTTTTATTGGTTTAAACTTTTTTATGATTTAAAAACTAATATTTTTTTTTTAAGAACCTTTCAGCATATATTAACCATTGAACATGGTCTAAAGAGTATAAAATTTATTTGTTGAGACTTGACTTGAACCCAAGATTAGAGTTCACTTTCCTGTTGATTAAACACATATTTATTTGGCCCAAGACTACTTAGATGCACGAATATCTTCAAACTCTTCTGTTTTTGCAGGACCAAAATCAGTCGATGCAATTGCACCTTGTAAACATCCGATCGGACCGTTTACGGACTCAGTCTCATGCTTTAATGATTGCGTAACTGGAAAATACGGATATGAATATGAATCCGCTTTTTGTAGACGTGACGACGAGGGAAACTGTAAAATATGTTGCTGCGAGAAAATGAACGAATAAGTGATGTAACTATTATTTTTGCAGGAGTCAATGACTCCACTAATTGTATCCTATACTATAAACCAATAAAAACCAATGAATAAAGCAGATTATCTAAAAATCTTGTGAGTATTTTCGTTTAATGTTTTGATTGGGATATACGTTTCCCAAAACAGACATGCCTGTTCATAACATTCACAGGAAACTACAAAATTCACTGTCGTCTGTCTTGGTATGTACCGATCAAATGTTTTATACCGGTACGTGATGAGGCACGATGACAAGCAATGGCCATCTTTATCAAGATCGTGCTTCATAGATCAAAAGGCTCCTTCTCGGGTATTATTACATGGAAGAAGATATCCAAGGTTGACATTCTGGAAGGAGTCTTCAATCAAAGTTACAGAGCTATTCGAATGTGTTGAAGATTGGTTCATCTTAACCGTCAAATTCAAAGGGTGTTTTGAATTGAACCGTGCTGGTTATTGAAAGAGTACGTCGTCGTTTTGATCTGTGAAATCAGATTCAAAGTTAAAGATTGGAGAAGGAGCTCGTTGCCGAAGAGGAGGTGAATATCACGCGTGACGGGTTGTTACGAGTAGTTACAATCGGGTAGTGATATATAATGGAGCTGTTTCTTTCGTCTTGGTGTAACGATTCAATTGTATTTCAGGGTGAGAGATTATATTGGATTGGGGAGAGAAACACGAGAGATTTCCGGTGAGAGAAAGTGAGTGTTCTCGGGGTTTTCCGGTGAGGGAGACGGCGGTGTATTTTCTTTGTACTCTGATCTTAGTTAATTCCGAGTAAACCTCGGCCAGACGTAGGGTTGCGGTTTTGCACCTGAACTGGATAACAAATTCCCGTGTGTTTTTACTTTCTGCGATTTTTCTGTTTTGTGCGATTTGAGTTTCTGGATCGTTTCCACCATTGTTGGTTTCTTCGAGCTTGAGGTGTTTGCAGTAACAGGTTTTACAAGAAGTGGTATCAGAGCCAGGTTCTCTGTGCTCGTCAGTTTCTGCGCTCGTTTTCGAAGAAGGTTCTACGCGATGACTTCCGCAAAGATCGAAGTAGAAAAATTCAACGGTGTGATCGATTACAACATGTGGAAGGAAAGATTATTTGCTAATCTGGATCTCCTAGGGTTGCTCGAAGCGTACTATCTCCAAGAGGAGGAGCTCAGCGGTAAACTAACGCCGAGTAAAGGTATCGATCTGAAAGGCATAGGCGAAGCTGTCGCTGGGATATCAGAGGTTCTGCTTCCGAGAGCTACAGATCCAACGATAGCTGAGAAACATAGAAAGGTACGCAGTACGATAGTAACGAGTGTGACAGACAAGATATTGAGGAAGATCATTAAGGAAAAAACGGCTGTAGGAATGCTTAGGATCTTGGATGCTCGATATATGTCTAAGTCTCTGCCTAATAGGATGTACTTGAAGCAACGTCTCTACGGTTATAGGATGAATGAGTCGCTGTCGATAGAGAACAACATTGATGAGTTCTTGAGGATAATAACTGATTTGGGGAACGTCATGGTTGAAGTCTCTGATGAGGACCAAGCAATTCTCCTTCTGATGTCATTGCCGAAACAGTTTGAACATCTGAAGGATACATTGAGATATGGTAAACAGACTGTGACGCTTGATGAAGTTATAAATTCGCTTCACTCAAAACAACTTGAGCTGGGAGCAAATGGGAAATCAAACAAGACTCAGGGTGAAGTGTTGTACTTAAACAACTCTGGGAAGGGTAAAACATATGCCAAGGACTCATCTCAGTACAAGCAGAAAGGCAAGGCAAATTCCAAGTCAAAAGGAAAGGGATCTGCACCTACCTGTTGGACATGTGGAGAAGAAGGACATTTCAAAAGAAATTGTCCAAAGAAGACATCTCAAGGTGGCAGAGACAGGACTCATGAGAAGGGAGAATCATCTGCAGTTACTGAAATTGAATACATTGAATCATTGGTGGTGTCTAAAGCAAATGTTGCAGAAAGTTGTGATTTCAATGAAATCTGGATATTAGATACTGGATGCAGATTTCAAGGTCTATGGTTTCTGTGATGCAGATTTTGCAGCAGACTTAGACAAGAGAAGATCAATATCAGGCTATACATTCTTAGCAGGTGGGAATGTTATAAGCTGGAAATCAACGCTACAGAAGGTTGTGGCTTTATCAACCACAGAGTCGGAATACATCTCGATGTCAGAAGCATCTAAAGAAGCGGTTTGGCTCAGAGGCTTAAGTACAGAGTTTGGCTATCCGCAAAAGGCAATAGAGATCTTCTGTGACTCTCAAAGTGCGTTGGCTTTGGCAAAGAACAACGTGTTCCACGAGAGGAAAAAGCACGTTGCGATGAAGTACCACTACATCCGTGAGAGGATTGAAGCTGGTAAAATTGAGGTAACAAAGGTACACACAAGAGAAAATCCTGCAGATGTGTTTACTAAGGTGTTGCATACCGGTAAGTTCAAACAATTGTTGAGCTTACTGGGAGTCTCTGAAGCGTAATTAGGAGACGAAATCGAGGTCGGAGTTTAGCTAAGATCAGGTGACGGTGAGAAGATAACCAAGGAGGAGTTTGTTGAAGATTGGTTCATCTTAACCGTCAAATTCAAAGGGTGTTTTGAATTGAACCGTGCAATTGAAGACCGGTTTGGATTCAGGTTTAATTGCTGGTTATTGAAAGAGTACGTCGTCGTTTTGATCTGTGAAATCAGATTCAAAGTTAAAGATTGAAGGAGCTCGTTGCCGAAGAGGAGGTGAATATCACGCGTGACGGGTTGTTACGAGTAGTTACAATCGGGTAGTGATATATAATGGAGCTGTTTCTTTCGTCTTGGTGTAACGATTCAATTGTATTTCAGGGTGAGAGATTATATTGGATTGGGGAGAGAAACACGAGAGATTTCCGGTGAGAGAAAGTGAGTGTTCTCGGGGTTTTCCGGTGAGGGAGACGGCGGTGTATTTTCTTTGTACTCTGATCTTAGTTAATTCCGAGTAAACCTCGGCCAGACGTAGGGTTGCGGTTTTGCACCTGAACTGGATAACAAATTCCCGTGTGTTTTTACTTTCTGCGATTTTTCTGTTTTGTGCGATTTGAGTTTCTGGATCGTTTCCACCATTGTTGGTTTCTTCGAGCTTGAGGTGTTTGCAGTAACAGGTTTTACAAGAGAATGCTTAGAAAAGATCCAGATATATTGGTTTGGGCGAGAGGAGCATTGTCTTAAGCCAGTGGACATCGTTCTTAGATCTTCTGGAGATTAACATTGAGAAGAAAAGGAATCGGGTTTCTCAGATTCGATGGAAAGCTGGCTCAGAAGGCGAGAGAGAAGGTCTTGAAACCAAACAGAAAACAGAAAGTAATGGATAATGAATCAAGCAGAGACCTTAAGATCATAATGCTTCTTTGATGTATCAGATTCTGCTTATGTTTCTGAAAGCCAGAGGAGTCGGTCTGAATCTAACTGCAGCTTCAAACGTTCTTTTAGTGGTAACATTTATCTTCAAGCTTGCTTTGATGATGATTTTTTTTTTGCTATGATTTTTTTTTTTTTTTTTTTGACTAATTGCTATGATTCTTGAAACGCCTTTGTGTCCATGGTGGAACCGTATGCGTCAGAAGATTCATTGTCAAACCATACACAGTGGCGGTCCCATATATTTTTTTAAAAATATAAATATAAATATTAAAAAAATTCGTAAAATAAAAAAATATCTTACAAAACCACCGTACGATTTTTTTATAGGTTTAGAAGATTCCATGGAAGATCATTTAAATCACTAAATGACGTTAGAGTTTTTTTCAAATATTTTTCTATTACTCTTTCACCTAAATAAAAATAATAAAATTATTAAATAAAAACAATAAAACTATTAATTATTTTAATACAATTTAACAACAAACGAAAACTTGAGAAGTTAGAAAAGAAAAAACTCTGATTACTAATCTAAGTTATATATGAAAAAAAAAATTGGACTAATTGTTTCTAATTATTTCTGGAACAAAAAAAGTTGGGCTATATATCTATGGGTCATGACTTTCAAAATAAAAATCAACTTTATAATAAGTGGTTAAAGAAATAAAGATTTAAAATATATTTTAAACCATAAATAAAACCGTGAACATATTTTCAATATACTAAATTTATAGATGTTTTTTTTTTTGGAATTTGGGGGGTCAGCTGACCTACCCTTTTAACAAGTAGATCCGTCTCTGACCATACATTCTTTTTGGGTTTCTTGCGTCATAAGTAATCAAACGTGCAAGATGTCTTAGACAGTTAATATGAAACAACGAATTCATCATGTTCTTCTTTTGGAGTTCGATAATGCATGGCTTCACTTTCAGTTTAGGAGAGTTGTGAAAAAAAAAGTGAGATATTAATATAGATTAAAGTATTGGGAATAAAAAGAATATAATTTTGTTACAAAACTAAAACCACCAGCAATGGAGGTTCTGAACTTGAGTTTCTAAATAAAAGAAGGGAAAAAAAAATCAAAAACAAAATAAAAGATGAGAATATGTTCTAAACAAAGAGACTTTAGAGTTGATAAGAAACTCATAGCTGTCTTCTTTCTATTGGTCAATATTTGTTTAGAGAAAATGAAAAATTAATATTTTTCTTTTATGCTTTGTACTTCTTTTTTAATATGTTTGTATGTAATATTTGTTTAAAATTTTATGAAATGCAATCATTTTTAAGATATTAATAGATCAATAATTTAAACAAAATAATTTCTACTTATAATATTCAAATTTTAAAAATAATATTTTTTTTATTCTTAAGAACCTCATATGGGTTCTACCATTGGACCCATCCAATTTATTTTTTCTTAATAAGGTTCTTAACTTCAAATTTTTTAAAATTTATGATTAAAATATTTAAAGAACCCATAAGAGATTCTATGCATTGGAGATGCTCTAAAGGCTTGAAAAAAAGAAAAAAAATATAAAAAGAAAAAACTAAACAACTGAAAAAAGAAAAAGTAAATTTAAATCTGAATGTAAAAAAGAAAAAAACGGAAAAACTAGACAACTGAAAAAAGAAAAAAAAATTGAAAAGGAAAAATTATACAACCGACTACTACTAAATCCAATCCTAAAAGGAACATGTTTGTGAATTATGTCTCTATATATATATATATATTGTTTAGCCCTTTAGAAATTTTCATAATCATCAAAGAAAAAAAGAGAAAGAAGATTTTTGTTCAAAAAAAAAAAAAAAAAAAGAGAGAGACGCATAGCATACAGTTAGGTCGATCACAATGTTTCACAGTCCCTCTCGCTTCCGGTCAAAGCCAAGTATTAAAGAAGCTATAAAGAACCAAAACGACGTAGGTTTGATCGTTTCGAACCATCTCTTCTCTAATAAAGCCAAACACTCTAACTCCGTTTTCTCGCCGGCGTCGATAAACGCCGCCCTCACTTTGGCCGCCTCTGGTCCCGACGGTCCCTCAGTCTCCGCCGGAATCCTCTCCTTCCTGAGCTCTTCTTCAATCGATGAGCTCAACGCCGTCTTCAGCGAGGTCGTCTCCGTCGTCTTTGCGGATCGTAGCGCGAACGGCGGTCCAAAGATCTCATCGGTCAATGGCGTCTGGATCGAGAAATCGCTACCGATTGATTCATCAGCGATCAAGGTTCTCTTCGAGAATTTCTTCAAGGCTAGTTTCGATCTCGTTGATTTCCGTTCAAAGGTAATCTCAACTTTTTTTCTCACAACAGCCTTTTAATTCCCATTAATAAACTCTGTTTCTATGCTGTGATCCTTGATTTAACTTAGACGAAGATGTAATTAGCAAAACTGTAAAGTTCTATGCTTTGGTACTTGATTTTTCGCAGTTTCAATTCAAATTTTCTGATTTAGTTTTTGTTTTTATTTTTTTTGGGTGATCGAAGGCTGAACAAGTGCGTGTGGAGTTGAATTCATGGGCTTCAAATCACACCAATGGTCTCATCAAAGATCTTCTTCCTCCTGGATCACTTACAGAGAGAACCGGAATCGTTTATGGGAACGCATTGTACTTCAAAGGAGAATGGGAAGTTCCATTCGACAAGTCCTATACGAAGAACGGAGAGTTTCACCTTCTCAATGGAAGCTCAGTGTCTGTGCCGTTCATGAGAAGCTACGAGGATCAATACATAAAGGCTTATGATGGTTTCAAGGTCCTCAGGATACCTTATCGACAAGGCGGTGATGATACTAAACGCCAAGTCGGCGATGTTACCAATCGCAGTTTCCCTTTTGGACAAGGCGGCGGCGATGTTACCAATGGCAGCAGCTTCTCGATGTATTTCTATCTCCCGGACAAGAAGGATGGATTGGATGATCTTGTGAAGACAATGGCATCTACTTCTGGATTCTTGGATAGTCACGTTCCAAGTCGCCAAGAACCGGTTAATCAATTCAGAATCCCAAAGTTTAAGATCAATTACTCAGTAAACGGTGGAGAGTTGGGATTTAATTCACTGCCCTTGTTCCATAAAGCTTGTGTGGAGATCGATGAAGTAGGCGCTGAAGCTGCTGCTGTCACTTTTGTAGGGGGTATGGGGTGCTGCATTTCTAGAGATGTAGATTTTGTGGCAGATCATCCATTTTTGTTCTTAATTAGAGAAGACAAAACTGGAACTGTTTTGTTCGTTGGTCAGATCTTTGATCCTTCTATCAAATCTTCTTAGGCTCTCTGGTGGGTTTGGTTACAGCTTAGAAGTTTTGGGTTCAGAAGTTACAACAAATTTTCATGTTCTAGTTTTTTTGAGCTGAAACCGCGATTGGGTTTGAGAGTCTAGGGACCAATTAGTTTGGTTAGGTAAGAGTTTTTAGATTTGAATCCTATGTAGTAGATTCGGTTAAGACCGGATCATTTTTCTTTTCTTCCACTATTAGTTTGAGCTTTTAAATTCCTTTTTTTTTTGTTTTCGGCAGTTTTGAGGTTTTTAATCCAATCTTGAATTTATGAATCAGTTGATTTTCTGTTTCTTTTTGGGAATGTTTCTTGAAAAAATGATACAACTCTATAGGGATTCAACTCTTGTTTTTTTTTCGTAACCTTTCGCCAAATTTATTGTTCAAGTAACAAGCCTCCTTTTACACACAAAAGAAATGTAACAAGGCTCACGTATACGTATATGAATTATGTGGGATTCTTATGATAATTTGAAAGTTCTTCGTGACAAGGAGCTTTACACAATGTCCGTATCTCTGTAAGCAGTTGCTGTCTTTTCTCCTGCTCAACCAAATCAATAAACTGTAACACCCGTCTCATCTCTCTCGAGAACGACGTGCCACAAAACCTAACTTATAACTCAAATTACTCAGATTATTACAAAACATTCCATTTATTATTAAATCCGATAAAATCCGCACACATTTCAATCAAGTTTATTAAACGAAATATCAAATAAAAACATACAATCATTATTTTAAACATATTATAATAATTTCATTTAAACAATCCAAAAGTCACCCCAAAACCCAAACGTTGCACCAAACCGAGATCTTTAGTCTTACACTTCCTCAGACTCACCTGAAAAGGGAAAAGAATGAAGGGTGAGCATTTCGACTAATGCTCAGTGAGAGAGATTACGATCAACCACCATCAAACAACACATATCATAACAAAAGTACATAGCTAGAACATCCAGTAAAACATAAGCAAACAACAAAGACTCTGCCTTAACCACACAGTGACTACACATGATCCGCGCCACCTTTATGGTGTCTCAACGCGTTCACGCTCTTATACGGAAAACAGTTTCCGCAACACTATCTCTGGGCTCGCTGCGTGCCTCCTCCAGCGATGGATCCGACGCGACCTCAATCGGTCTCCGCGTGGTCCAGCAAGAAAGACGATGCAACCCTTTGAAAATCTCTATCCAAACGGCGTTACACCGACACACACACAGACCTTAAGTCTCATCCTAAACTCATACTTCCCAACCCGTACATGGCATATCCCCACGAAATACACACACCCGCAAACAATCCTCAAACATCACATAACCATATTCGTTCTCAGCAACCTAAGCATAGATCTAGGTGTAACACTCATCCACCATTACAATATATAGATATAGCTTTACGTATGTATATAGATCACGACAACTACGTGTATGCTTATAGATACACATAGGTATGAACGAACTATCTAGACACTTCTACCATGATATACAGTGTTATGAGAAATTGATCGGAACCACCCTCACCTTAGCAAAATGCGGATGACTGCGGTTCTGAATTCCGAACGCTTAAAGGGACGTTAAATCTGAAATCAGCACGAAAAATCGAGTGAGAACGGCTTTCGAACGACAGAAAACGGTTTACGGATTGAACCGGTCAAAGTCAAAGTCAACGGTCAAACCGGTTAGACCTGGTTAACCCAGACCCAAACTAAACCAGACCCGACCCGATAACCCGACCCCAAACCGATCCGATAACTCGACCCGATAACCCGAACCGGAGCAAACCGAAACAAACCAGATCGAACCGGACCGTACCGGTCACCGGCGATCACGGCGGTTCTCCGGCGACGGTCACCGACGGCGGTGGTCGGCGGCGAGCGGAGACGGCGGCTTACCGGTGACGGCGACGGCGAAAGGCGGCGGCTGACGGCGGCGCATGAGGCGCGTGAATCACACGCGACGATCTTCAGGTGGCACGTGACGGCGCGTGCGGCCATTGCTCCGACTGATTTTGGTGGCCGCGGCTTCGTCTCGTCATCTAGCATCTGATGGTGACCTCGGACTTGCGAGACTAAAAGCACAGAAGG
This sequence comes from Alliaria petiolata, assembly GCA_020283515.1. Lineage (NCBI taxonomy): Eukaryota > Viridiplantae > Streptophyta > Magnoliopsida > Brassicales > Brassicaceae > Alliaria > Alliaria petiolata. Next base: position 299,297,503 of record JAHZTW010000001.1, read on the forward strand.
CTGTAGAGGGAAGAAGACGATTTGGTGTGGATTTATAAGTGGAGAAGTGTTTGGTGTGAGGAATTATGAAGGCATGAGGTGTGTTTATATAGGGAGAGAAATGAGAAACGTGGGGATTAAGTTGGTGGTAATGGAGGCCTAACCTTTGATTAAAGTATGATAAAAGCAAGAATAAATTACAAAAGCAAATGGGGTTGTTACAATTCTTCCCCACTAACGAGGAATTTGTCCCCGAATATAGACTCTGGTTGACGTACCGATTTGCTTCTCAAAAAGTCCTGGATAGTCTTCTTTCAACTGAGTTTCGGATTCGCAGGTTTCTTCGTGGATTCCATCTCTTTCCCAACGAACTCTGAGCATAGAAATCGCTTTCCCTTGAACTTCTTTTTCTTGACATTCTAGGATCGCCACTGGTTGACTAAGCGCGGTCAGATTCTTACGGAGGTCACTTGGCGGCTCCTGCAAAATAAGCTCTGGCTCTCTAACAACCTTCCTCAAAACTGACACATGAAATACGTCGTGGAAGCCTGATAACTCTGATGATAAGCCCAAATGATAGGCAACTGCTCCAACCCGTGCAATGATAGGATACGGTCCCATATACCTCGGTTTAAGCTTCTTTAGTTTTCGAGTCTTACAGCCTCCCTGAAACGTCCTCATTTTCAGATAAACTAAGTCACCCACTTCAAACTCCAAATTTCTTCTGCGCTTATCTGCATAACTTTTCTGACGGTCATAAGCTTCCTTTAATCGCCTCTTGAGTATTTCCACTTGCTCTACTGTCTGTTGAACCAATGCGGGTTCTAAATCTCGGTGCTCCCCAACTTCTGTCCAACATAGTGGGGTACGACATGGTCTCCCATATAGAGCCGCGTAAGGTGCCATTTCGATGCTTGAATGGTAATTGTTGTTGTAGGCGAACTCTGCCAGCGGTAAATACTTGACCCAACTCCCTTCCCAGTCTAAAACACAAGCTCGGAGCATATCCTCCAAAGTCTGAATAGTCCTCTCTGACTGACCATCAGTCTGCGGGTGATAAGCCGTACTCATATGGACCTTGGTTCCCAACGCCTTTTGAAAGGCTCGCCAAAATGTGGATGTGAACTTTGTGTCACGATCTGATACTATACTGACAGGTATCCCATGTAATCTCACAATTTCATCAAGATACTTTTGTGCCAATTGATCCGCTCCGTCAGTTTTCTTGATTGCTAAAAAGTGAGATGACTTTGTGAGTCGATCTACAATGACCCAAATAGCATTCTTTCCGCCACTTGAGATGGGTAAACCTGTAACGAAATCCATAGTTACCATATCTCATTTCCACTATGGTAGTGGCATGTCTTGTAGCAATCCACTCGGCAACTGGTGTTCTGCCTTCACCATCTGGCACGTTTGACAACGCGATAAAAATGTAGCCACATCCTTCTTCATACCAGTGCAATGGTAATACTGCTTAAGATCCCGGTACATCTTGGTATTGTCGGGGTGAATAGAGAAACGCGAGTGATGTGCTTGTTGTAAAATTTCTTTTCTCAACTGTTCGTCATCGCGAATACATACTCGGTTTTTGTACAAGAACATCCCTTTCGCAGCAGTGTGATATCCAGAAACTTTCTTTTCCTGTTGTTCACCCAAAACCTTATCTTTTCCCTGAGCTTGTCGTACCCTCAACAGTAAATCTGCCTGATCCAACGCCTCGAGACCAATTGTATCTCTCTCCATGGTAACTACACATAATCTGAGGCTAGCAAGCATCCCAGTGAGTTCTTGTACTTCCCTAGTTCCTGATGGTAAGGCATCAGCTACAAGGTATCAGCTACAAGGTAGGCTTTACCAGGATGGTAAGTGATCTCCAAATTGTAATCTGCCAATAACTCAATCCACCTACGTTGTCTCAAATTAAGGTCTGTCTGGGTAAAGATGTACTTGAGGCTCTGGTGATCGGTAAAAATCTGGACCTTCTCCCCATACAAGTAAGCTCTCCAAATTTTTAGCGCGAAGATAACGGCTGCCAATTCAAAATCATGAGTGGGATAGTTGACCTCGTGAGGCCTCAACTGACGTGATGCATACGCAATGACTCGCTCTTTTTGCATCAAAACACACCCCAAACCTGATCCAGATGCATCAGTGTACACTACATATGGTGTTCCTGGCTGTGGAAGTACCAAAATTGGCGTCTTCGTTAATTGCTTCTTAAGCTCGGTGAAACTCTGAGAACACGCATCTGTCCAATCATACTTTACATCCTTGCATGTCAATCGTGTCATTGGCTTGGATATACTGGCAAATCCTTTGACAAACTTCCTGTAGTATCCGGCTAAACCCTGGAAACTGCGAACCTCAGTAGCACTCTTAGGCGTGGGCCATTCAGTAATAGTTGTGATCTTCTTCGGATCTACGGCAACTCCTGCTTTTGAGACCACATGCCCCAGAAACCCAATCTTCCTTTGCCAAAAGCTGCACTTACTTAGCTTAGCAAATAATTGTTGCTCCCTGAGCTTGTTAAGCACAATTCTCAAATGATTTGAATGCTCCTCTCTACTTCGAGAGTAAATCAAGATGTCGTCGATGAAGACAATCACACACTTGTCTAAATGTTCGCGAAACACATTATTCATAAGCTTCATAAATGCTGCTGGTGCATTTGTCAGCCCGAATGGCATCACAATAAACTCATAGTGACCATACCGTGTCCGAAAAGCTGTCTTTTGCACGTCTGCTTCGTCTATCGGTATTTGATGATACCCGGATGCCAAGTCAATCTTTGAGAACCAAGAAGCTCCTTGAAGTTGGTCTAATAACTCATCAATTCTCGGTAGAGGGTACATGTTCTTTATCGTCACCTTGTTCAACCCCTGGTAGTCAATACAAAGTCTGAAACTTCCGTCCTTCTTCTTAACAAACAGGACTGGTGCTCCCCAAGGTGAACTGCTTGGTCTAATGAATCCTTTATCTATAAGATCCTCCAATTGTTTCTTCAACTCAGCCATCTCTGCTGGTGCCAAACAATAGGGTGCCCTTGATACTGGCGCAGTTCCGGGCTCTATCTCTATGGTAAATGCATCTCCTCTTGTTGGCGGTGGTCCGGTCAAGGGCTCAAAAACATCCGCGTACTCAGCTACAACCGGAATAGTGTCTAAGTTAGGCTCATTTTCCTTCCCTGCGATAGAAATTGTTGCAAGATAAGATTCACCCCCTTTTTCCAATATCTGTTCTGCTTGCATCATTGAGATTATACGAATTCCCATACGTCTCACTATCCCTTGATAAGTCAGTCTCCCTTCCGCTCGTGGAAAGTAGACTCGTGCCATCGGGCAATCCACCACTGCCTCGTGAAAAGATAACCACAATTTCACAAAGATATTTCATATGTTTGCCATTCAATTTGTTTTATGTATCTCAAACCAATTATATTTAATTAAATGTGTTTTAACAAAGAAACAAAAGTGATTAATTTAAAAATAAAACATAAAATTCCATCAAATCAATATGGTTTAATTAATTGCAATCAATCAGTTAATTTCTTTCTTTTATTATAGCTTTGAATTAATTGTAAAGAATATATGAAATATATGGTGTTAAACAAAGAAAGGAAAAGTGATAACCCAAACCGATTATATTTAATTAAATGTGTTTTAACAAATAAAGAAAAGTGATTAGTCTAAAAATATAACATAAAATTCGATCAAATCAATGTGGTTGCATTAATTGCAACCAATCAATTAATTTCTTTCTTGGAATGGGTTTGAATTATTTGCAAAAAATATATAGGATATATGGTACACAATGAATCTTTTTAGTATAATCCAAAAATTCTTATGGTTGCACAAATCAATTTCTTACATTAATAAGACTTACCATACTTTAAAATTTCGAAAATAAATTCGATTACAGTTACCAAATTCAATTTCGTGTGTCTTCCATTAAGTCCTAAAATGACGCAGCCAAGTAGCAATAACCATAAATTCGAAAAAGTAATCAACGTAAATATTTTAAAATTAGTAATTATTTGAAAACCCTATTCTTCCTCTACTATATAAGACTTTCTTCTATTACTACTTACATTCTTCATTTAATAAAATTTTATATTTCCCAAATCTTTCAAGCTTTTAGTTATCAAGCTTTTAGTTATCTTCCCCACTATTGTTTAAATTTATAATGTTTCTATAAATCTCTCTTAGACCTCTATGGAGCTTTGGTCGGTGTTGGGGATCTTCAATTTTCTAAAACAGATCCACATGGTCAGATCTACAATGAGAAAAACAGGAGAATTCAGTTCAGTTTGAAGGATATTGAATAAGTATTTATCACACCTTCAATTTAATACACCATTTTTTACTTATTTAATGAGTTCACAAAAACTCACATGCAAAACGAAATCAAGTGTGTTGTGTATGGAAATCTTGCCGATAAATTAGATGAATTTTGGTGGTCTACCGACAGTAATGTAATAATGTGTGTCTTGAAACTATGGAGAATTGAATGGGAATCAGGTGGTTTGTGAGTTTCTCTTAACAAGTTATTTATTTAATATTAGAATAGGACCCGCATATATGCAGATTTTTAATAAAATATTTTAAATTCGTAAAAGTAAATTGAAAAAAAATCGGATAATTTGTAAAGAAAAAATAAAATTTACTTTTAATATTCCAAATATATATGTTTTAATACTATTATATGAATTAGTTTTAATTATAATGCTTTATATATATATAAAATTTTGACGAATTAATTATACTACTTTTATCATAAATAAAATCTAGATTAAGATCCGCGTATACGCAAATATATTATAATAAAATTTAAAAGTCGTTAAAAGATTTTTTTTTAGAAAATAGAAAACAAAATCTGATCACTACTGAAAAATATATATGAAAAACATAAAATCGAAACGTAAGAGTTATTTATTTATTTTAATTTCCATTTATTTTTAATTAAAATATTCAAAACACATAATCTGTTGCGGGTCCTAAACAACATTAACCCTACTTCTCATATAGTTCACACACTTTATCAACTATCTTGTTCTGTTCCGCTGCAATACAAACTTGAGTATGCAATTCGAGTCCTTTGAATATGTTAACAATTTTCCCATTAACTCTTTTCAAGCAAATAAAGTCTCTCTTTCTCTTCACATTCATCTCGCTTATATGATCTCTCTGCTCTCTCGAGAAGTTATGTTTCTCAAGACTCGCATCAAAAGCTTCTCTACATGATTCTTGCTATCTTCCTTCACATTTAACTCATCATTGTCTAATGACATATCATCAGCATCTATAATTTCCTTTTTTAATTGAAATATATCTTAGTTAATCTAATTTATTTTTTGTTTTTATTTTCCTTTTCTTAAAATGAAATAGATTATTTTGTTTTACTTAATTTTAAATTGAAATATATTCTAGTTAATTTTATTTTACTTTTATAATCCTAATCGATAAATTTGACATTTTCTTTGAAAATTCTTTTTTTCTTTAAAAATAATATTTTACCAAGACACGTATCAAAATCTAAAGCGATAAACTTTGACATGTGTCAAAGTTTATATTGATTAATTTGCCACGTGTCACGATCATATTAATTACTAACTTTGACGTTTATTTTTTATTTTTAGTAAAATTGAAATATCTTGTTTACTTTTGTTTTGATTTTCCTTTTCTTAATTGATATATGTCTTTTTTATCTTTCCTTTTATTTTATTTATTTTTCTTTTAAAATAATAGTATTTTCCTTTTTTAAGATTAGTATAGTTTTTCTTTATAATAAGATTTTAATCAAAACACGTGTCGAAATCTTATCGATTAACTTGCCATGTGTCGCGGTCAATTGAATTAGCAACTTTGACGCATCCAACTTTATATAATAAGATTTTCCAATATTTTTTTCAGTATTATCACATAATACATTTTTTATCATATAAGTAGCTTTACGCATATCTGTAATGTAGATGGATGTTCTCAAATTCTAGTTGATCCTCAGATTCCTGAAATACAATCATTCAGATCGATGTAAGTATGAATATCTTCTAATTTGAGTCCTATTTTTATTTACATGTACATAACTCATTATTAATACATAATTTACAAATCGAAAGGTTTCCGGTCAATATCCTTTGATGATATTCAAGCATTGGAGTAAAATATGCATTAATAAGCAGACCCGCCATATGCAATTTTTTTTTTTGAAATAAATGTCTCTGAAGACATATCTTAGTGCTTTTTTTTTTACAAATCATATTTTATTTTTGAATTAGATGTTAAATTAATTCAAAGAAAAAGCGTTTTTACATCAAATGCTTCTTTAGCTTGAAAAACAGAAAGAAAGAGAGAGAACAATGGAAATTATTTTAGCTCGAGACCGAAAACCAAATTTGGAGCCCTTCATTGTATCTTCGGTCTCCAGCGCTTCGGATTGATATGAGTTTGTTCCGCACTTGTTTGTCTATGAAGTGAAAGAGTTTGCTAGCAGGTGTTGGTGGCTCACCATGTCTCCTAGCATTCCTTTCTCTCCAAAGTGTATGAATCGATGCTTGGAAAATGTATCGAGCAAGGAACCCTTGGATACGGTTTACACCCTTGTCAGTGATGTAATTGACAATCGTGTGCCAATATGTGGAGTAATGAGTGTTGAGAAGAGTTCTTGCTAGTTTAGACCAGATTTTCGAAGAGAACTTACACGAGAAAAACAAGTGATCTCACGTCTCCATGAGGTCTGTACAAAGGACACAAGCGGAGCTCGCTCCTGTCTTCCAAACCCTCATCCGATCCCCCGTTGATAAGCGATTGTGAATCGCCAGCCAAGTACAAAAAGAGTACTTTGGTGTTTCGTGCGTGAACCAAATCCCCGGATGCCAACTTACGTGCCTTGTCATTGTCCTTTTATGGTTCCCAGTGTCCTTTGTTATGAAATGTGGCTTGAATTGATCCCTTTTTATTCTCCATTTGACGATATCTGCCAAATACGGAACTCGTCTTTGTCTTAAAGTGTCAAGAGCTTTTTCAATATTATTCAAAGCTTGTGTTCTATGTCTACGCCTTCGTCGTGTGTTCCACGCTTCTGCAACTGTTGCAGTTGCCTTTATCCCCATATCTATGGTTCCTCTTAACCCCACTTTATCCATCAAGCAACCCAGATATGACCACTGATCATACCAAATGATGTGGCCTCCCCATTCATTATCTCAACTTTGCAGAAAATTTTGGCTAGTGGTCGGTATTTGATCAATTTACGCCACATCCACGATCCCTTGTTTGTGGGCATTTTGACTGACTAAAAGGACTCATGTTTCAGCAAATTTGTTTTGATCCATCTGACCCATAGAGATTGTTGATCCAAAACTATTCTCCAAATGAGTTTCAGGCAGCACACATCGTTTGCTTCCTTAAGTGAACGCAGTCCAAGTCCTCCCTCTATTTTTGGTTTGCACACAACTTCACATGCAATCTTTGCTTTTTTAGTGTTTAAGTCAACTCCTGACCATAGAAAAGCTGAACAGATTTGATCAAGCTCTCCAATACACACCCGAGGGAGCCTAAACGCTGCCATCCAGAAGTTTGAGATGCTCTCAAGTACCGATCCTATGAGACATAGCCGTCCTGCAAAAGACAGAAACCGAGAAGTCCAAGTAGTAATGTGGCTTCTAATATGTCCCACTAATGGAAGATAGTCCCCTGCAGAGAAACATTTAGTGACTAAAGGCAGTCCTAAATATCTCACTGGGAGTGATCCCTCCTCAAAAGGAAACTTTGAGATCATCTCTTGACGAACTCCCTCTAAAACGCCTGCAAGATACAGCGTAGACTTCTCCATACTGATTTTAAGACCCGGAATTTTTGCAAATTCGTCAAAGACTGTGACTATGCCTTCCATTGATCTCACCTTACCATCAGTGAGCACCATGATATCATCTGCAAAGCTAAGATGAGTGATTCCCTAGTTTTTGCATCCAAGGTGATAAACAATCTGCCTTCCGACTGCAGCTCTGTCCAGTAAATTTGACAGCACGTCCATGCTTAAAACAAATAGATATGAGGATAAGGAGCAGTCCTGTCGAAGCCCTCTCTTACTCTGAAAATAGCCTGCAAGTTCTCCATTTACTTGTACGGAGAAAGAGGTAGAAGTTATATGTAGAGAGATCCACTGAATGATACATGCTGGAAAGTTCATGGCTGATAAAACGTTGGTTATAAAGGACCATTGGACCGAATCAAAAGCCTTTGAAATGTCGATTTTTATGGCGCATCTTTCTGATATTGTATTCTTATGGTAATCCTTTACTATTTCCGTAGCAAGCAACACATTCTCTATCAACAATCTGTCTTTCACAAACGCCGATTGATTTGCCGCGACGAACTTTGGCAAAATCCTTTCAGCCTATTCGCAATCACTTTGGAGATGACCTTGTAAATGACATTGCAGCAAGAAATAGGCATGTAGTCCTTCATCTCTGCAGCCTCTGTTTTCTTTGAAATAAGCGCTAGAATTGTGGAGTTAATGCCTTTCGGCAAGAAACCTGTTGCAAAGAAAGATTGAACTGAAATAATAAATTCCGGGCCAATAATCTCCCAAGCAGTTTTGTAAAACTCCACTGTGTATCCATCCGGACCCGGCGACTTGTCATTTGGCATAGAGAACAAGACCTTTCTGATTTCCTCTCGAGAGACCTCTTTCATTAACCGCGCATGCTTCTACTTTGTGCATCGGAAAGGCAGTAAATCCTGCAAGTTCTCCACTGATACTCCTTCAAAATCATCAGGAATGAGCTGTAGAAATTCTAGGAAGAACCTTTCAGCTTCTGTTTTTAATCATCTCTATTAGTAACCACATTTCCATCCGGACAACGAATTTCATGAATCTTATTCTTTGCCTCTAGAGTTTGAAGAGCTCTATGGCATGCATTATTATTTTTGTCTCCAACCTTTAACCAGTGAAGTTTCGACTTCTGCTTCAAATATTTTTCCTCCAAACCTGCAACCAAATCCCATATGTTGCAAGCTATTCTCTCCTCCTCCATAGCCTGCTGCGATGAGTTTGTTAGTGTAGCCTCTTGTTTTTCACAAAGAACTGAGTAAGCTCCTCTGGCTTTCTTAACAAGATTCCCCATCCTTGCCTTTGCCAAGTTTCGTATCTGAGGCTTGAGATGCTTGAGTTTCTTTGAAAAACAGTATAAGGCGGATGTGGACAAAAATATTTGTTATGTTTCTCTCCAATATTCCTCCACAATTGGTTTAAATTCCTCCAGCTCTGCCACGACGTTGACAAATTTGAAAGGCTTACGTACCCGCGCAGCCTCAGGACTTAGATGAATGCGACTTCGAAGGTGATCCGAGCAACCTCCTGCTTCAAAGACGTTATAAGATTAGGGGAAACTTTGCAGCCACAAGTCATTGACTAAGACTCTATCAAGCTTCTTTGAAATCAGATCGTTGTCTCTCTTGTTTGACCATATACCTTATACGCCATATCTGAGAGTGAACAGTAGTTCACCATGTTCTGAAAATCATGCATGTCTTGTGTAACCATTGGAGAGTTAACAAATCATTTTATTATTTATTCCAGAATTGTTTTCATAATTTTTTTTTGTGATATGTTTTCATTGATCTTTCTAATTATTTTAATATTATACACATTCTAAACTTTTTTCTACTATATTGTCAACATAACAATTTATTATATAAAAAATTGGACTAAAATATTTTACTATAGTTTAATTTTTAAATTATACAAAACTAAATAATAAATAAATTCATGTTCACTTAAACAGAATTCTAGATTATTAATAAGAATTTAATGAAAAAATTTTATTAAAAATATAGTATAGTTATTAATTTTAAATTCGAATTCACTTACCAGAAACATTATAAATTTGTCGGATTATTAGTTATATTATAAATGGTTAGTTTTTTATATATGTGTTTTCAAATCAGGAGCACGTAATTTATACGCTTATTTGCAGATCAAATAACTTGAGAGAGAACTTCTAGATTTCCATCTTCTAGTTTACGAAGTTAAATCCTTTTCCTCAGGTACGTTTCCAGGTTTACTTTATCTTAGAATATGAGTTTTCATTATCTTGCAAGCTGGCGTGACTTGGAAGCACGAAGGAAACTTCATTTTATAATAATTCACAAGCGTTTGTAGGATCATGTGATTATAAGTAATTGGCGTTGACGAAGAAGATCCGCCGATAAATAAATATCCGTAAGGATGGCGTGCTTTATTATTTCTTAATAAACATGTAGCGTTGACGAAGATCCACTCGTAGATCCAGATCCACGTTGTAAGGAAGAAAGGAAAAATGAAACAATATGTCGACTAGGAAGGAAAAAGAAAAGAGTACTGAACCCAATTTATGTTCCCTATAAATACACTAGCCATATTTTAGCCATAAAGGAACTCAACACAACACCACACAAAGCAAGAAATCAGAAAAACAAAAAATGAAAAGAGGTCCAATGATCACGTTCCTGTTGTTGATCTTTTTTCTACTCGTTGCTACAACAGCATCTGCTGTTGGTAGGGTAAAGGAACCAGTGCTTGATTTTTATGGGAATACTGTTCAAGTCGTATAGACTTTAGAAACAAGAAAATATAAAGAACAACTCTTCTTTATTGATTTAGAAACTCTCTCAAAACTAAATCTCTCTCTTGAGTCTTATAGAACATCTCTTCATAGGCTTTATATTTATAAAACTAAGCTACCCCTTAATCCTAATAGAAATATGAAACTACTCTTTCCTTTTTCTAAAGACAATAGAGATAGGAAACTACTATTTCCGTTTCTCTTAACAACAATAGAAGATTTCCTTTTCTATCTATTGAATCCTTATTTCCTTTTTTCTTTTTCCTTTTTGAAATTATCCAACATTCTCCCCCTTAATTCCAACTTGAACTTTGGGAAACTTGATCTCTTCAACTCCAATTAGACTTCTCATTTCCTTGAACTCGATCCTTGCTATCGGCTTAGTGAGGATGTCCGCCTTCTATTCCGTGCCTACATGCTCCCAAGTCTTGTTTCTTACGATAGAGTCTAGCTCACTTTCCATCGCGTCAATCCATTCTGAGCTTGCAGCTTCATAGTAACTCTCTGGTTCTCCATCGGCTTCTCTCGTTGTAGACGTCCAGTCCCATGCTTTCTTCTCAACAAAGACTACGTCTCTACTAACGATTACCCTTCTTGTAACCTCCATCATGGTTCTGTTTCTTCTTTCTTCCATGTTATTCATCACACCGAAGCTTACATGTCCTAGCCAAGCGTGCCAAGTCCATGTAGGATCTTCACGTTGTATCTGAAAACACTTAGGAAAGCTGATTTCCATTGGTGTCTTGTAGAGTCGGTTTGATGATCTTATGACCTGTACAAGCAGCCTTCCGCGAGGGTCTCTTAGTGCTAAAGTATCTCCCTTCATGTGTACTTCACACCCATTCTCGGTTGCTTGTCCAAGACTTATTATGTTGTGCTTCAGGTCGGGTATGTAGTAGATATCTTTGAGTGCTCTTCTTTCTCCAGTCTTGCCCAGAAAAACAATCGTACCCTTCCCAACAATATCAACATACGATCCATCACCAAACTTGACTTTCCCTTTGATGTTAGCATCTAAGCTTGAGAAGTAATCTTTGTTCCCGGTCATGTGATTGCTTGCTCCATTGTCTAGATACCAAACGCTTGTATCGTCGTTGTTGATAGCATAGTTTCTTGGAAACGCTTTGTCTTCATTCAAGAACACAACCTCATGGACATAAAGAGCGTCTTCTTCTTCAGCATCGTTTAGGTTCGCCTCTTGATGCTCTTTTGGTCTTTCGGGACAGGACGATACATAGTGACCCGGCTTGTCATATCTCCAGCATACTATATTGGACCGGTCTTTCTCTTTGTTCTGCCTTTGATCACGTCCTCCTGCTTCTCCTCCTATGGTTTGACTAGTAGATCATCCTCGACCCCTGCCTCTACCACCGCGGCCTCTTCCTCTTCCTCGAGAATTTCCATAGTTTTCATGACCACTCGGCTCATTGTTTGCCCACATGAGTTTGCTTTGCTCATCTCCTAGGGTTTCTTCATTCACACGCTCCTCGTATGCCTTTATCCTCCCAACTATGTCCGCAAATCCTGTTGTGTTTAGGTCTAGGACTTGCTCAAGGGATGCTACAATGTGAATGAATGTTTTTCTAGGAAGACCTTTAAGAANCCTTCATGTGTACTTCACACCCATTCTCGGTTGCTTGTCCAAGACTTATTATGTTGTGCTTCAGGTCGGGTATGTAGTAGATATCTTTGAGTGCTCTTCTTTCTCCAGTCTTGCCCAGAAAAACAATCGTACCCTTCCAAACAATATCAACATACGATCCATCACCAAACTTGACTTTCCCTTTGATGTTAACATCAAAACTTGAGAAGTAATCATTGTTCCCAGTCATGTGATTGCTTGCTCCATTGTCTAGATACCAAAAGCTTGTATCGTCGTTGTTAATAAAATAGTTTCTAAGAAACACTTTGTCTTCATTCAAGAACACAACCTCATGGAAATAAAGAGCGTCTTCTTCTTCAGCATCGTTTAGGTTCGCCTCTTGATGCTCTTTTGGTCTTTCGGGACAGGACGATACATAGTGACCCGGCTTGTCACATCTCCAGCATACTATATTGGACCGGTCTTTCTCTTTGTTCTGCCTTTGATCACGTCCTCCTGCTTCTCCTCCTGTGGTTTGACTAGTATATCCTCCTCGACCCCTGCCTCTACCACCGCGGCCTCTTCCTCTTTCTCTTCCTCGAGATTCTCCATAGTTCTCATGACCACTCTGCTCATTGTTTGCCCACATGAGTTTGCTTTGCTCATCTCCTAGGGTTTCTTCATTCACACGCTCCTCGTATGCCTTTATCCTCCCAACTATGTCCGCAAACCCTGTTGTGTTTAGGTCTAGGACTTGCTCAAGGGATGCTACAATGTGAATGAATGTTTTTCTAGGAAGACCTTTAAGAAACTTCTTCACCATCTTTGATTCTTCTATGACTTCTCCGAGGGATGCTGCTTTTGATGCAAGTTCTGATATCTTTCCCACAAAGCTATCAACCGGATCTGCATCATTCATCTTTAGTCGATCGAATTCCGACATCAAGGTTTGTAATCTCGCCTCTCTTACACGATCCACTCCAAGGTGTCGTGACTTAATGGCCTCCCAAATCTCCTTTGATGTATTCAGATCTCCTACTTGCAGAATCAACGTCTCGGGTATTGCTTGAAACAAGATCGCGATCGCCGAGTAGTTCTTCTTTGGATCGGCTAATCCTGGATCGATTGTCTCCCATACTTCATGAACTCGAAGTATGATCTTCATTCTCATCGACCAAACTGTATAGTTTGTCGATGTCAACATCGGACATTGGATCAATGTGGATCCAAAGTCTTTCCTTTTCGGTGGCGGAGCTATCGCGTCTTCCATACTTGGCTACGTGAATCTTCTCTTGCCGTGTTGATCGAGTCTTCTTCCCAAGGCTCGGATCGAGTCTTCCAACCTGAAGCTCGGATCGAGTCTTCCAACCTGAAGCTCAGATCGAGTCTTCCAACCTGAAGCTCGGATCGAGTCTTCCAACCTGAAGCTCTGATACCAATTGTTGGCTTGAAAAGCCCATGTCCAACTCCCCATTAGTATGATATTGTCCGCTTTGGGCACAGATGGCAAAGCCCGCACGGATTTGTCTTTGGACTCGAAGGGGGGATTATTGGGATATCAATCCAAGTCCCACATCGGAAGATTAGACAAGAATGGTTTAATATATAAGTAATGTCCAACTCTGATTAGTATGAGGCCTTTTGGGAAGGAGCCCAAACACAAATCCGTGCGGGCTATGCAATATGGGCCCAAAGCGGACAATATCATACTAATGGGGAATTGGACATGAGCTTGAAAAGCCCAACAACTGTTATGGCCAACACTCCGTATCACCTCCGCTTCACCCAGGAAATTTTTGGCTCGATAACCCCTTACAACTATGAAGATATAGAAGAAGCTTCTGACAAAATATGCCCAAAAGGCGTGGGAATGTTAACAGGTCAAGAGTCCCTCTACTCAGTTGTATTTTACTCATCATCAGATGAGGTGTGGCTTTCAACCCAACTTAACATCAAGTTCAAGATTCGGCCCCTGACCGATCCCGATCAAAGGGCGAACAGTTCATGCGCCGACACCACGTTCAGGAGAGTAGGTCATAAAAACTCAGCCAACCCAGATCAAGTAATCCTTGGGGATCCAAATCAAGAAATGACAGCATCTTCACCATCGAGAGAAGTAAGATATCTTCTAATTACAAGCTTGCTTTCCGCGGTGCTGATATCGGGTTACTAAGGAAAGGCATGAATTTCTTGAAGTTGAGCTTGGTGTCATCGTGGAGAGATTCTGACGCCATGGGGATGTTCAAGCTATTCCCACTTTAGCTTTAATTAAGGCATGTTTCGCTATTGCCTTTCCTTCTTTTTCTCTTGTGTTTCTTCTTTTCATTGTAATGTTTCATTTCTAATATAATAAAAACATGTTCTTGTCTTTCCTTTACTTTTATGTAATGTTACTCTAAAAACAAGTATACTAAGGCTAGGCCTCGGAATTTGGTTGATTATCCACGGGACGGGACCCGCCGTGGGGCGGGTGCGGATCGAAAAAAAATTTGTTTAAAAAAAAGCGGGTTTTGCGGGACGGGTATTTTTAAAATGCGGGGGCGGGTGCAGGTGTTTCAAATTTATTTTGCGCGTTCGCGGGTTACCAGCCAAAAAATTTTTTTAATGTTAATTATTAAAAAATTTATTGACAAAATTATTAAAATTTTAAAATATTATATAATATTTGTATAAATTCTCTAACAAATTTGTTTTTATAATTTTAAATAAGTTGTATATTTATATTTTATCATATTGGATTTTCTTTTATTAGGTTTTTAAAAAAAAAATTATATAAAATTTATTTTTTATTTTTTATTTTTATTTAAATATTGGCGGGTAATCCGCGGGTATTCATAAATTCAAGCGGGATGCGGGCCAAAAAAAATTTGTCTAAAAATTTTGCGGGACGGGTCAAAGCGGGTCAAAAAAATTTAAAATCCGCTGCGGGGCGGGTCAAACGGGGTGGATCCGACCCGCAATCCAGGCCTAACTAAGGCCATGTTCGCTTGATAAGTTGGACACATTATCTGGATGCAGATGCATGTTGATGTTCGTTTAGTGTTAATTAAGAGCATGAACTGAAATCTGTATCCAGATGCGTTTGCAAAACTCATTCAAAAAAAATAGGATTTGTGAATGAGTTAATTTGGTGCGTTTGTGTACCGTAAACTCATCCAAAAATAATAAAATTAAAAAATACTCTTATTTTATTAAATAATTATAAAGTCGAAAATACCCTTATTTTTATTAAACAACAACGCGATTTCACGATTTTGACGTAAAACGCGACGCATTTGACGAGAAAACTCGATTTTGCGGATTTGACTAGAAAACTCAATTTTTCGGTTATTGCGGAAAACATAATTTTTAGATTTTGGCGGAAAAACGTGATTTCACGGTTGTGACTGAAAAAGTCATTTCTAGGTTCTCACGAAAAAGTGTGATTTCTGGGTTTTGGCGGAAAAACGCGATTTCTGGGATTTGGTGAGAAACGCAATTTCTGGGTTTTGGCGTGAAAACGTGATTTTGCGGTTTTGACGAGATTTTGTAGTTTTGACGAGAAAACACGGTATTTTATAATTAAAAAATTGGAAAGATAGAGGATAATCAAAAGAAAAAAAAAGGAGTTTTTGATCATTTAACATAAATCGCGTCCAGATACAGATACAAACATATAAAACAAACGTAACTGCATCGAGATACAATATATCTAGACGCATGAACCAAAATCGCAAACGTACATCATATGATTGATGCGTCCAATTACTGTGCTCAAACGTTGGTTTATAAATCTCGTCCTCTTCACCAAACGAACATGACCTTATATATTTTCTAGCCGACATGAATGATAGTCACACCGACTCGTGTTGTTGTGCATAGAAAGTTGGTTGATCCAGAACCCGAAATTAATTTTATGTTGAGGGATAATAAGCTTGGTCTCTCTCACGAGTGAAAGCTGTTATTGCCTTTGATAAGCCCTCTCTGCTTCAAACTTGTCACCTTAAACCAGGAGCTTGTGGTCCGGTGGTATAGGGCTCACGGATGTGATGTACCGCCATTTGGGTTCGAGTCCTAGCCACCGAAGGATTCACATGGCGCATCTTCGGGCTTCCGGGATTCCCGTGGGACCAGCCGTTACGCAGGTGTTCTGCGCTATACAGGATCTGCATGACCTTATAAATTAGTGTCCGGATGGTGTCAGGTGCTTAGTTGGATCCAAAAGATCCGGATACCCTAGGTATCAAAAAAAAAAAAAAAAAAACTTGTCACCTTATGTGTGTATATATTGAAGAAACCGATTCAGATTGAGTTGGCAATAGTTACGGGGTCGCGATCCGGCGAGGGTGAGCTAACTCCAAAAACCCGTCCTCAGTTGGGATTGCACTACGGGGATTTGTCCTACTTCTTCTCAAAATCCGATGAACTGCATGTATACGTTTGTAGCGTTTGTACTTTGCATTTTGGTTCAATGGAGCGTCATCTTGATCTCTTTCTGCCTTTACTTTGTTCTTAAATCTTGATCATTTTGCTTTCATGCATTTGCTTTTGTACTTTTGGCTCTGTATATGTGCATATGTACAATATTATTGTTCAATCTTCAAAATTCATAAAGTTTACATTAGCGTAAATTCTAAGAAGTGGATCTCGCTCAAATCTCAAATTTTGTCTTCTAAACTAATAATTATATAAATAAAAGTCAAAACCCACGAATGGTAATAAAACCAATCAAGAATCTGAAAATTAAGAGTGAAAACTTCTTAGTTGATTGCATCGCACCTTCGCCGGATCTCTCCCCGCCGTCCGGTCAAAATACCGTAAAGGCTCAGCTTCTGCATAGCTCCGGCGAAGTCTTTAAAGAACCGAGCTTCGTCTCTCGCGTATAGCTCAACGAAAGGTCGGGTTCTCGGGTCGGAGTATAACCCGTGATCCGATTCGAGCAACCCGAGACCTTTAGGAATGTTCTGGAAATACATGTTGTCGAATTTGTTTGGAGTCATCACGTCGTTGAAGACGGAGATCGTAGGGTCATTTTGGTAATTCGAACAAGCTTTCCTTAGAGCTTCTGCGAATCTCGGGTTATAACCGGTATCGTTAACCCGGTTCGTGAACTCTTTGCAATGTGAGAATCCGATGGTGTGGGCCCCGCTCAAAGCCACCATTTCCTGAACGGAGAATCCTCTGGAGGTGAACTGATCGATGAGCTTCGAGATCGGAGAAGAAGGAAGAGGGAGTAGATCGGCGAGGAGGAGAGACGATTTCGAGACGCGTGAATCGCGACGGCCGAGTGAGATTTCGTAGTAAGGTCCACCGACGGTGACTAGGAGATCGCGGACGGCGACGGCGAGTATATCGGAGCAGGAGACGGTGTTGGGACAAGCGAGCTCGAGAGCGGTTTTTGCGCGGATCACGACGTCGAATCCGTCTCCGGGGAGGGAGAGATTGATCGAGGAATCGCGTTCGGCGGTGTTGAAAGCGGTGGAGGAAACGAGGACGGAGGCGTCGCAGCCGTTGGGGAAACAGTCGTGGAAAAATACGCGGAGTGCGGCGGCGGCGGTGGTTGGGGTGGTGATCTGTTTGTTGGTGATGGTGTCCTGGACAATGTCGAGGAATCTAGGGCATGATTTGGAGTAGAAATCGGCTGTGAGGCGAGATTCGGCGGCGGAAGTTAGAAACGGGAAGGTTAAGAAGAGGATGACGATGAGCTTCTTAAGTATCGATTGTTCCGCCATTGTTGTAGGAGATAGGGAAGTTTAGCTTCAGTAGAGTGAGAGGCGGTGGGATTTAAATGGAAGAAGAAGAGGAAGAAGTAGGAGAGAGAGTGAAGATCACGCGCTTCTGTATTGTCCACGGGGATGTGTGGAAACTGTGGTACGGAGATGGATGATTCGGTTATCTTTATTAATATGATTCGGTTTAATGTTGTTGACCGGTTTACTGTGTGTCTGTTTTTTTTAACCGGTTGATTGTTTCTTTTGTGTTCTTGTAAGACAGGCAGAGAAGATAAGCACTCCTAAATTATTCATTATTTATAAATATAAGATTATGTGATCAAGTATAGTTTCAATAGTCACCTATAATTTTGTTTAAACTTAGATGAAGTTTTCTTGAGATATCAGCCGATTGTGAATTCACCAACTACCATATAATGTTTGTTGAAAAAAAGTCAAAAGTCATCTACTAATCAAAATAAATTTGGTCCATATTGTTTTCCCTTACAAATAAAGTTATAGCAGAAAATGGTAAAAGCTATTAGCAGAAACAATTGAAACATAAACAGAAAAAGGAAAATGTGATGATAGCTAAGACCCGGTTGTGAACTTTTTTGTCTAGCGCATGTGCTTTCATGGTCCCATATCATACCACATAATGTGTTTGGTGAACCTTTTATGGTCGATATTGCAGTGTCAATTACAAGAATTTTCATTATATAAAGCAAGCAAATCGTGATTTCGAATTTGATAATTGGAATTTTTTCGAGGAAAATGTATTTGAGTATTGCCAATTTTTTCAATGGTTTCTGTTGCCGATACGCACGCGATCTTGACCTCTCGCTTTATGAACTCGCTCTCTCACTCTCTCTATTCTCTCGTTTGTTTGTTCAGAGAAGTAAAGAAATAAAGCAAGGACACACAAGATTATAGAGTTCCCCAAACCGGGTACATCTCTCTTTAGGATCTTCTCCTGGAATTCACTAGAGCTTAGGAGTACAAGGTTCTCTCTCTGAGTTACAACAATGGCGTCTAACGGATTGATTAAGAAGAAGACTAAGTCACGCCATTTATGTGTTTCCTCTCTTCGGCTATTAGACTTGAAAAGGATGTGAGCTTATTTCACCCGAAGCCCAGTAACTTATTGATGCTCCTTAGTGCTCTTGGTTATGGGCCTGATTTGGTCAAGCCCAACACTAGCTCTTTTAGCCAGGAATGCGAAACAATCTCTCACAAATCTCCACCTTGTTTCCATCCCGACCAATGCATGTCTGAACGCCGACATCATCCGTGAATCCCGATCCTGGCACCGGTGAGTTTTCCCGCCGAGAACAACAACTCTTCCGCTTCTCCTTCACCGGATCAGCAACCTGTGAGCTCCGATCTGACTTATTCGGAGTCTCTCCTGTTGTCACGCGCCTGCGACAACAGTCTTGGAATCGCCGCCTCCTCTTCTTACCGGTGACGGCGACTCGCCCTGAAGCCTCTAGGCTTCAATCACGTTCAGCGTCTTTAAGCACCCGCTGAACTTCTCTCGAGGTAAAGTCTTGAGTAGTTTTTGTAGGTATTCTTCCTGAGATAAGACTAGGATTCCTTTTTCTCGATCTCTGTAGATATCCATTCCTAGGATTCTTCTTGCAGGTCCTAAGTTCTTCATCTCGAACTCTGTGTTTAGCAGCTTCTTAAGATTATTAACCACTGTCTTACTTTTAGAAGCAACTAACATGTCATCTACGTACAGTAGTAAGTAGACCCTGTCTTCTAGCGTAGAGCCTTTCTGATAGACGCACGGATCAAACTCACTTCGTTGATACTTATGTTTAACCATAAACTGATCAAACCTATGATTCCATTCTCTTGGTGACTGTTTTAATCCGTAAAGGGACCTTTTTAGCAAACACACTTTCTGCTCCTGACCCTTCTTTACAAACCCCTCTGGCTGATCCATGTAGATAGTCTCGTGTAGAATCCCGTGTAGAAAAGCCGTTTTGACATCCAACTGTTCTAGCTCCATGTCACGATTAACCACCATAGATAGCAGAAGACGAATTGATACATGTTTCACCACTGATGCAAACTCTTCGTTGTAATCAATTCCCTTAATCTGTGCGAACCCTTTAGCCACTAATCTAGCCTTATACCTAGGTTGTTCAACTCCTGGGATTCCTGGTTTTAGCTTAAAAATCCATTTGCAGCCGATGACCTTTTGATTTGTCAGTCTGTCAGCTAAATCCCATGTGTGATTCTTATTTAATGAATCCATTTCTTCATTCGCAGCTAGGTTCCACTTCTTCCAGTCTCTGCTACTTCGAGCTTCGCCAAAGGACTTAGGCTCGTCAAGCTCCATGGCTTCAGCACTAGCCAGTGCATAAGCAACGTAGTTTCCTTCAATGTACCTCGCGGGTTTCTTGATTTCCCGCCTTTCTCTGTCTCTGGCCAACCGAAACTCATCCAGGTTATCTCCCTGGACACCCTTATCTTCATGCTCTGACTGTTCCTCATCTGACTGATCTGATGATTCTGACTGTTCTGACTCAGGTTCTGAAACAGCTCCACCATGACTTGAAGGCTCTTCTGATGATGTAGCCTGCAAAGGCTCCACCTCTACCAAGTCATCTCTGAAAGTAACTCTCTTCTTAGCCTTTCTTACCTCTATCACCTTAGATGTAATCGTGTCTGAGTCTATGTCTTTGTAAACCCTTTCTTCATGAAAGATAACATCTTTGATGATCGTTATCTTCTGTTCCTCTAGAAGCCATACTCTGTATCCCTTAGTACACTGCGCATACCCCACAAAGATGCACTTTGTAGCTCTAGGACTTATCTTATCTTGAATAATATGAACATAAACCATACAACCAAAACGCCTTAGATGACCATACTCAAGTTTACCCCCTGTCCAAAACGCCTCTGGAACCTCAAACTCTATTGAAGCAGATGGTGATCTGTTGATGATGTAGACTGCAGTGTGTGCTGCTTCTGCCCAAAACTCTCCACCTAAGCCTGTTTCACTTAACATGCTTCTTACTTTGTCCATGATAGTCCTATTCATTCTTTCTGATATGCCATTTTGATGAGGAGTGTAGGGACACGTTTTATGTCTTTTGATACCTGATTCTCTACACAAAGTGTCAAACTGATTGTTGCAGAATTCTAACCCGTTATCTGTCCTTAAACATTTCAGGTTCTTTCCTGTTTGATTCTCAACCAGCTTCTTCCATTCAACAAACTTCGGGTAAGCCTCATCCTTTGTTCTCAGAAAGTAGATCCACACTTTCTTCGAATAATCATCTATGAATGTCAAGAAGTACTTATTTCCTGACAAACTTGGGGTAACATTTGGTGAACCCCACAAGTATGAATGCACGTATCCCAGAACCTCCGTCGTTGTATGTTTTCCTTTTGGGAAACTTTGCTTATGCGATTTTCCCATTATGCAGTCCTCGCAGAAACCCAGTTGCTTGATATCTTCCTTCTTCAAATAGCCTTTTCTGACCAAAGCCTCCATCGAAGATTGACTCATGAGAGCCAGCCAGGAATACCACTTCCTCATCATATCAACAGGTACTCTCGCAAAATTTGTCTGTGCCTCTCTAACATTTCCTTGTAGATAGTACAAACCCTCCTAATACCTTCCTGACAAAACTTTCTTGCTGTCTTTGTAGAACACCAATGAGAAATCTTCACCACTGTACTTGCAACCAAACTACTCAAGCTGTCCATAAGATATTAAATTTCTCCCCATCTCTGGCATGTACCTGACGTTGCTTAAAGTCACCACTAAACCATCAAGATTGTCAATGGTAATCTTTCACATTCCTTTCACTTTGCAATGAGTATTGTTTCCAATTAGAACTTTGTGGCCATCACACTCTTCGAATTCTGACAATACTTACTTTCTGGGTGTAATGTGAAAGGTACATCCTGAGTCTAGCACCCACTCATTTTCAGTGTTTTGAACACTCGCTGTTAATGCAGTGGGTTCAGGGAGCCTGACTGCCATATTTGCCGAGTTAGCAGGTTTGCCTTTTCTCTGTGGACAATCTCTCTTCCAGTGATTTTCATCACCACACGTCCAGCACGCCTTAGGTCCAAACTTTTGCTTTGACTTGGATCTATGCCTACTGTTACTTCTTTCTTTTCCTTTGTTGTGATGATTTCCTGACTTGTTTTCACTTCTCTTTTCAGTTCTGCCTCGTTCTTCCACATACAGCCCTTCTGACGATGCCCTTGACTTGTTAAGTAACCCTTTCTGTCTCAGTTCTGCTTCTTTTGCATATGCTGATAATGTGACTTCTGCTACAGTCAATGTCTCCTTCCCCGTGCCATACTTCAGGGTGTGAACCAGAGGTTCATATAACGGTGGAAGGCTGGTCAAGAGTTAAATCGCCTGATCCTCTTCACCAATGATGATCTCTAAGCTGGCCAGGTCTGCTATCAGCTTTAAGAAAGTATCCAGGTTTTCTTCTATGGATCTTCCTTCTTCCATCTTGAATCCAGCAAAACTCTGCTTTAGGTATATTCTGTTAGGCAAGGACTTAGTCTGATAGTCCCTTTCTAACGCCTTCCACATGCCTAATGCAGTAGGTTCATGCATGATCTTCCTCAAGATTTTGTCAGTCAAGCATGTACCCAGCAAATTCCTCACCCTTACGTCTTTATCAGCTTCCTTCGGATCTTGCCTCCAATCTTTCACAGTCTGTGTCACAGGCCCTGGAGTCTGATCCACTGTAGTTACCCCAGTACCCGGCGTTTGTACCTCTGAGGTTTGTTTCTCCACTGATGTACCTTCTGACTCTGCCAAGACTGATCCCAAACCCTGTATCTCAAGCTGACCCAGAAACCTGTACTTCCACATACCGAAATCTCCTTTTCCATCAAACTTCTCCATCTCAAACTTTCCCTGTGTTGGTTCCATCACTAATCTTTTCTTTGTTTAACCTGTCACCTGCAGATAACAGTAAAGAGAGAGAAGTAATCACTAGCGATCCGATCTAACCAAGTACACTATTGTTCGAGAATCGAGATGAAGATTAGAGATTCTAATCGAAGTATTCCACAAGTATTTGGTAGCGAGATACTCCCTGAGTTTTCCGATCTAGGATGATCGGTCTCTTGATGACGATCTGTTGTGATTCACCGATGATCCGTGAATCCTCGCGATCGTCTTCTCCGCCAAAACGTGTAAGTCTTGATCTTGTTTTCTCCTATTCTTCTAGCTCCGATGATCGCCTTCGTATCCCTTAGCGTTAGGAACCTACGCTCTGATACCACTTGTTGCCGATACGCACGCGATCTTGACCTCTCGCTTTATGAACTCGCTCTCTCACTCTCTCTATTCTCTCGTTTGTTTGTTCAGAGAAGTAAAGAAATAAAGTAAGAACACACAAGATTATAGAGTTCCCCAAACCGGGTACATCTCTCTTCAGGATCTTCTCCTGGAATTCACTAGAACTTAGAAGTACAATGTTCTCTCTCTGAGTTACAACAATAGCGTCTAACGGATTGATTAAGAAGAAGACTAAGTCACGCCATTTATGTGCTTCCTCTCTTCGGCTATTAGACGTTAAAAGGATGTGAACTTACTTCACCTGAAACCCAGTAATTTATTAATGCTCCTTGGTGCTCTTGGTTATGGGCCTGATTTGGTCAAGCCCAACACTAATTGTTTTAGCCAGAAATGCGAAACAATCTCTCACAGTTTCTGATTATACAACAAAAATCTAGTTTGTTTTTGATTATACAACAAAAATCTAGTTTAATATTACAAAACTTACAAACTCAACCGGGTTTCTTCTGCCTTTGTCATTTAAACCGGATTAGATTACAATCAAACCATGTAATGGCAAACCCGGTTTAGTAATTTCAGAAACTCACCAACTCTTTCTATATATCGTCAGTGGGCATGATCTTCAACAGCTTGACTAGATCATATGACTTGAAATCTCTTCCAAAGCACAGAGCCATGTCCAAAGCTACTTTCCCATCCTGCAAAAAACCAGCAAGAAGCATAAACCAAATCGATCGGTTATCGAACAAAACTCTAATCATATAGTCTCAGCTTTTTTTGGACATATCTTCACCATTCACACCTTTGTTCTTCTTGTTTTATCGGCACCATTGGTCAACAAGATCTTCGTAATGTCTCGATTCCGGCTTTGTACAGCGATATGTAAAGGAGTCCATCCCTCCTGTAGAACAAAGAAAGTTTCATCAGATCTTCAAACAAAGAAAGTTTCATCGAAATCTGAAAAGATATTTGATGGCTTGGATCGTTGCTACTGACATTATCTGTTACATTGACGTCTACGTTGTACTTGATCAGCAGTTTCACAGTCTGCAAGGCTCCAACTTGAACTGCATAGTGAAGCGGAGATGCACCGTCCTGAATGTTTGAGCAATCGGGTTTACGAAAGTTTGAACCTTTTCTTCAAATGGGTTAAAGCACATGGAACCAGATAAGTTCTCACCCGATCTTGAACATGTGGGTTTGCTCCTTTTCTCAAAAGATGACTAATCACTGCTTCCTTTTTACCAATTACTGCTTTATGAAGAGCGGTTTGACTGTCCTGCTTTTTCGTAGATTCAATCAATGTTATGGTAAAAGATTAGAAACCAGATTTGGCGACAACGTTTCATGTTTCAAAACAAACCTTGTCAACATCATCAATGTCTAGTCCATTTGCAATGAGGTTATCCATTAATTGAATCTGCATTGACAGAGCAAGTGTCTGAAGTGGCTTCCACTTCTTCTGCAAATTTACACCATTTAAGTATATAAACCATGTGAATCGAAACCACTCAAAGCAAATGATTGATATGAGATATTGAAGACAAAACCAATTGAAAACTTACTGTTGATATCATCTGAAGGTTCGGTTTTTCATTTTGCTGCAGAATCGCTCTTTCTTCAGGTTCAAGAAGTTGTTCAACCTCTGCAAATCACAAAGGCACACACAAGAGTATAGCTCTGAAACTAACAATTGAGAAGGGATAATCCTAATTTCAACTTGGAGGAGAAAAAGATTTAATTTTTTTAAGAGACTTATGATTGAAAGAAGAAGAACCTCTTGCAAGCTCCTCCTCGTAATTGTCAGTAGTAAGCTTTTGGGATCTCGAGTCTTCTTCCCAATCACTCTCGAAATCTAGATCGTTCCCGACACCATCATCGTCTTCTTGTTCTTCTTCGTCTTCACTGTCGCTACCATCGTCTGGGTCTTCCCAGAATTCACGTTTGGATTGCACGGCAGGTGTTCGACGCTTTGTCTCAGTGAAACAGCGAGTCTTGGCCGCCGATTGTCTCTTGACGGAAACAGATAAGCCTCCTCGGAGACTCGTGTAGCGACAATCGACGAGCTTCGGTTTACAATTTCGAGAATCAGAAACAGGAAATTCTGAAAGTAGCCAACTTTGTGGACGGATGGATAAAACCCAAGAGACCATTGTAATTTAAAGCTTTTCCAAGTTCTACACACTTTTCGCTGGTTATAGAAGACAAGACACTCAAGTATACTGAATTTTTATTTTAGAAATTTGACGTTCAAAAGCTTTTAAAAAAAAAAAAAAAAAAAAAGTAAGTTCAAAAAATAGAATTGTTTTTACGAAAACGCAAAAAGTGGAAAATTAACAAACACGAATTCGTAAAATTGTATATATAATTAAAAAAATTTCACAAAGATTGTTTTCTATAAATGAAAAATAATGTATATCAAAATTTAAATTAATATATAGCTAATATTAATGAGGAGGAGCATCCAACTTTATTATTAAACTAGAATAGGATTCGCATATATGCGGATTTTGAATAAATATTTAAAACCATTAAAAATTTATTTGAAAATATAATTCGATCACTTGTCAAGAAAAATAAAAATAAAAAAGAAATATAAAATTTATTTATTTATTTTTATTTTTATTGTTTGTAACTAAATTTTATTACTATTTCCAAATAGGATTTTGATACAATAAAATAAATATTTATTTTGTTGTGAAAGTTACAAATATAAATTTTATATTCTAAAAAAAAATCTATTCAATAGTGTCAAAATTTGATTGATAGACTTTAACATGTGACGCGATCATGTTAATTAGCAAAATTGAAACATCAAGTTTTAAATAAGGAGGTCGTATATTTTCCTAAATATAAGTTAATTTTATCTACTTTTGTTTTCATTTTAGATTTCTATTGAAATATATATATTTTTCAAAAAATTTCCTTTTTATTTTAGTCATTTTTTTTTAGTATTATTATCTAATTATATAATTTTTAATATAAAGTTATATTTACTAATAAATTTTAATCATAATGAAAATAACATATTTTTCTTTATGGTATTTTTTGATAGAAACACAATTTTATTTTATTATTGTTTAAGTTATATCATGATTGTGTTTTAACTCTTGAATTAGTGTTATTCTGTTAATAAAAAAACATATATTTATTAAATAAATAATTTATAGTTAATTCAAAATTTGAACCATAACCAATCAAATAGATAAAAAAAATGGTTAAACATTTTCTAACAATGAAAAACATAAAAAAAAATTATTTTTCTTTTTATTAATTTCTTTAATTACTTTTTTTTTCCTTTTAGTATTAGTATTTCATCATACAATTTGCTTAATCAAAATGAAAAACATAAAAAACTTTTTTTCTTTTTTCTTAATTTTCTTATTTACTTTTTATTTTATTTTATTTTCTTTTTAATATTAGTAATCGATTATTACTTTTTCATACTAATTTTTAGAATTAATTCGCAGTGTAAACTGTAGCAAACCAAATGGATAACCAAAATAGATAATTTTATTAAATGAAAAGCACAAAAAAACTTATTTTCCTTTTTCTTAATTTTTATTTACTTTTTTGGATTTTTGGTTTATTCTTTTAGTTTTAGTAATGTATCATTTAATTTCTTTAATCTAAATGAAAAACATTAAAAAAACTTATTTTATTTTTCTTAATTTTCTTATTTACCTTTTTGATTTTTTAATATTTTCCTTTTACTATTAGTAATCGATTATACAATTTCCTTAATCTAATTGTAAAACATAAAAAACTTATTTTCCCTTTTTGTTTTTAAAACTAATTTTTAGATTGATGTAAACATTATGTTAAAGTATAATTAATTGGTTGATTTCTTTTTAACACGTGTCAAAATCTAATCGATAAACTTGACACGTATTACGATCATGTTAATTAGCAACTTTAATGCATCCAACTTTATATAATAAGATATATATATTTGTTTTTCTAAAATTTCGACGAATTAATTATACATTTATCATAATCAAAAATTTAGATTAGAATTCGCGTATAGGTAATTTTATAATAATAAAAAATTAAAACCCATTAAAATAATTTTTAAAAAAATACAAAACAAAATCAGATCACTACTAAAAATATATATATGAAAAATACTAAATTGAAACCTAAAAGTTATTTAATTATTTTATTTTTCTTTATTTTTAATTAAAATATTCAAAACACATAATTTGTTGCGGATCTTAAGCAACATTAACCCTATTTTCATATAGTTCATACACTTTATCAACTATCTTTTTCTGTTCCGCTTCGTTAAAAACATGGGTATGTAATTCGAGTCCTTCGAATATGTTAAAGATCTCTGCATTAACTTACTTCAAGCAAATAAAATCTTTCTTTCTCTTTACATTCATCTCCTTAATGATCATATTAATTATTAATTTTGACGTTTATTTTTTTTTTTAGTAAAATTGAAATATCTTATTTCCTTTTGTTTTTTTTTCTTAATTGAAATATATCTTTTTATTTTTCTTTTTATTTTATTTATTTTTCTTTTAAAATAGTTGTATTTTTTTTCTTTTAGGAATAGTATATTTTTATTTATAATTTATTTATTTTTCTTTTAAAATAGTAGTATTTTCCTTTTTCTTTTAGGAATAGTATATTTTTATTTATAATATATTTTAATCAAGACACATGTCGGAATCTAATCGATTAATTTGCCACGTGTCACGATCATGTGAATTAGCAACTTTGACGCATCCAACTTTATATAATAAGTTTATAATATATTTTAATCAAGACACATGTCAGAATCTAATCGATTAATTTGCCACGTGTCACGATCATGTGAATTAGCAACTTTGACGCATCCAACTTTATATAATAAGATATTTTAATCAAGACACATGTCAGAATCTAATCGATTAATTTGCCACGTGTCACGATCATGTGAATTAGCAACTTTGACGCTTTTTTTTTTAAAATAGTAGTATTTTCCTTTTTCTTTTAGGAATAGTATATTTTTATTTCTTTTAAAATTAATATTATTTTTCTTTTTCTTTTTAAAATAGTAGTATTTTCCTTTTTCTTTTAGGAATAGTATATTTTTATTTTATTTATAATTTATTTATTTCTCTTTTAAAAATAGTAGTATTTTTCTTTTTCTTTTAGGAATAGTATATTTTTTATTTATAATATATTTTAATCAAAACACGTGTCAAAATCTCATCGATTAACTTTCCACGTGTCACGATCATGTGAATTAGCAACTTTTACGCATCCTACTTTATATTAATACATGATATAAATACTCAGTTTGTATGCTGTCTCTTATACACATCTAGATGTGTATAAGAGACAGTTCTTCGAGTATGTTACGATCTCCCCATTAACTCTTTTCAAGCAAATAAAGTCTATATTTCTCTTCACATTCATCTCTCGTATATGATCTATCTGCTCTCTAGAGAAGTTATGTTTCTCAAGACTCGAATCAAAAGTCTCTAAAATTCTTGATATCCTCCTCCTCATTGAGCTCACCATCGTTTAATGTCATATCATTAGTAACTAAAATTTTCTTTTTTTTAATTGAAATATATCCTAGTTAATCAAATTTTGTTTTTAATTTACTTATTTGTTTCTTCCTTATATGATATTTTTGCTCTCTAGAGAAGTTATGTTTCTCAAGACTCGCATCAAAAAAGAAAATAGAAAACTAAGAGTTATTTATTTATTTTTAATTTTTATTTATTTTCAATTAAAATATTCAGAACACATAATCTGTTGCGGGTCCTAAACAACATTAACCCTACTTCTTATATATTTCACACTCTTTGTCAACTATCTTTTACTGTTCTGCTGCGTTAAAAACTTGGGTATGCAATTCGAGTATGTTAACAATTTCCCCATTAATATTTTTCAAGAAAATAAAGTCTCTCTTTCTCTCCACATTCATCTCCCTTATATGATCTCTCTGCTCTGTAGAGAAGTTAGGTTTCTCAAGATTCGCATCAAAAGCCTCTCTACATAATTCTTGATATCATCCTCCTCATTGAGCTCATCATCGTTTAATATCATATCTTTAGCATCTATAATTTTCTTTTATTAATTGAAATATATCCTAGTTATTTTTTGTTTTGTTTTTAATTTACTTATTTGTTTCTTCCTTATATGATATTTTTGCTCTCTAGAGAAGTTATGTTTCTCAAGACTCGCATCAAAAGCCTCTCTATATGATTATTGATATTCTCCTCCTCATTGAGCTTATCATCGTTTAATGTCATATCATTAACATCTATAATTTTCTTTTTTTAATTGAAATATATCCTAGTTAATCAATTTTTTTTAATTTACTTTTTTGTTTCCTCCTTATATGAGATTTTAGCTCTCTAGAAAAGTTATGATTCTCAAGACTCGCATCAAAAGCTTCTCTACATAATTCTTGCTATCCTTCTCCACATTAAACTCATCATCGTCAAATGTCATATCATTAGCATCTAGAATTTCCCTTTTTTAATTGAAATATCTTAGTTAATCTAATTTAATTTTTTGTATTATTTTCCTTTTTAAAAATAAAATAGATCATTTTGTTTTAATTTCTTTTTATTAAATTGAATATATCTTAGTTAATTTTATTTTACTTTTATAATCTTAATCAATAAATTGACATTTTTTGTTTAAAATTTCTTTTTTCTTTAAAAATAATATTTTACCGAGACACATCTCAAAATCTAAAGCGATAAACTTGACATGTGTCGAAATCTTATTGATTAATTTGTCACGTGTCACGATCATATCAATTACTAACTTTGACGTTTATTTTTTCTTTTTAGTAATATTGAAATATCTTTCCTTTTATTTTTATTTTAAAAATAATAGTATTTTCCTTTTTCTTTTAGGATTAGTATATTTTTTCTTTATAATATATATCTTTCATTTTATTTTATTTATTATTCTTTTTAAAATAGTAGTATTTCCTTTTTCTTTTAGGATTAATATATTTTTTCTTTATAATATATTTTAATCAAAACACGTGTCAAAATCTCATCGATTAACTTTCCACGTGTCACGATCATGTGAATTAGCAACTTTTACGCATCCTACTTTATATTAATACATGATATAAATACTCAGTTTGTATGTGTTCTGTAAATATGTGTCTGATCTCTTTGTAACACATTATAATAACTAAGCTTGCAATGAGGATTAAATCAAAGGCATTATGATAAGGAGAAAAGGTTCTACTTTAGAAGTTCTTATCAAGATTACATGAGTTGTCTAAGTAGCACCATGAGGAACTCGCTCCAGGTATCGATTGGTCCGGGTAAGCACCAGTGAGTACAGTCATTGAAACCCTTCATCCATTGATTTCCCCAATACGAGTTCGGGTGCCCGTCTGGTCGCATTAGCATAACCTTAGTCACATCCCAAACCGCAAACTTTTTCTTCTTCTTCTTCTTCTTTAAGCTGTCACGTTTTATCTCTTTAAGCTGTTTTATCTGAGACGTCCTGATTTCCATATCGCTACTCTGCGGGTTGATTTCATTTAACCTGAAAGGGTTCGTCCTTCCGCACGCTCCTCCTGTGTTCCAAGTCCCATTCTCAAAATGAGAAGGCGAAAACGTCCTGAGAACCGTCACTAAGTTGTCTTTACAGCCATGACATGCATTGATGTGCTTAAACGCAGCTGAGAAAACAAGTTTAAACCCTTCTTTCAGGCTGATCTGAGTCACGTTTGGTAAGTCACAGAAGATGCAACCAATTGTCTCGTCTCCTCTGTGTATGTATATTGGTCTGAATAACCAATGACCAGCTGAAACAATGGCTATGTCTGTATTTGGCAGATCTTTCGCCCACTGCTCATCGATCTTATCAATGTCGAGATCGTAGATTCCTGTTCCGGTCTTATTCGCGTCTGTCCTCTCATATCCCACCACTAGAAACTTAGTCCATGAGGTCGAAAGAGTGAAGTCATGACCAGGAAAGTACCATATCCTGTTTCTGTCTTCTGCATCCTTGTAAATATCTTTCGGAGTTTCTTCCTGCACAAGCAAAAGATTTCGTTATTAGGTCACAAGCCAAAGGAGTTATGTCACAAGATCTTCTACAAACAGATTTGTACCATTGACAAGAGGAAAAGGAGAGACTCCATGTGGTTTCTGGCTACAGAATCGCCAATAAAATTCATCTTTTTGCCTCGAACAAGCGCAAGAAAAGCCTTGGGATTGAATCTCGGAAGATCACAGCTTTTGGGTTTCCATCTCCAGAGCAAGAAATCTCTGTTTTGTCTCCCATGTTTAAAGCAGTTCTTCGAGTCCGGTATTGTAGGACAGGTAGAGTTTGTGTACAGAGACCCTCTTTTGTCTCGAACCCAGTGTCCTTTAGACAAGTCACAGTGCTTCAAACCTAAACCAACAACAATAGGAAAAATAGACAATTGAATTAAATTGTCACAATTTTTAGATATATATCATATAAGTGTTAGATAACAGTGTTTTTTTTTTTCGGCAGATGGCAACAGTTTAAGTTTTTGATTTATTAATCTCAAAAACTTGTCTTACCAAGTAAGATAATGTTCTCATAAAGATTTTAAAATTTAGTTTTTGTCTTACCCTTGCATTTTTAGTAGAAAATCTACCTATTTAATATTTGATTTCTCTTTAAAAAAACCAATAACTAAAAACTAGAAACCAAAAAAAAAAACTAAAACTAAAACTAAAAACTCTACAAACACTTTTCATCCATTCAATGTATTCAACAATTTGAGGTTTTCATTTAAACAATAAGAACATTAAAAGAATATTCAAACAAAGACAAGAGCATAAAGATAATCATGATCTCTGTTTCTATCTTTTTTCTTTTTTGTTAAAACTTACCGATCTGAGGTTCGATGTAGAAACCATTGTGATCATTGATGGGGTTGTAAGGATTCCGAGGAAATAAGAAGAGAGTGATAGAGAATAGAGTTGTACAAAACAAGAGATATAGTGCCAATCTTCTTATGGTGATCACTTTTTTGATTTTTTCCCGAAAAATCGACGAAGAACTCATCGTTGCATGTCGATTATCCAAAAAATATTTTCTTATGTAATAATGAAAAGAGTACATGTTTAATGCTTAGTATTGAAATATTTGTTCTTGTATGAGGTATAAACACAATACTGGCTAATTCATAACTAAAAGCTTGATGCACTTTGTAATATATATAGCTATATATATATAGTGATTTATAAATTATAAGATTCTGATATGTGTCTAATTAATAATTTAAGCTTTGATATACATAGATTATCCACTAATCGTAATTAAAATTAATAGGAAAATAATCTTTGTAAAAAAGGTGAATTGTACTTTCCATTTTGCATTTTTTGCATTTTCGTAAAAACAATTTTTTTTAGCTTACTTTTGTTTTCTGACTTAATTTTTAAAAGATTTTGAACGTCAAGTATATTTAAGTTGTGCCTTCTTCTATAACCAACGAAAAAAGTGTCTTCAACTGAGAACAGCTTTGGCTATATTCAGAATTTCATGTCTCTGATTCTCGATATTGTAAATCAAAACAGATTGCAGAACCTTTTAAGGGTTATTAGTAATAGATGTAATCTGGTTAATTCATTAATTGGTTTTTTCTTGATACAATTAGTGGAGTCCTGCAAACATAACATTTATATCACTTTTTGTAATCAAACCATACATTTATTCGTTGATTTTCTCGCAGCAACATATTTTACAGTTTCCCTTGTCGTCACGTCTACAAAAAGCATGATTCCGTATACGGTCCGACCGGATGTTTACAAGGTGCAATTGCATCGACTGATTTTTGGTCCTGCAAAAACAGAAAAGTTTGAAGATATTCATGCATGTAAGTAGTCTTGGGCCAAATAAATATGTGTTTAATCAACAAGAAAGTGAACTCTAATCTTGGATTCTAGTCAAATCCCATCAAATAAAACTATATTCTCTCTCTTTTAAAATATAAAATGTTTTAAAAATTTCTATTGTTTTATTTTATAATATATTTTACAATTTTTTGTATCAATTTTAATGTTAATTGATACTTTTAACTATTTGAATTTTATATGCCTTTTATGATCGATAAAATTGTATATTTAAACTAATTATATAATGATATTTAAACATCTTATATTTTGGAACATAGAAAGAATATATATTTTTATTAGTTTTCTGTAATTTCCCAACAAAATAAACATTAATACCAATACTTTTTTTATATATACTAAAGGGACATTAATACCAATACTTACATCAAGGATATACCTACCTTTACTAACCGTACGCAAACATATATTTTGAAACGTCAATTTTAAAATTTAGAATGAAACGAAACATGTAGTAATATCATAATATCAAACCGGATATCTTGAATAATTTACTTATTTAAACACAATTTTGGGTCAAAACCTCCTCAAATATGATTATATGAACATAATCTATCAACGACGAGGACTAACCGGAAATGATGAACATGATCATGAAGGTAATCAAAAGTAGAGGAGAAGACGATGATCTCTTGGATTCCATTTTCTGTATTAAAAGATCAATGTTTTTTTTGTCAAATACGAAATTATTGATTTATAGTTTTTTTAATTTGTTATATAATCAAAACTCTTTCATTATCGTGATACCTATCATTAACTAAAAAATAGTAATCACACAATTATTTCTTTACCAACATATTATAATTGAATGGCTAAATATAGAAACAATATATTTTAAGGAAAATTATCTAGGGGATATATTGGATCAATGATTTGGGATCAATTTTTTTTTTTTCTAAAAAAGGGGGGCATGGGGATTTGGTAGATGGAGTTATAAAGATTGTTAAAAAAAAAATAGATTCTATTGTTATTGGTTTATAGATTCTTATATTTTTACTAAAATATATATTTATTGGTTTGATGATTTTTAAATTACATAAAAAATTCATTGTTATTCAAAAAGTTTGGTTCTTAAGGATTCTACCATTCTATTAAAATCTTGTTTTATCAAGACATATATTTTTAACAATTTAACTCATAAAACAAAACTTCCAAATTACTATAGATATTCTTTAGATTCTTCAAGTCATTATAGTAAACTATTTTGATAAATTTTATGAATAAAACTAACAAAACTTTTTAAAAGTTTAACAAATCTCTTAACTTTTTAACTCAATCAAGTTTTTATATATCCAACTCCCACTTGGTATAAAGAGTTGTACATATAGGCAATTTAGTATAAATCTCCTCTTGTTGAATCCAAAATATTTGTAAAAGTTATTCAAAATCCAAAGTTATTAGATTAGTCAGTTATACAAAATCTTTAAAAATCTGGAATATGAGATTTAGTATAATTTTTTAATGGAAGTTTCAGATTAATAAAAGTAAAAAAAAAATATATATTATATAAATGAAATATTAATGAGAATTTTAAAATTATGGGGTCTAAATATGATAAAATATAAAAAAACACTTAGCAACATTATTTGTAAGATATATAATAGTAGAGACTAAAAAAATATGAAACCCAAATGATATAAGATCAGAATCCACCAAACTTATGTTCACGAGATGATCGAGAGTTTACAAGTTTTGTTGCGGAAGATGGTCGTTGGTAGAGATGGAGATGAAAGTGATTGAATCGGTCAATCAAATGAGGTTTTTGAATGAATCCACACTCAACCACAAATAGAATAACTTGAATCTCACAAGCTAGTCTACACGCAATCACCATATCTAGTCTCAAGGAATCGCACACAAGAGACATAGATTCAAACATTTACAAAGTGTATAAATCCATCTAACTTAGATAAACAAAAACAAGTCTAAGCCTTTAGAGAAAGCGGTCTTTTATATTTCTAAAAATTTCAATGTGTTTTACAAATGAGAACAATTGAGCTTTTATAGCTCTTACAAGGGATCTTTATAATAAATTACATTAAATGAAATTATTCACATTTAAACAAAAAGAGAAAAATAAGCTAAATCAAATAATGGTTTTCTTACCACCAATTTTGTCTTGGACTTGAATGAGAATCCTTTGATTTTGTGAAGTTATGATGTTAAGATTCTATTAATAAATTCCCATATTAAAGACTTATGATTCAATATTTTTGATATTGCATCACCTCAAATATAATGTTTTGAATAGTGAAACCTTATTTTTGAGATTGCACTGTTCAAAATCTTAAAATTTAAAGTTTTAAGATTGCTCTTAGAGTGTATAAAACCTCAAATTTGAAGTTATATGGTTGCTCTTACAAATGCCCTAAGCTGAGAAAAAGTAATGGCTTCACAACCCGCACCCTGCAATAAAACAACAACATAAGTTGGGTTTCTCAATATATTTTTTTTAAAGTGAATGTTAAATTATTCAAACAAAAAGAACTGTTTGACAATAAATGTTTCTTCTCTTTTGAAACTAGAAACATAAACGTTGAAAATTTAATCAGAAATAAAACAGAGGATGGCCAAGCCAATCTGATCAGGGTGTAGTTGTGAATATCAATATACAATAATCTCATATCGACGACAGTAAATATTATTAGATTACTATTGATGTCACACTTACCACAGAATAGAACGTCTATTGTATTGCTTCCTCACGCCGGACACCTATTACAAGTTCAACATATTTAATATGAAATATTATTTCTTTAATAATATATTATCTAATTGTAAGTGTCTATATTTTTCCTTACCCTCTTTATCAGTCAAAGATACACACATATACGATTAACAGTCCAAGCAAATTTATAAACGTTTAAACTCACACGATTTCTCAAATTCAAGCTAATGTGGTTTGTTTAAGCATTTAATGTCAATCACATCGCCTATCCTATCCACTTTTGATCCTATCATATCCACTTTTGATCTTATCTTATCCACTCTTGATCTTATCCACTTTTGATTCTATCCTATCTATTCTTGATCTTATCAACTCTTGATCATATCCATTCTTGAAGGTTTATGTTAATCGGGAAAAAATTATCGGTTGTATTAATTTAGAGTCTTTCTCGAATACCTCCATTTCTAGTCGTTCGTCTTTGCTTATTTCATGACTTATGAACTCATTTCTTTGACCACATGCTAGATCACACATTCATCCTTTGTACGGGTCATTACAGTACCCATCTGAAACAATTGACAATATCAATTTACTTAAATGTCATCCTGATGCGTGTAAGAATTTACCATAAATGAGGAGACCAAATATGGAGATATGCATACTGACATCAGAATGAGGGACGCGATGTGATTGACATTAAATGCTTAAACAAACCGCGTGAGCTTGAATTTTGAGAAATTGTGTGAGTTTAAACGTTTATAAATTTGCTTGGACTGTTAATCGTATATGTGTGTCTTTGACTGGTTAAAAGGGTAAAGAAAAATATAGACATTTACAATTAGATAATCTATTATTGAAAAAATAATATTCCATATTAAATATGTTGAACTTGTAATAGGTATCCGGCGTGAGGAAGCAATACAAGGGATGTTCTTTTATGTGGTAAGTGTGACGTCAATGATAATTTAATAATATTTACTATCGTAGATATGAGATTATATTGATATTCACAGCTACAACTTGATCATATTGGCTTGGCCATGCTTTGTTTTATTTCTGATTAAATTTTCAAAGTTTTTGTTTCTAGTTTCAAAAGAGAAGAAACATTTATTGTTAAACAGTTTTTTTTGTTTGTATAATTTAACATTCATTTAAAAAAATATATATTGAGAAACCCAACTTATGTTGTTGTGTTTATTGCACGGTGCGGGTTGTGAATCCATTACTTTTTCACAGCTTAGGGCATCTGTAAGAGCAACCTTATAACTTCAAATATTAAGGTTTTGAAGTGCAACCTCAAATATAAAGTTTCACTATTCAAAACCTTATATTTGAGGTTTCATATTTTTTAGTCTCTGCAATTATATATCTTACAAATAATATTGCTAAGTTTTTTTTAATCATATTTAGACCCCATAATTTTATACTTCTCATTAATATTTCATTTATATAAAATTAAATAAATATATTAAAATTAATATACAAATATTTATATTAAAGAAATAGAATAACATTATAAAAAAAATTATACATATGGGAGCATTACGAAAATATTTCTATTGAATAATTAAACATTTTATTTAGTTTGTTTATTTTTTTTACGTATTTATATGTAATTTTATGTTATAATGTAACATTTTATTAATTTATATTGTTTAATGTATGCTTTATAATCATTTATAAAATTTTAATGATTTTAACTAATTTTGATCAATGATAAGGATTATATTGCAAATATCGATTTTTTTAAATTAAATAAGAGCATGTGCAATGGTGGATCTCTTAAAAAAATATTTTAACCATTTAATATAATATTATGATATTATTTAATATATATAATTAAAATTTAACATTAAAATAAAGAGAAGTAATTAAAAAATGACAAGTGTTTAAAAGTGGTTCTTAAATATTAGAATTGGTTCTTAAATAAGAAATTTTAGAAACTTTTAAGAACTCACCTCTTCTCTCTCTCCTACTTTTTTAATTGTTTTTATTTTTTTATGTTCCACCATTGCACATGCTCTAAGGTTTAACACCCTCACACCTTAAATTTGAGGTTTGGCAAACCTTAAAAATAAGATTTCTTTTGGAAATGTCCTTATAGAGTGATATGTAAGAACCTTAATTACTACAACATGGCAACTTATAATTATAAAGTAATACTCCCTCCGTTTCTTTATATTTGTTGTTTTAGAAATTCATTTTTGTTTCAATTTATTTGTTGTTTTTGACACTTTTTATGTAAAGTTAATAAAGTAGTAATGAAATCTGGATAAAAAATTTTTCCAAGGATTCTCTTTTCAAAAAGTGACTACTTTTTTTATTTAAAATATTATTGTAGTTACTTTTTTTGTAATTAAGTGAGTTTCTTAATATGCGTGAATTATGTTAAAACAACAAACAATACGGAACGGAGGGAGTATTGAAGAACAAAAATCAGAAATACAATACCAAATCAATGGATGAAAAAGAATTACAAAAGCGAAACGACGAATCTCTTTCCTTAAATCTTTAAACGTTCGGTAGTGGTTGATTGGTGCTGTTGTGGAGTGATGCGAATAGAAGAAAATGGCTTGTTTATATAACCTACATGCTCAACGTAAGCCATAAAGTGGGAGATTGGCAATTTATTTTCAACTTAATCACTTTGACGTGAATTATGAGATATGTTACACAAACAACCAATCACAATTGGCATTAAAGCACAAAATTGATATCAATTTGAAAAGAGATATTTATTGACTTAATCAATCAAATAATCAAAAAAAGAATTTGGACCCAAAAATAACAATATAAACTCTTAGCCCATTTTCTAAATCTCAGCCTGGCCCAGAAATATCTTTTCTCTAATTCATCAAGGTTTTGAACTTTATTATATACTAGAATGGGACCCGCATATATGCGGATTTCAAATAAAATATTTTAAACCTATAAAACATTATTTGAAAATAAAATCCGATCACTTGTGCAAAAAAGTAAAATTAAAAAGAAATATAAAATTTATTAATATATTTTTTTGTTACAATTTCCAGATAGGATTTTAATATAACAAAATAAATATTTTATTTTGTTGTGAGAAATACAAATAAAAGTTTTACATTATCAAACAAAATCTACTCGATAATATCAAAATTTGATCGATAGACTTATTATGTAGAGGTGACTAATAATAGTTCTTTTCCTTTTAGGATTATCAATCGATTTTTAAAGTTCCTTAATCTAATTTATCTTTTTTATTAATTTTCTTATTTGGCTTTTTGATTTGTTATTCTTTTCCTTTTATTATTAGTAATTGGTCATAAAATTTCCTTAATCTAAATGAAAAACATAAAAAAATTTATTAACTTTTTTAATTTTCATATTTCTTTTTATTATCAGTAATCGATTAAACAATTTTCTTAATCTAATTGAAAAATATAAAATATAATTGGTTTCTTTTTTTGTTTTTAAAACTAATTTTTAGATTTATTTAAGCATTATGTTAAAATCTATTTGGTTGAATTTTTAAAACACATGTCAAAATCGCGATAATGTTAATTAATAACTTTGATGCATAAAACTTTATATAATAAGATTTTTTTTAAAGAATTAATATTTGATTGTATATTTTTGTATATTTTTCTACTTTGAAGTTAATTTTATTTAATTTTTTCCTTCTTGAAAAGGGAAAAATATATTTTTTTCTTTTTATTTTAGTTTCTTATTTAGGAATATATTTTTAATTATGACACGTGTCAAAATCATATCGATTAACTTGACACGTGTTGCGATCATGTTAAAAACTAACTTTGATGCATCCTACTTTATATAATAAGATTCTGGATGTATATAAGATTTCACGTCATATCTTTAAAAGTGGAACATTTTACAAAAGTTACATTTGGGTGGGGGAGGCAGTGGGAACTGGATTTATAAAGAGTTTGTGGATTTCAAAAGTTCAGAGATTTGTTAAATTTGTAAAGAGTTTTGTTATATTTGTAAAGAGTTTTGTGTATTTAGAAAATCTTTCAAAATATATTACTGTAATGATTTTAAGAATCTCATGGATATCCAAAATATTTTGAAAGTTTTGTTTTATGAGTTAAATTGTTAACAATTTATGTC
Organism: Alliaria petiolata; assembly: GCA_020283515.1. Taxonomy (NCBI): domain Eukaryota; kingdom Viridiplantae; phylum Streptophyta; class Magnoliopsida; order Brassicales; family Brassicaceae; genus Alliaria; species Alliaria petiolata. The sequence goes on from JAHZTW010000001.1 coordinate 299,337,291, forward strand.
TCAATAACCCCAGATTTTGAAAGAATGATAGAATCATTAAAAATAAAACTTTTTGAATAACAATTGATTTTGTATAAAATTTAAAAATCATCACACCAATAACAATGGATTTTGAAAATTCTAACAATTCTTCAAAATCTTTCATTTCTCATTCAAACCAAACTTCGTTTTTGACATATGAATACACACTATTTTATAGTGTTCACAACAAAAAATCCAATGACTCCAAGATCTGGTCATTCCGACAATCTATTTACCTGGAAAAACCACGGGAATATTGGTCAATGCCATTTGTCCCAACACAGTTCGACCAAAATTCATCCTTTCGAGTTAGATTGGTTTTGCTTCAACATTCTCATAAACTGAAAGTTCTTATCATCGACCAGGTTTGTACCCCGCGCATGCACTAATAAATCAAAATCGAAGCAAACGTATTTATTACGTTTTTTGATGTTGCTTCGCAGACACTCTATCTAACTGAGGCTTTTCCACTCTCGTGGAACCAACCGAGTTTCTGTTCCATTATGCTTGTGATCAACTACTTTCATTTAGATGGCAACGACTTTGCAATGACTTGTCACTGGATATGGTACTTTCCTGGTCATGACTTCACTCTTTCAACCTCATGGACTAAGTTTCTAGTGATGGGATATGAGAGAACAGACGCGAATAAGACCGGAACAGGAGTTTATGATCTCGACATTGATAAGATCGATGAGCAGTGGGCGAAAGATTTGCCAAATACAGACATTGCCATTGTCTCAGCTGGTCATTGGTTATTCAGACCAATATACATACATAGAGGAGGTGAGACAATTGGTTGCATCTTCTGTGACTTACCAAACATGACTCAGATCAGTCTGAAAGAAGGGTTTAAACTTGTTTTCTCAGCTGCGTTTAAGCACATCAATGCATGTCATGGCTGTAAAGACAACTTAGTGACAGTTCTCAGGACGCTTTCGCCTTCTCATTTTGAGAATGGGACTTGGAACACAGGAGGAGCGTGTCGGAAGGACGAACCCTTTCAGGTTAGATGAAATCAACCCGCAGAGTAGCGATATGGAAATCAGGACATCTCAGATAAAACAGCTTAAAGAGATAAAACGTGACAGCTTAAAGAAGAAGAAAAAGTTTGCGGTTTGGGATGTGACTAAGGTTATGCTAATGCGACCAGACGGGCACCCGAACTCGTATTGGGGAAATCAATGGATGAAGGGTTTCAATGACTGTACTCACTGGTGCTTACCCGGACCAATCGATACCTGGAGCGAGTTCCTCATGGTGCTACTTAGACAACTCATGTAATCTTGATAAGAACTTCTAAAGTAGAACCTTTTCTCCTTATCATAATGCCTTTGATTTAATCCTCATTGCAAGCTTAGTTATTATAATGTGTTACAAAGAGATCAGACACATATTTACAGAACACATACAAACTGAACATACCTAACTTGGCACTGTTTCATGTATTTATTGATCAAAGCCTGCAAAAGGAATGGAGCAGAGGAATAATCTCAAGTGAAGACATGTAAAGAATCTCAAAGAAATTTGTCAAAAAGCATAATTTCAAGTGGATGTAATAGAAACAAATTGACAAAACCAAAAAGTTAGACCATCTTGAACAGAATCTGTCCCGAGACTAAAAATTACAGAGAACTAAGACAGAAAGCTTCACCAGGCAAGACTACAACACATTGCTTCTATCTAGTAACTCACAAGCAATCATAACATCATTCAGATAGAAATGTAACTCCACATTGCTCCAAATACATATCTAGAAAAGCTTGAAACAGAAGAAATGTTTACTCACATGAACTGAGAAAGGTAAGCATAAACAGAAAAGGTCAACAGATCATACCATAAGAGCCTCTTGAACAGATTATGTCCAGAGACTACAAGCAACAGAGAATTGAGACAGAGAGTTCATAGCTACGTTCTACACCAACCATGACCACTACACACACACTGCTTCTTCTGTGTTCTATCAGTTAACTATAGCAATCATAACATCGTTGAAATACATATCGTGACAGTGAGTAAATTTTCCCTCACATGGAAGTTTTGTCCACAAAGAATCCACTGCTGAGAGTATAACAAGAGAATTTGGGAAAAGTGAGATTGACGAATAGCAAATTCTTCAACTATTTCTTGGAAATTTAGTGTTCAACAGTAAACATTGATACTCTACGGAGGGAAATTACATGAAACCAATAAGCTAAAATCATCAGACCAACACAAAAGATCGAAACTTTTCAATGATATCAAGACTCCAAAGTGTTGTTACCAAGAGCAAATGAGAAGACTTCACGAACCGGAGAGAACTCCACCAGACCAATCTCCATGCCGTATCCATTCACCGGAAGCTTCAAGTCTCTCAGCACCGAGAAAGCTTCAGCGATACGCGACCTGGGGACTTCAAGAGCCACGGGACAGAACGGAACCCACGAATCGGCGCGATAATCTTCAGAAATCTCAACGCCTTCTTTCTTCATCGTGTCGCATAGCTGAGACTGTAGCTGAAGAAGCGATAGGGACGGTGTCGGCGAGAAAAAGAGTACGTTGTCGTCGCTCGAGAAGCTTCCGATTGTGGAGAACGAGATCGAGAGTGGTTCCTGCTTCGACACGAAGTTTCTGATGACGGACTCGAGCCTCGTTGAGTCGAAGAAGACGGTGGAGAATAAGGTTATGTGTGGGCGAGACTCATTGTTGATCAATTTCGTGCTGATTTGCCGGCGAGCGAAGACGTTCCAAGCTTTCAGAACCTGGTTTTCAAGCGCCGGGTCGAAGTAAAGCTCGATCGCGTAACCTTCAGACATTTCGGAGAAGAAATTGAGAACGGAATCACGATTCTGAAACAGAGATCTGGGAAATTAACAAAAGGGTTTTGAATCAGAATCTGGGAAATTTGGTGATTGTGGTGGTGAAGAATCGAAGGAAGATGGTGGAGAAGAGATTACTCAAAAGGGGAAAGTAAAATAATCAAATTTCAGATTTTGTTTATATGCTTTGTAAACACATTCGATTAAAGAGAGTTTCTATCACTAATAATTGTTGAATAGTAAAATCTAAAACCAGAAAATTAAATGTTTTTTTTCTTTTTTGTAAACATTGGATTAAAGAGTTTCTATCACTAATAATAATTGTTGGATAGTAAAATCTGAAATCGAATTTTCTGGGAAAATTAAGGCCTTGAATGGCGACAATGGGGCGGAACGTATTTGAGACTCTGCGGGACGTATTTTATTAATGTCTACATTCACAATTTTTTGTCAAAAGTGGTTCACATCAAAATTTATATATTAAAAAATTCCAAATACCGCACCTAGAGAAACACATGACCAAAAGTAGTGATACGCCTTTTGCAATTCATATATGTTCATTTAGGTGTGATTTTCTGTTTTTAGGTGCGGTTTTCTAACTTTCTTTTTTAAATAGGTTTTAAAATTATTAAAAATATAAATAATAACAGTAAATTCATTTTATTAATTGATATAGTTTTATTTGAAGAAAAAAAATCTGTTCATTCAAAATATTAAAATTAAATAGTTAAAATTTGAGAAATTATTATATATGCCTTGTACTTATAACCATTACCATTCAAACTTTATCATAAAACACTATAATGAGACTACATAATTTTACCAAAATTTCAAAATTTTCAGATGTAGATTTTGCATATATAATGACAGACATGAATAAACAACAGAGATTCTGAACCTGACTTAGTGCCATAGAAGCAGCTGAGGCAGCAGATAAATATCTTATGGTATAAATAAGAGACAACATTGCAACTCTGTTACAGGAAAACCAAACTATTCGATAGTATTTTTTTGTATTGTACTTATATTTTTATTATTTAACGTTCTATTTTATGTATCAATATCTCAATATATATAATTAAACTTTCATTTCCAATAAATGTTGGTATTTACGGTTTATAAAAATATATGAAAATATATTTTTTAACACTAAACATACAATTTTAATATATAATAATATTATTATTATTTTTATATTAATATTTATTTATGTATTATGCACGTTTGTTAACTTTTTTACCAATCAACCATTATTTTGCACCGCAAATAGTTTTTCTTCACCATTCATAAATCATTTTGCACCGCATTTTCTACAGTAATCGTACTTGTCCCGCATTATATATGTCCCGCAGTTTAACCGCACCACATTTTAAATACGTTTTTCAATACCGCTTAATATGTAGTCACCATTCGGAGCCTAAATGTTTTTTTTTTTCTTAGTCGAAGTTTAGTGGGAAAATTGTGTTTACTCAAGTCGATGACGAATTTTTGTATGGTTAAGAATTTTGCGATTAAATTTCACCAACTCGGCTAAGCTTGTGGATTATCCAACTTAAGCCTTTGTTATTCGGTATTTAAAAGCCCAAACCCGTTATATTTGGCTAATGGGCCTTACTATAGGCCCATTTTTGTTATATTCAGACACGACGGGACGGACTGATCGCCGTCTCAGCCATATTACCTCACTCTCCGATTATAAACCCTAGCCGCGTCAATTTTCAATTTCAATTCCGCAGGATAAAGATTCAGAGGAAAAGTTAATTTCTTTTCTTCTGGGTTTGAGAAGAAAATGAAAACTTCTCAAAAGAGAGGACGCAAACAAAAAAGACAAGATGCTTCATCGGCGGAAAACGCCGGCGGCGAAGTTAAAGAAGGTTCGGTTACACAGCTCAACGAATCGGCGTCGCCTCAATCCCCTGAGCCCGCATCAGCCTCCGAAACCAACCCGTCTCCGTCGCGGCGCAACCGTGGGAGAGGCAAAAAGCGCCGATTGAACAACCAATCCGAAACCGCCGAACGCCGCGGCGGAGTCAGCCAGAGATTGCCTCTCCCTCATCACCCTGATCAGAAGAACGGCGATTGCAGCAATGGGATCATTGTTTCGGCAACGACGGAATCGATTCCTGCCGCTCCGAGCTGGGAAACTGTGGTGAAAGTTGTGCCTTCGATGGACGCTGTGGTGAAAGTCTTTTGCGTTCACACGGAGCCTAATTTCTCGCTCCCATGGCAAAGGAAACGACAGTATAGCTCCGGTAGCAGTGGCTTCATTATCGGAGGGAGAAGAGTTTTGACAAATGCACATTCCGTTGAGCATCATACTCAAGTTAAGCTCAAGAAACGTGGCTCTGACACAAAGTATCTTGCGACGGTCTTGGCCATTGGAACTGAATGCGACATTGGTAATGAATCTAGTTCCTAGTCTCTGCATTGTTTCTTGTAGTCTTGGACTAGTTTTCACTGTAGTTTGAGTTGCAATGGAACAGTTCATCAATGTGAAGTAATGGTTTTTTTATTGTTCTTTGGATTTGGGTTATTGCAGCTTTGTTGACAGTTACTGATGATGAGTTTTGGGAAGGAGTAACTCCTGTGGAGTTTGGAGATTTACCTGCTTTGCATAATGATGTTACTGTTGTTGGTTATCCAATTGGAGGCGATACAATCTCTGTAACAAGCGGTGTTGTTTCGAGGATGGAGATTTTGTCCTATGTACATGGCTCGACCGAGCTTTTGGGCTTGCAGGTTCTACAAACACATTTGATTGGTTTGTCTTTATTGTTCTGACTAGGAAGGCACTTATAATAGTGACTTCTGTTTTTCTCTCTTTTCAGATAGATGCAGCTATTAATTCTGGGAATTCTGGTGGTCCTGCATTTAACGACAAAGGAAAATGTGTCGGCATTGCTTTTCAGTCTTTGAAACACGAAGATGCTGAGAACATCGGTTATGTCATTCCCACGCCGGTGATTATACATTTCATTCAAGATTATGAGAAGCATGATAAATACACAGGTACTTAAGTCTCTCACCCATGAGACTGTTGTTTTGTTTCGTTATCTCTACATGTGCTGTTTTTCTCAAACTTGTACTTGGCTTTAGGTTTTCCTGTTATTGGGATTGAATGGCAGAAGATGGAAAATCCAGACTTGCGTAAGAAAATGGGAATGGAGTCTCATCAAAAGGGAGTGAGGATAAGAAGAATCGAGCCAACCGCCCCGGAATCACAGGTTCTGAAGCCATCAGATATTATCCTTAGCTTTGATGGAGTTAACATTGCTAATGATGGAACTGGTAATAATTCTTTACAGTTAGTTTACTTATTCACATTTATGGAACCAACGAGTGAGCTTCTTTTTATCTGGTTGAATCTATCCATGGCTATAACATTCCTGTTCTTGTTTGTTATTTTTCAGTTCCATTTAGGCACGGCGAACGAATTGGCTTTAGCTATCTTATATCTCAAAAGTACACTGGAGATTCTGCTCTTGTGAAGGTTCTGCGTAACAAAGAGATATTCGAGTTCAACATAAGCCTTGCAATCCACAAGAAGCTGATCCCTGCACACATAAGTGGCAAACCTCCTTCTTACTTCATCGTTGCTGGCTTTGTATTTACAACTGTCTCTGTTCCATATCTTCGATCTGAGGTTCTTTCTCTCTCTATCTCTCCTTACTTTCTCTCTCTCTCTCACGTATCTATTTACATTCTATATAACCTTTTTTTCCAATATCTTGTTTTGCAGTATGGAAAAGAATACGAGTTTGATGCACCTGTCAAGCTTTTGGATAAACATCTTCATGCAATGGCTCAATCCGTGGACGAGCAGCTTGTTGTAGTTTCACAGGTTGACTTCTTTTGCTAATTCCTTTACGAGATTATTATTCTTCTTCCTGTTTGATATCGAAACCTCAACATCCATATATTACTTGCAGGTTCTTGTTTCTGACATTAACATTGGTTATGAGGATATTGTCAATACCCAGGTTTGAAAAGTTGCATCATCATTTATCGCTTTATTGATGCGTCCATCACTCTAAATGGTTTAATAATCTCTGTGTAGGTTCTTGCATTCAATGGCAAACCTGTGAAAAACTTGAAAGGTTTGGTTGAGATGGTGGAGAATTGTGATGATGAATACATGGAGTTTAATCTTGATTATGATCAGGTATGATTCTATGATGATCTCACTAACTTTATAAATAACTTGTGACAAACTTTTAGCTAAAACTCTCTGGCGATTTCACAGATTGTTGTTCTGCAAACTAAGACAGCGAAAGAGGCAACTTTAGATATTCTGACCACACATTGCATACCGTCTGCTATGTCTGATGATCTCAAGACTTGAAAAGAAACTGAAACAGTCGCAGCCATAGACAGATATGGAAGGTCAGAGTGAGAGAGAGAAAGGGAGAGTGAGGGAGAGTGAGTGAGAGAGAGAGAGAGAGAGAGAAGAGAGGGAGATTTTGCTGCATGGAAAGACACAGAAGCAAATACAAGAGTCATGGAAGACAAAAAGAGCTTCGATAGCTCGAACCATATCTTGATCTTGTTTGATTCTTATTCTGTTACACTTTTGTATCTTGATTTTCCAACGAAACACGAAGCATAGAAAAAAGAGTCTTTGGTTTCAGTTTTACAACGTCTACTTCTTTTTAAAAGAAGCATTATGTGTCTCTGATTTCTGTTCAGTATATCTTTTTTTTTTCTGGGTCTTCCGCTGCGTTTTCGGTGTCGTTATTCACTTGCCAGAAGTTTGTATTGCCTGCAAGAGTCCCTCTTATGTCAAAACAACGACCGATTTCGAGAAACCGATCAATGCTCCAGCGCGAATATGACCTCACCGTGAAGATTTCGCCTCGAAACCAATCCTTTGGAGCCATTATGGTTTCAGACAATGCCGAGAAGATCACAATCTTTGTAATCATCAGTTGAATGATCGTAACCGAAACCTATCCAATCATGATAAGTTATTGGCTTAGTAGATTTTGATGACACCTTTCTTACTTGTCTCAGAAACGGATTCCAAACCGCTAAAGTTCTGTCTTGGAGCCGGAGACAGAACAGTCCATAGCAATGATCACGTCTAAGTCGACCAAACGTTTGTCTCTGCAAGTTAGACCAGCTTCTTCGAGTGTCATTTTGGGTTTACCATTCTTTCCTTGTTCGTAAAGGATACTCTCCATTGTGTTGCAAAACAAGAAGCTTTCGTGGGGCGCAAGTCATTTGCTTTTTGATGAAGGTATTGGCTCCAAGCAGTAGTAATTTCCATCTTTTACAGACACATCTGAACCGGACTAGGTCCTTAACCGGAACCCTCGCGAAAATTATTGCTTAGTAATTAAAATGATGGTCTTATTATAACAGAAATAATGTACTCCCTCCGTTTTTTTTTTATTATATGATGTTTTAGAGATTCGCACACAGATTAAGAAATCAATTAATTCTCTATTCTATCAAAATAAAACATTTTTTTGTCAATTCCAAAACAGTTCAACCAATACAAAAATAGGATTCATAATTCAAACAGTCAAAACAACAAAAATACAATTAATTTTTACATAGAAATTTGAGAACATCAACTATTTTAGAACAAAAAAATACACTCTTAAACATCTTCTAATAAAAAATGGAAGGAGTACTAAATAACTAAGACTATTTACAATGGTGATTTTATTCAACACCCTCTTTTACACATTTTAACACTCCACCTCATCTTCTCTCTTTTCCACCTAATCATTCAACACATCTTCAACTTTTATTATCTACAATGGTTTTTTTTAATAAAATTCAACACTTTACCCTATCATTTTAAATTCATATTTTTATTTATATTATTACTATTACATATTAATAACAACTATCGATTGAAATATCTTATAAAAGCTTATAAAGTTCAAATGTTATAATAAATCTTCTTATAGTGAAAAATGACGTTTTTTATATGTCCAAAGAAACGAGACTAGTCTCTTTTTATAGTGCATAAAAAATGCTGAATTTTGGTGAAATTTTGTACTATCAATTATTTGAGCTCGAATAATTTAGATGGGATAAAAAATCTCCATAAATCTGTACAACCAATAGAAGAATAGCACATGGCCACGTAAGACTCATTATTTTCTCATTCAACCAGTTGAATGTTTTCAACTCGTTTTAATCTACGTGTATTCACAATAAATTCAACACTCCTATTGAAGCTGTTAAACTGTTGAATTTTTTATTCAACACACACATGGTAAGTAGAGGTAAGAGTTAAGAAAATAGAAGAATTTTAAAAATAATAATAATAATAGTAGAAGAATGATTTGAATAAACAGTACATAGTTTTTTTTTTGGGGTCAAAAATCATAGTTCTATGCTTTTAATTACCCAAGAGAGGAGCTTTTTGTGAAGGAGACGACTCTATGGTTCCTGATATGTCCACTTTGTCTTCCTTGGCTTTACCCCACAACACCATGTAAAATCCTATTGATATCAATATTCCTCCTAACAACCTGTGTATTCATACATTAAACATGAAAATTGAGAGATAAGATTAGCATAATGAGATTAAAAACATAACCAAAGACAAATACAAACAAAAATCATATGTTATACATTCCAAGGTAGATCGACTCGCCGAGGAAAATGGTAGTTGATGCGGCTGCGATCAATATAGATAACGGTTTGAACATCGACAAATACACAGGTCCCTTGTGACTCACCGCCCATGTATGTATAATATAGTATCCCGAATTCAAAATCCCCTCTATATGAAAAAAAAATGTATATCCCATATATCTCATCAAAACCAAGAAAAACGAGTAAATGAACCCAAAGCTTATTTTTGCATTTTATTTAAATTTTTTTACCGTTGCTACAAGGATAATCAAGGTTGTGTCAAAACTTATGATCCATGCCTTGGAGTCGTCCTTCTCCACCAAAAGACTAACGAATGCACACACAACGAGAATGCAAACATTGTGGACGAGCGTTACAACGACGGTAGATGGATATCGACTCATTGTGTGCGCCTATAAATAATTACCCGAGTTTCGAGTTATCATATAACCTATATATCTTGTTGACTGTATTTTTTTTTATAATTTGAAGTGTATATAAGATGTATACCATAACAAGGTAAGAGATGGAGATAAGGATGTATTGAAGAGCAAGAAGGCCACCTCCAATAACCCAATCGGAGTGTGAAGACATAAGCATTGGACCGTGGTAGAGAGTAACCACAAGTGCACCTATTATAGACATTATCGTCCCCAACACTTTGGCTACACTACTCTCTTTTCTTATAGATATTTTCTCCATTCTACCACCAAAAAGTGCAAGTTAGTAAAACATTAAAAGGGTACTTTTAAAAAAAAAAATCTTATTTTCTTGTACTACTACAAGTCTATAACTATAACGAAGAACTTGTGGAGGTTTTTAATTTTTTTTTAACGCTGGTTTGATTCAATAAATTCCAAAGAGGTTCGTACAAAGTAAAAACTATAGACCATAACATTTTTACCACAAAAAAAAAAACTATAGAGCACCACCAATAGGTGAATAAATGATAAGAAAAGACAACGCAATACATTTTGCAAGTCAACTTTCATATCTTATTATAATTGATCTATAAACAGGACTATATTAAATACTTTTTCTTTTTGTGTTTCTTATCAATATAATATATATTTTCGTTAATATAATAGAATGGATGATCTTACGTGGGTACGCGTTGTATCTGGATTTAAAAAACATATTTTACACGCGTTTTTAGTCATACACACGTTCACCTTTTTAATCGTTATATACTTAAATTTAATCTTAAAAAACTAAGACAAATCATGTGGTCTTGGACTCTTGTGGACCCTTAAACCATGGAGATCTATAACTTTTCTTTTCATCATAAATTTCTTCAACTAACACACTGAGAAGGACCCCTTAAAACACAAGCAATCTTATAAAGTAAGAGCAAATAAAGTTTTAAAAAGCAAAATGATTTCAACTAATCAAAAAACTATTTGGGATATTTGAGAAACACATTGATCATTACCGGAAAATAACGGCGAGGATGAAGGTAATTGCAGGATTAACATTGCTCATGGCCGAAGATAAAGTCGGCGAGCTGTATTTGATCCCATTGTACCCCGCGATTTGGAATGCACTCCTGTTTTTTTTTTTTTTCAAAACAAAATACAAAAATACAAGTAAGAAATATCCTCTATATACTAAATGATCATTTAAATAGGGGAAAATACTGAAAGTAAAAAAAAAAAATTATCATGAACAAAAGAAAAAGAATTTGACTGACTTGTCGTCATGGAAGTGATTTAAATAAGTTTTTTTTATTTCTAATTCTTTTAAATGGTACTTATAAAACTTTATGTCAAGATGAAACAAAATTAATTTAATTTTCCCATCTAATAAAATTAGATTCTGCATTAATTAAGTAGATAATATACATCATGCATTTTATTATTATGATTTCAATACATGATGAAACACACTCCCCCAAAATTTTAAAATTATTTAAAACTTTTTGTGAAAAGTCTCTATAATAATAATAATAATAATAACAATAATTTAAATCAGTACTCTTTTATATGCAACTCAACAATCATTGAAAACCTAAAATGTAATAAAGATCTTTTATATGCAATTTAAGAACCAAGTAAATATATTTTTTTTAAAAAAATCTAGGAAGATATATGGATTCAAAATGCTTATACTATAGCTATATGGTTAACAGGTAAAAGAACTTACGCAATTAGACCAAGAAGTCCCATTTTGCAAAGAATTGAAGATGTCAACGGAGGAAGAGATCTTGATCTGTAGAGATGAAGCTATCTAAGAGCAAGTTCTTACCAAAATTTTGGAAACGGAGTCATAAGAATGAAGAAAACCTGAAGGAGAAGAAGGCAAGTGGAAGAAGTAGAAGTGATCCAAAAGCGTAAGAGTAGACGAGAACCACAAATGGGCTAAGTCCTTTGGAAGTCACTGATTTGACGAGAGTGTTTACTCCGACGTTGGAAAACTCCGTTAATACCATCGCCGTCAAGATCAAGCCGTCTCTGTTATATAACTTTCCCGGAGCCATTTTCAGCTCTTGGCTTCTTTTCTCTCTCTCTCTCTCTCTCTCTCTCTCTCTCTCTCTCTCTCTCTCTCTCTCTCTCTCTCTCTCTCTCTC